>VDFB02047230.1:324647383-324720103 GCA_007258455.2 Sequoia sempervirens | reverse complement strand
AATCCCAACATTCTCCCACTTGTCTAAGGCATTTCAAGAGCCAACATGAAATCAACTGCTCGGGGCCATGATGCCCATAGACTCCAAACACCCTATAAACATGTATATGCTCATAGGATTAGTCAATGCATATTCAATATTCACCATAGTGTCAGTTTTATCCAATTTCACCTTCCCATCTTCCACCATGTCAAAAAAATGGAACTGAACATCAATGTGCTTTGTTTTAGCATGGAATATAGGATTCTTTTCCAAATATGTCACTTTGACTATCACAATAGATAGTAATCATCCCTGCATCAAGAGAAACATTTAAACAAAAATGTTTAATCCAAATGGCTTCCTTACAAGAATGAGTAGTCATCATGTACTCTACTTTTATCTTGGACAAAGAAACTATAGCCTGCTTCTTACTCATCCAATTGATAGTACCACCAAACATCATGAACACATATCCACTAGTGGGTCTTCTTCTATCAATTTCACCTTCCCAATATGAGTCCAAATATCCATAAAGATAAGCATGAAAACATAAGGAATGGTCAAAATCATCTTGTGAATATTTGAACACTCTTAATTGATGCATACTGTACGTGTCTAGGATTAGCCATAAACTAGCTTAGGACTCCCACTTCTTGGGAAATGTTTCACCTAGTACAAATCATAGCATACATCAAACTTCCAACAACAATTGCATAAGGTACTCTGGTCATGTCCTCCATCTTAGTAGGATATTTTAGACAATCCTCCATAGATAATTTTGTTCCTTGAAAAATAGAAACAACCAAGTCTACAAGTTTTCATGATAAACCTCTCCAACATTGAGTTCACATACTTACACTGGCCCAACCAAATATTTATATTATCTTTGTATCTTTTGATCTTCATCCCCAAAATGTACCTAACTACCCCTAAATCGATCATTTCAAATTGTGTTGACAATTGAGACTTTAAATAAAAAATCAAACTCTTATCATTCCCAAAAAATAACATATCATCAACATATAGTGAAATAATGATAATGTGATCATTATCAATCTTATAATAGACACAATGATTGGATTTCAATATTAGAAATCCCAAACTCAACACAAAGGCATTAAAATTTGTGTACCACATCCTAGGAGATTGTTTCAGATCATACACAGTATTCTTTAACTTGCAAACCAAATTCTCTTTACCTTTTAGAATGTAATGCTCAAGTCATGACATATAATTTTCTTCCTCCAAGTCACCATGAAGTAAATCTATGTTCACATCCATTTACTCATATTTTAAACCATAAAATATAACAAGTGATAATAGAAATCTAATGGATGATAGCTTTACATTCAACCATAATCAATTCTCAACACCTATGAATACCACTTTGTGAATAACCTTTCTTTATGCTTCTCAATGCTTCTGTTAGGTCCAATTTTTTCTTGAACAACCATTTACATTCAACGAGTGTAAAGAAAGCTAAGGTGCAGAAACAACTCTCCTAATGTCAAAACCTCAGGGAAGAATGTAGAGGTACTTTTAAATTTTTCAATTACAACCCAATTAGGATACACTTGAAAGAAATAGCAGAAACAGAGAAATTAACATACACAAATGAACACCAAATTTACGTGGGAAAACCCTTACGGGAGAAAAACCCACCTCACCAAGAAAAACCCCTTTGTATTATAGTAAACAAAATTACATACAGAGTACGGGCTTCACTCTCTGATGTCAAATTACAGCAGCATACACAATGATCAACCTTGTACAAAACATTCAAGTTACAATGCTCTCAGAATTGAATTCACACTGATTACTTAGTTGTTCATCGAACTGTTCATCCCACTGATCGTCCAACCAAACATCATCATCGATCTTAGAGTATATCCATGTTGTCCCTAGTCTATTGAACTTCCTCACAGGAACGGCCATAATAGTTCAACTACTAGTGGTTCCCATTCTGCTCCCTGATTGGTCAAAGAAACACCACGTAGGATAGTCTTCCAATTGTTCAAGGCATTCAACCTATATTCACATGTTAGTGAGACACTGATCGTGTCTCCCCGATGCCACAAGACTTGATTATTTTTATCACCAAGAGTCATGACCATCGGCAAGATGTTATACCAAACACAAATCCATATTGTGAAGCTCTATCGGCAAGAGTTCTCCTATCGCCAAGAGTCTCATAGATCTTTATGTCATACCGATATCCATCGAGCAAAGCAGTCGGTGAGACAAGCCATATCGCTGAGATGTCATACCGATGACCATCACATGTAGCGCTATTTGGCAAGACTATCGCTATTCGGTGAGAGGTCATACCGATGTTCAAAAGTCACATAGACATCAACACTCCCATCGGCGAGACTATCGCTATTCGGTGAGAGACATAAAGAGCCCTCAAGTCATGCCGACAACAAACAACACCATCGGCGAGACAAACCTCCATCGCTAAGAGATCTTACTGAAGCCTTCATGTTACTCCGATGACTCCAAGTGTAAAACCATTCAGCGAGACATCTCTTGTCAGTAAGACTTCATACCGAATGTTCATATCTTTCCCCGATAACTATTGTCACCACAAGTCTCCCCGACAACCACTATGAACCATAGTTGGCGAGACCAACCCACTCGGAAAAGGGTTACAACAAACACAACGAGTCACAACAATAGCACCAGTCGGCAAGACAACAACAAGGTCTCAATGACCTGAACATTCCACAAGGTTGCACAACTGCTAATCGGCCAAACAATAAGGATGTCACACCGACTTGGCTCTTTCAGAGGTTTCAGCCTGTGAAATTGAGTCACACAATTCCAACAATCTCCCACTTGACGAAGATCACACAGGCACCTCCAAAGCACAACAAACCTACTGAAATTCATGGGCAATGAGGCCCATCAAACTGGCACACCACTTGAATTTGTTTGTGCTCACTGGCTTCGTCAATGCATCTACAACATTCTCCAGAGTATCCACTTTTTCTAAAGAGAGTTTTCCATCCTCCACCATATCTCATACAAAATGATACTGTACATCTATATGTTTCATCCTTGCATGGAAAGTAGGATTCTTTGCCAAACAAATAGCACTATGACTGTCACAGTAAATTATTATTTGCCTTGCATCAAAACCAATGCTAGAACACAAACATTTTAACTAGATTGCTTCTTAACATGCGTGTGTTGCTACCATGTATTTTGCCTCTATAGTGGACAAAGCGACTATAGCCTACCGCTTACTCATCCAACTAATTGCACCACCATTCATCATGAAAATATATCCACTGGTGGATCTCCTGATGTTAATGTCCCCTGCCTAATCAAAATCCACATCGCCTCGAATGCTGAGAGTCCTCTGTGATTCAACCAAATTTCCATGGTAACACAATGCATATTTTGAAGTGCCCTTCAAATATCTGAATATTCTTTTCACAGCATCCCAATGTGTTCTTCCAGGATTAGCCATAAACCAACTAAGTACTCCCACTACTTGGGCAATGTTTGGCCTTGTACAGACCATTGCATACATTAGACTGCCAAACACACTAGCATAAGGTACACTGGTCATGTCCTCCATCTCAGTAGGAGATTTTGGACAGTCTTCAATAGATAGCTTCATTCCCTACAAAACTGGAACAATTAGCTGCTTGCAATCAGTCATACAAAATCTCTCTAGAACAGTCTTGATATACTTACTCTAACTGAGCCAATTTTTTCTACTCTTCTTGTCCCTTGTTATTTCCATTCCCAAAATATACCTTACTACACCAAAATCTTTCATTTTGAACTTTGCAGAAAACTAAGACTTAAGATCAGAAATCATTAACTTACTATTTCCTATTAACAACATATCATCAACATAGAGAGAAACAATAAGAACTTGATCACTTTAAGCTTTGTAATACACACAATGATCAGGTTTTGATCTTACAAATCCCAATGACAAAACAAAAGTGTCAAACTTCTGGTACCACATTCTAGGAGACTGCTTTAATCCATACAGAGATTTTTTCAACTTGCAAACCAGTTTTTCTCTACCTTTTTCCACAAAGTGCTTAGGCTGGGACATATAAATTTCTTCTTCAAGATCACCTGAAAGAAATGTTGTCTTCACATCAATCTGTTCAATCTCTAAGTCATACGCTGCTGCAAGTGACAAAAGAAATCTAATGGACGTCAACTTAGCTATAGGAGAAAAAATTTCCCCATAATCAATTCCCTCTACCTGGGAATAACCCTTCGCAACCAACATCGCCTTATACTTTTCCACACTGCCATCCAGACCTATTTTATTTTTAAATACCCATTTGCAACCCATAGCTTTTCTGCCTTCATGCAAGGGCACCAAACTTACCAACATCGCCTTATACTTTTCCACACTTCCATCCAGACCTATTTTCTTTTTAAATACCCATTTGCAACCCATAGCTTTTCTGCCTTCAGGCAAGGGCACCAAACTCCAAGTATCATTCTTTTCTAATGATGCCATTTCTTCATTCATGGCTTCCAACCAAGAGTTTGAATCAGACATTTTAAATGCCTCTTTCACAATCCTAGGCTCATCAATGCTAGAGATTAAAGCATAGGCACAAGTAGAATCTTTCAAAGAAAACCCATACTTATCAAGTTGCTTTCTTTCATGAGTTGACCTCCTCACTTGCTAAGGTTGAGGTTGTTCTTCTTCATCAAAAATCTTAGAACTACTTGAGCTCTCCTTAGTTTTAGGTACATTTTGAATTTTCAATTCCTCTTTATCTGGTGTTGGAGGAATTTCAACTACATCCTTTTTGTTTTTTGATTTTGTCTCTAACTGCAGATCCAAGGTAGAAGGCTTCAGATCACGAAAGATAACACTTATGTTGTATAGAACCTTCTCCGTATCAAGATTCCAAAGCTTGTATCATTTTATGCCAACACTATAACCAATAAAAATACATTTGACAACTTTGTTCTCCAATTTAGATCTTTTCTCATTCGGCACATGTGCATATGCCTCACAGCCAAAGACTCGAATGTGTCTCAGAGAGGGCTTCTTTCCAGACCATGCTTTCAGAGGTGTTTTCTCAACAAGAGTAGAATTAGGAGAATGGTTTATCAAGCAACATGTTGTAGCAACTGCCTCAGCCCAAAACTTCTCCTCCAAGCCAGCACTGCTCAACATACTTCATGCTCTTTCCATCACTGTCTTGTTGAACCTTTCTGCAACTCCATTTTGTTATGGAGTGTAAGGTGTAGTTTCATGTCTCTTAATCCCATGATCTTTACAGTACCTCTCAAAATCATCAGAACAAAATTCACCACCATTATCAGTCCTTAAACATTTTATTTTTCTTTCAGTTTGATTTTCTACAAGGTTCTTAAATTCCTTAAACCGAATGAACACTTCTGATTTACTTTTCAAAAAATAAACGAATGTTCTTCTTGAATAATCATCAATGAATGATATATAGTACCTTGACTTAGACAAAGAAGGAACATTCATTGGACCAAAAACATCAGAATGTATATAATCAAGCAAACCAGAAGATTTGTGAGGACTGAAGTAAAATGAAACATGGGGTTGTTTACCATATATACAATGTTCACAAAACTTGAATTCGAGGTTACAATCATCAAGCCCCTCAACCAAGTTTTTATTCTTCAAGGTTTTTAAACCCTCCTATGTGGCCTAGCCTACAATGCCAGAGCATAGTCTTTTTTGCTGGAAGTTTAACTTCCATAGAGTTTACACTATCAAGAATTTTTACATTCTTTTCTCTATGAATAGCTTTCTGTGACTTTACATAGACACTATTGCATTGAACAACATGTGCATCCATCTTATACAAGTTACCAATACGAGAACCCCTTGCTAGCACCATTGAGCCTCTAGTCATCTTGCAGCCATTTCTAGAGAACGTGACTTACACTCCAATATCATTCAACTTACTAACAAAAAGTAAATTTTGAGCCAGACCTGGTATATGCATTACATCATTGATTCCCTTCACTCTTCCATCAGGGAATTGAATTTTGACTCTTCCATGGCCAACAATTTCCAAAGATGAATCACTTGCCAAATACACCTTTCCACCATCGTATTTTTCATATTTTTTGAACCAGTCTCTATGAGATGTCATTTGGAAAGATGCTCCAGAATCAATCAGCTAGACATCATCTGATTCCTATGTAGCCAAGGTTTCAATGAAGGCGTCTGCATCACTCCGAGATGAATCATTGTCAGAATTCTTCTTCTTCTTCTTCTTCTTTTTCTCCTCTTTACAAGCCTTTCAGACATGACCAGGTTGCCCACAATTCCAACACTTCACCTTGGAATTCTTGCCAGGAAACTTTGATCTCCCTTCTAATTTGGATTTGGACTTCTTCTTCTTCTTCTTTCCTTTTTCTTTCGATCTGCCTCTAATAGCAAGAGCCTCCTTCACCATCTCAGAAGATTTTCTTCTCATCTCTTCTGATAACAAAGAAGCAAAAACATCTTCCATCTTAAAAGTGGATGTTGTACTCCTAATAGCCATCACCAGGTGATCCCAAGAATTTGGAAAAGAACATAATAATAGCATACAACTATCTTCTTCATCAATCTTCACACCCACAAATGTTAATTATGCAATCAACATGTTGAATGTGTTCAAATGATCAGCAACAGACCCTCCTTCCTGCATTCTCAAAGTGTACAGATTCTTCCTCAAGAACAATTTATTCACCAAGGACTTGCCCTGATAAATAGCTGCCAGTCTTTTCCACAAGGAAGATGCATTATTTTCTTCATGAATATTCAGAAGAACAAAGTCTGCTAAACAGAGCCTTATCAACCCCTTTAATTTTCTATCTGCAAGGTCCCAATCCTCTTGCTTCATGCCTGCAAGCTTCGTTCCAGACACAACAATCCAAAGATCACGATCAGCCAACAAATCTTCCATTTTAAGTTTCCACAACTCAAAATTGCTGCCATTGAATTTCTCAATTTCAATCTTTCCTGGCGTGCTTGCCATCTTAACCTGTAATTCAAATTACCAAACTTTTACAAGACTCCCACTGAACAAAATTGACACAAGAAACCCAACGTACCCACAAGGATAACACAACTGGCCAGGCTCTGATACCACTTGTAAGGAAAGCTAAGGTGCGGAAATAACTCTCCTAACGTCAAAACCTCAGGGAAGAATGCAGAGGTACTTTTAAATTTTTCAATTACAACCCAATTAAGATACACTTGAAAGAAATAGTAGAAACAGAGAAATTAACATACACAAATGAACACCAAATTTACATGGGAAAACCCTTACAGGAGAAAAACCCACCACACCAAGAAAAACCCCTTTGTATTACAATAAACAAAATTATATACAGAGTACGGGCTTCACTCTCTGATGTCAAATTACAACACCATACACAATGATAAACCTTGTACAGAAAATTCAAGTTACAATGCTCTCAGAATTGAATTCACACTGATTACTCAGTTGTTCATCGAACTATTCATCCCACTGATCGTCCAACCAAACATCATCATCGATCTCAGAGTATATCTAGGTCTATTGAACTTCCTCATAGGAATGGCCATAACAATTCAACTGCTAGCGGTTCCCATTCTGCTCCCTAATTGGTCGAAGACACACCACAGAGGATAGTCTTCCAATCGGTCAAGGCGTTCAACCTGTATTTGCATGTCGGTGAGACACTGATCGTGTCTCCCTAATGCCACAAGACTTGATTTTCATTATCGCCAAGAGTCATGACCATTAGCAAGACGTTATACCAAACGCAAATCCATATTATGAAGCTCTATCAGAAAGATTTCTCCTATCGCCAAGAGTCTCATAGATCTTTATGTCATATGGATATCCATCGAGCAAAGCAATCAGTGAGACAAACCATATCGCTAAGACGTCATACTGATGACCATCACATGTAGGGCTATTCGACAAGACTATCGCTATTCGGTGAGAGGTCATACCGATGTTCAAAAGTCACATAGACATCAACACTCCCATCGGCAAGACTATTGCTATTCAACGAGAGACATAATGAGCCCTCAAGTCATGCCAACAAAAAACTACACCATCGGCGAGACAAACCTCCATCACTAAGAGATATTACCAAAGCCTTCATGTTACTCCGATGACTCCAAGTGTAAAACCATTTGGGGAGACATCTCTTGTCGGTAAGACATCATACTGAATGTTCATATCTTTCCCCAATAACTATTGTCACCACAATTCTCCCCAACAACCACTATGAACCACAGTCGGCGAGACCAACCCACTCAGCAGAGGGTTACAACAAACACAACGAGTCACAGCGATAGCACCAGTTGGCAAGACAGCAACAAGGTCTCGGCGACCTGAACATTCCACAAGGTTGCACAACTACTAGTCGGCCAGACAATAAGGATGTCACACCGACTTGGCTCTTTCAGAGGTTTCATCCTGTAAGATTGAGTCACACAATTCCAACAACGAGTTTACATGCTTCAAGAAAAAGTACCATATCCCATGTGTCATTTTTATTTAATTCAACCATATCTTCTTCCATGGCTTTTATCTAGGAATGTGAATCACTTATACCTATTGCCTCCTTTACAATCCTTGGTTTATTAGTGTTATAAATCAAAGAAAAAATAAAAGTAGAATCAAGCAGTGAATACCCAAACCTATCAAGTTATTGCCTAATCCACATGGACCTCCTCAAAGGTTGAGGTTAAGGTTCTTCTTCTTATTATTTTGAAAATTTAGAGCTATTAGAGTTATCCTCATCATTAGGTACAATAGGTGTTCTTAGTTCATATTTCATCAAGGTGAGAATAACATGAACATCATTTTATTTCTCTTCTTTCTTTGGCTGCAAAACAATAGAGAAAGGCTTTTCCTCTTTAAAAATAATACTTCTATTGTAGATAGCCTTATTGGCCAGTGAATCCTAAAGTTTCTACCCTTTAACATCGATTCTATAACAAATGAAGATACACTTAATTGCTTTGTTCTCCCATCTTTGACCTCTTCTAATTCATCACAGGTGCATATGCCTCACAACCAAATAATCTAAGAAGCCTCAATGAGGGCTTCTTGCTCAACCACACCTCCACATGTGTCTTCTCAACAAGCATTGATGTAGGTGATCTATTAACCAAATAGTAGGCAGATGCAACAAATTCAACCTAATTTTTTTTCAATACCAACTCCACCGAACCTACTCCTAGTCCTTTCCATTAACATCTTATTCATCCTCTCCACAACTTCACTCTATTGATGGGTGTATGGATTTTTCTTATTCCTCTCATTCCCATGCTTATTACAAAACTTTTTGAATTCTACTTAACAAAACTCACCTCTATTGTTAATCCTCAAAAAATTAATGTTTTTTCTAGTTTTTTTTTTTTTATGAAGGCTTTAAACTCCTTAAACTGACTAAAGACTTTTGATTTTATTCTAATAAAATAAATAAGTCCTACTATGGTCATCAATAGATATACAAAATACACAAATCTAGAAATCAAAGGAACATTAACAGGATGAAACACACCATAATGAATCAATTCCAACACCTCAGAAGGTTTGTGAGAACTAGAATAAAACTTAACACATTTTTTCTTTCTATAAACATAATGTTCATAAAAATAAAACTCAAGATTGCAATCATCAAGTCCCTCTATGAGGATTTTAATTTTTAGGGCTCTAAAATCCTTTTGACCAATATGACCAAGTCTCTAGTACCAGAAAATTGTCTTCTTTGTTGGATGTTTCATCTCTGAAGAATGAGCACCCTTAGGTACCTAGAAAGCACAATCGTCAAAAGTACACAAACAAATTCTTCACTTTTGGTTCCAATGGTGATGATAAATTTTGTGAAGCTCTTTTCTTTGACTTGTAAGGAGAATTATTACATTGAATAGGTCATGCATCTAGCTTAAACAAAGTGCCTACCTAAGCACCCTTAGCAAACACCATAACTCCTCTCGTCATCTTGCATCCTCCATTCAAGAAAAAAACATGCACACCCACATCATTCAACTTTCTTACAAAAAGAAGGTTATGTGCCAAACTAGGATATGTAGCACACCATTGATCCCATTCACTCTTCCATTTAGGAATTACATCTCAACTCTTACATAACCAACAATACTTAGATTAGAGTCATCAACTAGGTAGATATATTCATCATAAAATTCTTCATACTTTGAGAACCTACCCCTATGAGACGTCATGTGAAAAGATGCACTAGAATCTATCATCCACACATCTTTAGATGCATGCATTATGAAGGTTGTGAAAAAAGCATCTACATCATCCCAAGAGGATTAATCATAGTAAGAATCATAGAATTTCTGTTTTTTTTTCTTCTCTTCCTTGCACTCTTTGTGGAAATGACCATATTTTTTGTAGTTCCAAGACTTTTCCTTGGAATTTATAGAAGACTTAGATCTCCCATGGAATTTGGAATTAGATCTCTCTTTCTTCTCGTCTTTCTTCCTTTCTTTCTCTTCTAATCTACCTCAAATTGCAAGAGCCTCCTTAGCCATATTGGAAGTTTTCCTTTGCATCTTTTTAGATAAAAATGATGCAACCACCTCATCCATCTTGAACTTGGTGGTGGTACTCCTAATCACCATCACAAGGTGGTCCCATGAGTCCAACAATGAACAATGAAATGTCATGCAATGGTCCTCCTTCATTTTCACACCAACAAAGCTCAATTGGGTGAAAAGAATATTGAATGCATTCAAGTGATAATCCATTCCTTTTCCTTCCATAATCAAAGAGTAAAACTCCTTTCTTAGGAATAAAATATTTACTAGGGATTTATCTTGATAAATTTCACCAAGATTTTTCCACCTTGTTTAGGGTTAATCTCTTCATGAACATTCAACAAAACAAAGTCTACCAAATAGATCCTTATAAAACCCTTGGCTTTATGATCCATCAACTCCCAATTTTCTTGAGTCATGTTGGTGAGTTTAGTACCAGATATTGCAACCCACACATCTCAAGATGTCCATTTTAAGCTTTCACAGTTCAAAATTTCCACCTTTAAACTTCTCCATCTCAATCCTATTGGCAACACAAGGGTAGGCAACTGAGAGGGGGGGGTGAATCAGTTATCTTTGATATTTAAAACTTATTCAACTTATTAACCTTATTCTTAGATATGAATATTAACCATGAAAGCTAAATCATTAACACATCAGAAACACACATAACACCAAGATTTTTTACATGGAAACCCTGTTAGGGGAAAAACCACAATGGAGGTCAGTCCACAAGATTATACCCTGTTCAAAGTATAAAGAAATGAAATATGGGGAATGCACATGCATTCAGGCACACTGCCTAGAGCTCACTACTCAATTACAACAAGGCTAACTGCCCAAAGGAAGACACACTGTCTTACAAAAAGAATCGGATTACATCCAAAAGGATTTGAACTGATAAAATAACATCTACTAATGCTTGATCATAGTTTCAGTTAAGCACAAGAACATTTCTTCACTCTTCTTCACACTATGCTCTTCCTTCAAATGATTAGGACTTTATTTGCACATAAACACACACTCAACATCCACTCACATCCACTCACAGACTTCAATTTGAATAAACCATCGCTTATATATATCCGCAACAAGAGATTTCATCCCTACATGTCGGCTTCAACAAAATAATAGAATGAATATAAAATATCGGCCCAAAACACTAAAGATTATTAATTTGAATCAACCAAGGTTGACCACAACTTAGTGAAGACCCAAATCAACATCTTCAACATGAAAACACTTCAATTAATTACTCCTTGAAGATCCAAAACATGCTACAAGCACCATGTCGGCCAAGAACAAGAAAAACATGAACATGCAAGATAAAATCACCAACCACAAGCACAATGATCAATGCGGACATGCAGCAAAGATAGAGCACAATTTAGAAACATCCACAAACATCAAAAATCACCAGAGAAGTATCCACAACAACTAAACTAACTAAAATTGCATCATCTTCAATCAATAACACCAACTGAAGCAACAAAAAAACTGTCAGAATATAAATTTTCATAACTCAATCAAATCTTCACACAGATCTATGAAAATTGACATGGATAAACTAGATATACTTAGCAACAAACCCTTTATTCCACAACCTTTTATCATCAACGTACAAAACTTACTGACATATTGAACTTCACTTCACCACTAACAACCTGCAACTCATTCCATTACAATTTTCTCAATATCCTCGACATATACATCTTCTAATGAATTAATGCTAATAGTGTTGACATCAATGACAACCACATATCAGCAACACAACCACAACATCCAAAAATCTCCCCCTTTGGCATTAATGGCAACACATGATGTGAAAAACACCATCAACACAACTAACTCTTGATACTTACTCCCCCTTAGGTTCTGAATCATTTTTTTCTCAACTCTTTCTCATGATCTTCTTTCCCACAAGGCTTATTTTCCACCAGAAAGTTTTTCACATGATCTTATCCTCCTTTGACATCAATGACAAAGATGTCTAAGCTCCACAAAAACTCTTAACCACATATCTGAGCATTTGAACATCTGACTACTCCCCCTGAGTAGCAGCCACCACAACATCAATCTGGATCAAGATATAACTATGAAATACATGGAATAATGCAATGCAATGCATCCTTAGTTATGATTAGGAGGGGTAATCACACCTAACTTCCCTTTGAGATACTCAAAAGTATCCTTAGGCAACGACTTGGTAAAGATGTCTACAATTTGCTCCTTAGTAGGCACATACTCCAATCTGACTTCCTTTTCACTCACCTTTTCTCTCAAAAAGTGAAACTTAATAGATATATGCTTTGTCTTTGAATGCATCACTGGATTCTTAGAAATGTTAATAGCACTTGAATTATCATAGAATATAGCAATAGGCTCATTATAAAAAACTCTAATATCCTTCAACATCTACTTCATCCACATGACTTGAGTACAATTGTTAGAAATAGCAATGTATTCGGCCTCTGAAGTAGATAAGGAAATGGCATTTTTCTTCTTACTTAACCATGAAATATGCTCCACCACTAGTAATTTTCCTATCATTTACATCTCCTACCCAATCAACATCAGTAAAGACACTTAAAGTAAGATCATCATCTTTAGGATACCACAGGCCAAATTCAACTGTTCCCTTCAAATATCTGAAAAACTTCTCTTCACACTAGTAGGCTAAGTCTTTTAAATCAAGCAATATTCTTCTGCAATCTTTCTTGTAGTTTGGACACCTTTTTTCTTATCACCTATAATCTGATCTTCTAAATGATTCAATCTTACATACCTTAGGTTCTTCTTAGGAGTTCTTCAACTTTAGGCTCTTGTGTTCTCTCTTATGCAATTTCATTAGTTTCTTCTTCCTCTTGATTTTCCTAATTCACCGAAATGATTTGCACTTGATTTGTTGTATGAACTTTCTTTCCTTTGTTTGTACTATCATCCTTACATTAGATTCATATCCACAGGTTCTGGATGGTATACCTAAGTCTTCATCAACCTTGACATTTTCACTTTCAACCATTTTCCTCAATATTTTATTGTAACACCGATAGACCTTGCTTTTAGTAGAATAACCCAGAAAGATACTTTCATCACTCCTAACATCAAACTTTCCTATATCTTCATCTCTCTTAATATAACATTTGCTTCTGAATATCTTGAAATATTTAACAGTAGGATTTTGACCAGTCCATAGCTCAAAAGGGGTCTTACTAGTATCACCTTTTATTTGTACCTGGTTGAGTGTGTACACAGTAGTACTCACAACTTCTCTCGAGTAGATATGAGGGACATTTCCTTCCAACATCATAGTTCTATCAACATCTTCAATTGTTTTGTTCTTTCTTTCCAAAACTCCATTTTGCTAAGGGGTTTGTGGTGCAAATAATTGTCTCTTTATTCCATGTTCTTCACAAAAAGAATTAAATTCACTGGAAGTGAATTCACCACGTCTATCTGATCTCAAACATTTAATCTTCATACTTGTCTCTGTCTCAACCATAGCCTTAAATATCTTGAACTTTTCTAGTGCTTCATATTTCTCCCTTAAGAAAGCAACCCACACCATTTTAGAATAATCATCAATAAGGAGCATGAAATACCTTTAACCTTGTAAAATTTTTACCTTAGAGGGACCACATAGATCAGTATGCACAAGCTCCAAAAATTCATTTGAACAATGTTGTTTGCTTCGAAATGAAATTCTAGTTTGTTTTCCTAACTGACATTCCTTGCATATGGAATTAGTAGGTTTCACCAACTTAGGTAGATCTCTCACAGCCTTAGTAGAACTTATCTTAACACTATTATCAAAGTTAACATGACAAATTCTCCTATGCCATAACTAACTTTCATCAACTTGAGCAATCAAACACCCTTTACTAGCAGCACTCAAGTGAAAGATATTACCTTTTTTTGTACCTGATGCAATTACATTTTTGGAACTCAATACTTTGCACTTTCCATCCTTGAGCTGAATATTGTATCCCTTATCAACCATCTAACCAACACTTAAAATATTATGCTTCAAGCCTTGCACATACAGGACATCATCAGTATTATGCTTACCATCAAGAGAAATGCATCCTCTTCCATGGATCACACCAGCTCTATTATCACCAAATCTCACAACACCACCATCATACCTTTCCAAGCTTACAAACTTACTTTTATCTACTAACATATGATGTGAACATCCATTGTCAATCACCCATTCATCCTTCTCTTCAACTTGAGCAGCTAGGGCTTTCTCCACATTTGTACAACTAGAAGATTTAGTAGATACAATATTATTTTCCTTGATAGCAATAAATACCCATTCATTATCACTTCTATTTCCTTTATTAGATTCATCATTTGTCACACCTTCATCAACAACATAGTAACACTTCTTTTGAAATCTAGGCTTGTTATGTCTTGGTTTAGGAGCTCTTTCCAAACACCTTGATGCAAAATGACTATCTTATTGAAATAAAAACATTTAAGAGGAAATTTTCCTTCATACTTACCTTTTCCTCTTGGTACTCTTTTGACAATAAGTGGTTCCAACTATTCCAACTCTCTTTCTTCTTCTTCTTCAATCTGTCTGATTCCATCCTCATACTCGAATGTCTTTCTAGATGAACTCTCACCTGGATCATATCTATATCTATCTCTTCCAGAAGTAGTAGCCTTAAATGAAAATTCAACCTTAGGAAGAGCATCACCAAATTCCCTCAACTCAAAAGTAGTAAGCTTACCAACCAACATATCTCTAGTTACATTTGTTATAGTCCGGAGCTCTTCAATAGCACTACCTTTGACTTTGTAAGAATCAGGAAAGGATCTAAGCACTTTAGCAACAATCTTTGATTTTTCTATCTGTCCACCAGCACATCTGATTCCACACACAAGTTCATTCACTCTTTGCATGAAAGTATTAATGTGCTCATCATCACCCATTCTCAACTTTTCATGTTTCCCTTTCAAACTCTACAACTTAGCAATCTTCACATTAGCATCACCTTGATACAAGGTTTCCAACTTTTTCTAGATCTCTTAAGAAATCTTCAAATCCATAACATTTTTCATCTCAGAATCAGTCAAAGCACTCAACAAGACTTCCTTAGCCTAGATATTATACTCAACATCTCTAATCTCAACAATAGTAGTAGGACCATACTGAGGTATAACATACCTATTACTTGTATTTCTCCAGTAGGGTTCACCAATACATCTCAGATGGCACTCCATTCAATTCTTCCACAGAGAGTAATTTGTTCCATCAAATCTAGGATTATCCTTCTTGTATGTCACCATCCCAGATCACCTCAAGTTTTTAAACTTTGTCCTAGGAACCTACTCTGATACCAATTGTTGACAACACAAGGGCAGACAATTGAGAGGGGGGGTGAATCAGTTGTCCCAAATATTTAAAACATATTCAACTTATTAACCTTATTCTCATATCTGAATATTAACCATGAAAGCATAAATCATTAACACATCATAAACACACATAACACCAAGATTTTTTATGTGGAAACCTATTAGGGAAAAAACCACAATGGAGGTCATTCCACAAGATTATACCCTATTAAAAGTATAAAGAAATGAAATATGGGGAATGCACATGCATTCAGGCACATTGCCTAGAGCTCATGCTCAATTACAACAAGGCTAACCACCCAAAGGAAGACACGCTGTCTTACAAAAAGAATTGGATTTCATCCGCAAGGATTTGAACTGATAAAATAGAATCTGCTAATGCCTGATCACAATTTTGGTTAAGCACGTGAACATTTATTCACTCTTATTCACTCTTCTTCACACTCTTCTCTTCCTTCGAATGATTAGGACTTTATTCACACATACACACACACTCGACATCCACTCGCATACACTCGCACACTTCAATTCGAATAAACAATCGCTTATATATATATCTACAACAAGAGATTTCATCTCTACATGTCAGCTTCAACAAAATAATAGAATGAATATAAACTATCAGCCCAAAACACTAAAGATTATTAATGTGAATCAACCAAGGTTGGCCACAACTTAGTGAAGACCCAAATTAACACAACCACGATAGGGGGGTCTTCAAGGAGAACTATTTGAACCATGTAGGAAGAGTAACACAACAGAAGAAACATAGAATATGGAGGCAAATGTAGATGCAAATATTCTCATTAACATAAATCTCAATTACATTCATCCTGCAACATCCGGGCTTACAAATTCGGCTCACAGGCTTGATATAACATGTTCAATATTACAAAATTCCAATATGCTCCTATATGCAAGCTGAACTCTTACAATTCAAATCGACCTTAATCTACTCAATCAACTACCAACTCCACTACCTTGTTCTCATGATCTATTGCAAGCTTTATACTATATATGTGATTCTAGAGACATCTGCGTCAGCCAAAGACCATCACATTAACCAAGGAGGGAAAATGTAATGTGTGAATGAATAGGTCGGCCTCCAATTTGAATTATTCTATCAATAGGTGCATAGAATGAAGTGTGGACCTATAAGGAAAGTCAAGGAAATTCCATGGAACAAATAAAATAACATCATTAAGATCAACAAGTCATGAGGAGGATCCATAATGATCAAATTAACCGATAGGCTTGAAAACTATTCCAGTGCCGGTTCAAGAAATTGCCATGAAATTCCAAAAGCGATAACTTTTCGGAAAAAGATCCAGTCACGCTCAAATCTTGGAATAAGAAAAATGAACATTCCCATGATGTACTCAAAGATCCATAGGATCTGGTGAGAAACTATGAAGAAATACCAAATCCACCAACTTGAATTGAACAAAGAACAAAATAAAAACAAAACTAAAAGAAAATATTTTTGGTTGATGCAAGATTGCCAAGAACCAAGGATGCTCCTGCATCAAACATCTGGGGTTATTGAAAAGTGAGTCCCTCACTTTGTTGGGGCTAAAGGAAAACCAAGACGGTCTACCTCATCTTAAGAAATCCAAGAAGAATCTTCCACTGGTGTACCTTTCCATTTCACAAGATACTCTTTATATTGTCTTCCTCAAGTCTTTCTCCCATCTCTGATATCCAAAATCTCCTCAATCTCATCTGACCTCTATTTAGGAAACTGATTCTCCAATTCTATTGTACTTTCTTCTCTAAATTTTGCTTCATAATACTAATGTAGATCTGTAATATTGAATATGGGTGATATACCCATGCCATTTGATAACTTCACTTCATATGCATTTCTAGAATCAAACTTCTTCAAAATATTACAAGGTCCAAACTTTCGCATCTTCAACTTGTTGTATGTTCCAACTGGAAATCTCTCCTTCCTCAAACATATCATCACTTTATCTCCAACTTTGAATTCCTTATGTCTCCTCTTTTCATCTATTTTCTCCTTATACTTTTGGTTCATGTCTTCCAAATGTTGTCTCACTTGAGTATGTACTTTCTTCATATGCTCTACAAATTATTCTACTTCTGCACTCCTCTTATCTTCCATGTTGATGTCTCTCAACTCTGATATACCTCTAGGATGAATTCTAGTAACAATCTCAAAAGGTATCTTCCTTGTACTCATGTTACTAAATTATTGTAAGCAAACTCCGCTTGTTCAAGGACTAAATCCCAACTTCCAGTCTTCTCTCCAACCAAATATCAGTAAATTCCCTAAACTCTTATTCACTACCTCTGTCTGTCCATCTTTCTATGGGTGAAAAGTATAACTAAACTTCAAATCTATCTTCAGCTTCTTCCAAAGTGTCCTCCAAAAGTAACCAACAAACTTTACATCTCTATCTAAAACAATACTCCTAAGTAACCCATTCAATCTGACCACTTCCTTGAAAAACAAGTCTGCTACATGTACTACATCTTTTTTCTTCCTACAAGGTATGAAATGTGTTATCTTAGAAAATCTATCTACTACCACAAATACAAAATCATTACCTCTTTGTGTCTTCAATAAACCAAGTATGAAACCATACTGATGTCCTCCCAAGGTCTCTTTGGAACTGTCAAAGGCTTATACAATCCAATATTCTAATTACTTCCTTTTGCAACTTGAAAAATTCTACAACTCTGCACAAATCTCCTAACATCCTTATGAATCTATGGCCAAAAGTAATTCTCACTCACCAATGCCACTGTTTTATCAACTCCAAAGTGTCCTAATAGTCCTCCACTATGCTTCTCCTTCACCAAGTTATCCCTCATTGAACTCTAGGGTATACACAACTGATTACCTCTAAACAACATATCCTCCTGAATGAAATAATCCAACCACTGGCTTCTATCCTCCAAAACTAGTTCTTTACAAGCTCTCCAAGGTTTTGCAAAATTTGGGTCTTCCTTATACAAGTTCTTCAACTCATCAAAGCCTAATACCTCCACTCTCATCTCTGTCAATAAATTCCTTCTCCTACTCAAAGCATCAACAACTCTATTTGACTTTCCACTCCTATGTTTCAAAACAAAAGTGTAGCTCTACAAGAACTCTACCCATCGCAAGTGTCTCTGATTCAACTTACCTTGACTATTCAAATATTGTAATGCCTAATGATCTGTATACAACACAAACTCCTTAGGCAACAATTAATGTCTCCACTTCTTCAAGGCTTGAACTATAGCATAAAACTCCTAATCATACACTGAATATCTCCTCCTAGAATCATTCAACTTCTCACTGAAATAAGCTACAGGTCTCCCTTCTTGGCTTAATACTGCTCCAATTGCATTTTCACTTACATCATAGTCTACTTGAAATACCTTATTGAAATCTGGTAAAGCCAACATAGGTTGCTTAGTCACCTTCTGCTTCAACAATTCAAAACTATGGTTTGCTCTAGATGTCCATCTAAAATCCTTCTTATCTCCTCTCATTGTTTTTGTCATAGGACTACAAATAGAACTAAAATTTTGAATGAACTTTTGGTAGAAACTAGCCAATCCATGAAATGATCTTACCTTGCAATGCTTTCTAGTGTAGGCCACTCAACAATTGATTTTACCTTCTTAGGATCCATCTTCAATCCATCCACAGATATCACAAATCCCAGATATACCAATTCCTCCTTCATGAAAGTGTACTTCTTAATGTTTATCAGCAACCACTCCTCTCTCAACCTCTACAAAACTTGTCTGATATGCAACAATTTTTCTTCTCTACTCTTATTGAAAATCAAGATGTCATCCAAGTACACAATCACAAACTTACCCAAGAATTTCTTCAATAATTTTTTCATCAACCTCATGAAAGCACTTAATGCATTTTTCAATCCAAAAGGCATCACCAACCACTCATACAATCCTTCATTTGTCTTGAATGTTGTTTTCCATTCATCTCCTGCTCTGATTCTGATATGATGATATTCACTCTTCAAATCTATCTTTGTAAAGTATCTAGCTCCACTCAAGCAATCCATGATGTCAACCATCTGGGGCAAAGGAAACCTATACTTCACTGTGATCTTTTTTATGGCTCTATAATCTGTACACATTCTCCATTCTCCATCCTTCTTAGGTGCTAGCACAATAGGTACTATACATGGACTTAAGCTCTCTCATATCAAACCCTTCTTCAACAATTCTTGCACTTGTCTATTCAACTCTTCATTCTCTATCGGTGTCATCTGGTGTGCTACTTTATTAGGAAAAATAGCTCCAGGAATCAGATCCATACAGTGACTAATACTCCTCACAGGTGGTAATCCATCAGGTAAATTATCTGAAATGATCTCTTTATACTCAGTTAGCAACTCCTTTATCTCTTCTGGGTGTTCTTCTACATGCTTCAAGTCTTCAGTGTTCTTAGGTACCAAGGCATAACACACATTCTCATGTCTCAACCCTTCAAGGAATCTCCTTCCATCAACCAAACAAACTCTAGTACTCGTACAAAACTCAACTGTAGGGACATCTTCCAAAGGAAACAAAATTTGCTTCATCCCATTAGCAACAATAGTATATATATTCTTCTTTCCATCATGAATAGCCTATTGATCATATTTCCAAGGCCTTCCCAAAAAAATATGACATATATCCATAGGCATGATATCACATAGAAATTCATCATGGTAATTTCCTATATTCAAATTCACCAAACATTATTCACTTACCAGTACCTTATGCTCATCTTGAATCCATGCTATCTAATAGGGCTTCGGGTGCTTCAACCTTTCCAACTTAAATTTATTCACCATCTCTTTAGAAACTAGGTTCTCAGAACTTCCACTGTCCACAATCACTTTGCAACATTTACCAACTACCTTGCATCTAGTCCGAAACAAATTCTTTCTCTGCAATGGCTCCTTTTCCAACTCACTCTAACACAATACTCTTCTATTCACCAACACTTCTCCCTCTTCCAGTTTATTAGATGGTCCAACATGTTCTTCCTCAACAAAGGCTATTCTCCTATTGTTCTCTATCTTTTTGCTTGTCTCTCCCTGATTACATTCAAAAGCTCTATGTCCTTCACCACACTTAAAGCAAGTTCCCCTGAATAATATTTTCTCCTTATCGTCCTTTCTATATCCTTCATTCTGGTAACCACCATATCCTCCTCTTCTGTAAGAGTTCCCATCACCTCTATGATACAAATTATCATTTTTACTAACCTCCTTATCCTTATTTTGATCTGCAAAAGAGCCTCTTTTTCCTCCAAAAAAAATTATTTCTCTTTGAAATCTTCCACCTCTTCCTCTTTGTCTCTGCTCATGTCTTTTATTCAACTTCTCTTCTGCCTTTAGGGCACATTGATATGCCTCTTCCACATTCTACAACTTAATCAAACTGATCTCATTATGTATAGATGACCTCAAGCCATTCACATACCTAGCTACTTGCTCAATCTCATCTTCTAAATGTCCAGATCTAATATTCAACTTATGGAACTCCTCAGTATACTTTGTCACACTTTAATCTTTTTGCTTCAAATTTTTCAACTTTCAGAACAAATTAATCTGATAATCTACAAGCATAAACTTTGTCTTCAACTTATTTACCATCTAATCCCATGACTTTATCTTTTCTTTTCCTCTTCTCTACCTATTTATCTACAAATGTTCCCACCAAAGAGATGCATGTCCTCTCAACTTTGTACAAGCATATTTCACCTTCTTATCTTCAGTAGTACCTTCAAATTCAAAATAATTTTCCATCTCTGTTATCCAACCAAGCAATTGTTCTGAATTTATATAAGAGCGAATTTGCACCCTATGTGCAATTCCCCTTTTTTCCTTTATCCACCTTAGAAAACTAAGTTCAGAGGCTTAATTCCACCTAAGCCCACTACTTACATCACACTTGGCACCTATTTTGAGCGTCAATGGAGGCGTTTCTTTCAAGGATGCCCACGCAGTGCACTTACATCCCTGACAGATTCCCACATCTAGAGCCTGCAGATGCATTACACTTCCCGCTGGGGGTCAATTTGAAATACCCTCTTCAATCGACCGACCCGAACATGGCCGTTTTCTTCCTCATTCCTTCATATTCAATCTTTGAACTTGCATTTGAAGGTTGGAAGATCTCTTCACCACTTCTAGACTTCATCCACAAGCTTCACATCCTCTTCCAAACATTTTAGCAATCACTTTACACTTCACAACAGTAGCATCAACACTCCACCACGTTAGTAGAGCAAGTGTGGAACAAAACACCATTGCAGCAGAGGCTTGAGTTCCTCTCATTTTCTCCCCCATTGGCCTTGAGTGCTCTTGGTGGAGGTGGTAAGATTTTACTTCTCTCCTCTATTTGGTTGAGTAGCATAACATTGTTTTGTAGTGCTTTAGTACTCTTTAATCCATTTCTACTTTTCTATCTAGTTGTCTATGGAGGTGGGAACACCAAAACGGGGTCTAACTGAGGCAAGCCCCTATACAACCCCAACAGTCTCTCCCTCTTGTGTGCAGGTATTGAAGATACTCACGGATTGGAAGCTTCATCACTCGCACGGTTGTAAGTATATCCTTCCTTTCTTCTCCTTATCTTTGTCAATTCTACTACTTTACCGCATTTCGTCCTTTTCCTACATTCTGTCAGTTCTTAGTAATTCATTTTCCAGTAGTCATTTAGGCATTTTTTGTGATAAACTCAGTCTCTAGTCCGTACGAGACTCTAGCACGCCTATGAGATGCCAGTGCACCACGTAGTCGTCTGCTTTCTGCACTGACGTCCTTTGGTCGAGAGCCTGTCAGTTTGTCCAGAGAACCTTTGTGACCTACTCTTTCGGATTCTAGAACTCTCACCATTGTTTTGTTGAGGTAATATAGGGAAATTCGCCCTGTGAGGATCTCTAAGTGAAGAGAACTCATGAGTAGTGAATCCCCCTTTATCACAAAATCCAACTTACCATTATAATCTAGTGGATTGAAATGTGGTCTTGTATTTGCTCTTGTTAGGGATCTTATGAACCTTTCTTCTCCTTGATCTAGACCAGGTTGCTCTTCTCTTCCTCTTTCATCTTGTACTTCTACCTCTTCATCACTTACATCATCAACTAGTTGACCTCTTCTCTGGGCCATTTCAACTGCATCTAATTTAGCAACAATTCCTCTCAACATCTCCATTAAAGTTGGGTCTACATTTCCACGCGCTACATTTTCTATAACATTTCTTATTCCCACCATCTTTACACAAGTCCTCTATAGTTGCAGGTCAGATCCTCAATCTGCCACCCCAAAAAAAATCTTCTATAGGACTCCGCTAATTTTGATGACCTCACATGGATTGAACCTTGCTCTAATACCAATTTGATGCAACCACGGTAGGAGGGTCCTCAAGGAGAACTATCTGAGCTGTGCAACAAGAGTAACACAATAGAAGCAACACATAATATGGAGGAAAATGCAGATGCAAATATTCTCATTAAAATAAATCTTAGTTACATTCGGCCGACAACATCCGAGCTTACAGATTTAGCTCACAGGCCTGATATAACATGTTCAATATTACAACATTCCAATATTCTCCTATATGTCAACTAAAATCTTACAATTCAGATTAATCTTAATCTACTCAATCAACTACCAACTCCACTGCCTTGTTCTCATGATCGATTGCAAGCTTTATACTATATCCGCAATTCTGGAGACATCTGCGTCGACCAAAGATCATCACATTAACCAAGGAGGGAAAATGTAATGTGTGCATGAATAGGTCAGCCTCCAATTTGAATTACTCTATCAACAGGTGCATAGAATGAAGTGTGGAACTATAAGGAAAGTCAAGGAAACTCTGTGGAACAATTAAAATCACACCGTTAAGATCTGCAAGTTACGTGAATGATCCACAATGATCAAATTAACCAATAGGCTTGAAAACTATTTTAGTGTCGGTTCAAGAAATTTCCATGAAATTACAAAAGCAATAAATCTCTGGAAAAAGATCCAATCACACTCAAATCTTGGAATAAGAAAAATAAACATGCCCATGATGTACTCAAATATCCACAGGGTCTAGTGAGAAACTATGAAGAAATACCAAATCTGCCAACTTGAACTGAACAAAGAACAAAATAAAAACAAAATTGAAAGAAAATATTTTTGGTTAATGCAAGATTTCCAAGAACCAAGGATGCTCTTGCATCACAAATCAACATCTCCAACATGAAAACACTTCAATTAATAACTCCTCAAAGATCCACAATATGCTACAAGCACCATGTCGGCCAAGAACAAGAAAAGCATGAACACACAAGAGAAAATTGCCAACCACGAGCACAATGATCAATGCAGACGTACCACAATCTAGAAAAATCCACAAACATCACAAATCACCAGAGAAGCATCCACATCAACTGAACTAACTGAAATCACATCATCTTCAATCAATAACACCAACTGAAGCAACAAAAAAACTATCAGAATATAAATCTTCATAACTTGATCAAATCTTCACGCGAATCTCTAAAACTCGACGTGGATAAACTAGATATACTCAGAAAAAAACCCTTTAGTCCACAACCTCTGATAATCAATGTACAAAACTTACTAACATACTAAACTTCACTTCACCACTGACAACCTACAACTCATTCCATTACAATTTTCTCAATATCCTCGACATATACAACTTCAAATGAATTGATGCTAATAGTGTTGACATCAATGACAACCACATATCAACAACACAACTACAACATCCAATAAATCCTTCTATATGTTCTTGCCATGTCATTCCTGCAACAAGCTCCCACTCAAATTAATATCAATAAAAAAATCACTCTACCCAACAACCATATCAAAACTTACTAGGATTTGATATCAACTAAAAGAAAGCTAGGTGAGCATAAACAATTTTCTACCCAAGATAAGTCGGTTAACAAATCTTCATGATTCCTTTTGGATTCTCTAGATCGTTAAAAATACAAGAGAAGAGCATACAAGAATTTAAAAGATCATAAAGAAAACTCCAGACTCTCTAAATCAAGAATCTAAAAATCAAAACACTTGAAAACTAAGCTTTAATACCATGTTAGAAATTTGAAAACAAATGTATAACCTAGAAACCTTTTTAGATAGAGATAAATTACAAAAACTATAAATGCATATACAAAAGAAAACCAATCTCTAAGAGATATGCAAATGTTAAGGTGAAATAATTGCATTAGAAGTTCTCCAAAAGAAGCTACAACAAAAGTGTGTAAAAATATACAATGAGAGCCTTGCATATATAAGAAAGGATGAGGAGGTGAGAAAGTAAGAGTAAAACTATGACTATCCCTTTAAAGGTGCAACACCTCATATGAAAAGTGTGTGAGAATGTGTAAAGTTTGCATGCAATAGGTGTCTAAAAAGGTGAGTACATGTGTCTCAACCACATGCAGTAAGACAAAAAGAAAAAATTCCCTAAGTGGAGACTTAAAAAATGTAAATAGGACTCTCCTAGGTAGCCTACATGTTAGTTAGACAGATAATGTCTCTATTTACACCAAAAAATGATTTTTTTTTAGTTTTTTATAGCTTTATATAATTATATAATGTCATGTATCCCTTTCCTCATAGGGAAGTCAAAATCCATAATTCACTTTATGAATTAAAAATGCAACTTCCCTTTCCAAAATTATGATATTTCTAAGATATTCTCTACTCCAAAATATATTTTCCCAAATTAAATTCAAACCCATGTGAAATCAAAATGAAAGTTAAATCCAAACTCAATCCATATGTGACTCCAAAATATCTAGTTCTAAATAAATTTCAAACGACCAAATAAAATGTCATCTAAAATGTGGTGATGCATCTTATCTTAATATATTTCCAAATACTTGGGACATCATAATTGAAGACTAAACATGATATAAATCATTTACTGGGAAATATCAAGGGTGCCTAAGGTCATAATTGATTCAAGTCTATAATAATACTAGTTTCCACAAATCTTCATTTTACTCATCCCACAAGTAGATAAAGATAGTAGAAACACATCCCTATTACTCTCTCTAAATTAACTTGGGTTATTCATTTTTTGTATTGGATATATTTTAATAAAAAAAAGGATTATACAAAGTTTGATTCAAGTAGATAGTACTATATAATACTACTGTTTTCCATAGTTATCACTGTTGCCTATACATACATTGTAGTTGTTACTACCAAAATATAAATAGTTTGAATATAGTATAATTAGCCTCTACATACGTTATATGATACCAAATTATGATTGTTGTTTTCACATACATTGCATCTACATATTTTATATAAAAATGACACAAAATTACAATTATAACCATGATATTGTGTCCTCATTGAAATTCCTTCTCTCGTTGAAGATCTCCCAATCCATGCATCCTAGAGTCAGATTAATAGCTGAAATATCATCATTAGATCTTACCACTTTGACAGTGAAGCCTTCTCCTTCATTTATGTGAAACCTGGGGCCCCTTGTTTCCTTGTTCACTCTTTGTTTTTCCTCTATTTTTTTGTTGAATTCCTTTTGGAGTTCCTTGAGATCTTTCAGAAAAGTAGCTATGTATGGTTGACCATATTTCTATGAGTGATCGTAGCTTACTTCCTCTTTGGTTTCCTGTACTGAGCCATCCCTTAACAACTTCATAAACTTAAATTTTGAGACCATTGTGGCAGTGACCTACATAGAAACATTGTGCAATATGAGTTCTTTTGAAGACTCGGTAAGTTCCTTTCTAACCCCTCTAAATTTATCCTCATTTCTTTCCTTCCAAATAATCCATAATATTTCAATTGAAAAACACATCCAAAACATATTTTAATCTTTATCTAGTTTGGTTTCATTCTTCATAATATTTTTTCCCAATTAATTTCATCATATTATCCCCAAACCTTTTTTTCATTACAAAACATATTCCAAATTTATTTGGCATAAAAACATTCAAAGAAAATATGCTTTATTGATTCACGCATTCTATAGATGCTACACAATTCACATTCAAAATATTCAGTTGTATATGGTAACCTTTGTAGTATAAGAAACCATTAAATCAAGCCTTTTTGGGCTCTAACACAGTTGACCAATTCTTTTTAAAGATTTTTTTCTATTTATTTATGGATAGGTTAAGTCCCCACCATTTATTAGCATATTCTATGACAGAATCAGATTTAGCCAATTCTTTATAAATCATCCTAGTATTGATACCAAAATTATTGGTGTATTATCTAGCCATTTGAACTCATGGTACTGTTCTTCATTCTATATGCATTAAGTGGTATATTATAACCATTTACAAGATTCCCTTAATATTGTATATGTCCTCCAATTTGATGGAGGCAAATCATATTCCCTACTTAAGGTCACTCAATTTTTTAGTTGTCCATTAATTAGAATATTGTTAAAGCATTAGATACCTTTTTAGCCCAACTCTTTGCATAGCAACCTTGCAATAGTGCAAGAGGTCTACCTTTGTGTTCAAGGTTCCACCAAATGTTCATCTATGTGTGAAAATTATGCTATTATTAGTCTTGGTGAAGTGACAATTATTTACTTTTTTTTTATATGTTCACAAGCTTTCTAAAGAATTTTAAACACAAGTGAACTTGTAGGAGAGATTGGGTGTTTACTAACAAGAAGATCACAAAACGATAGTAGTTTCCATGATTTGGCCTACTTAGGGACTACAAGTTGAATATTGTTTCTCACTAACACTTTCCATGGCTCATCCCCTTCTAGTGCCTTGATGATCCATTTTGTACCAAATTAGAGGTATCCCCACATCTTTGACTATGATAAAGCATATAGAATAAAATTTAAGAAGTCAAGGATCGAGGATACCAAGGAAAACATAATCAAGAAAAGGGATGGCTAAAACTCTAACTCTGACATATGACTTAGTATAGGAATTGAGGGGTTAGGTTTCAAAGAAGTCTAATACTCCAACAAATTGAACTTGAAAAATTCTCTTTTCATTAGCAATTTTTACTTGTGAAATAAATGTGGGGAACAAGGCAAGGACTTAAATGGATTTTTCAACATTAAATATAGTCAATATCTAGGCTATGCAAAAGGATAGGTTGGAGTGACATGTGCAAAATGTGAGAGTTTTGATTTTTTGGGGATTGGGAGGTCAAGGATGCCTCTTACAAGGTACCTACAAAATTTGAGAGTTTCAAATTTTTGGGGATAGTGATTCAAGGATGCCTCTTACAAGGTACCCAAATAGGTATGTCTAAACTCAAATCCCAATGAGATAACATAGTGAAAAATGTTAAATATTAAGGTTGTGGTGTAGCAACACCTAGTCAACTTTTGTAAATATGGTAACATGTTAGGTTTTTGGGTGTTTTGAGTCTTATGTGGGGTAATAAGGTCTATTTATACCATTTTAAATGTAATTAGTCATGTGGGGTCAGTATTAGATAGAGTTGTCAAGTTTTGTCAAGTTTTGTAATTTGTTGCAAAAGTTGCATTGCAACTTTGCAATTTTTGTCATGTAAAGAAGTTGAATGGTCTTTTGGTTTGAAAATTGGTTATGAACTATTGATTTGGGTTGGTTGGTGTTAAATATTCCTCAAAAAAATTGAGGCAAGGTTCTGAAGTTGATTTTGAAGTGCAAACAATAAGTGCTCTATTTTTTGCAATTTTTTGTGTAAATCTGCTGCTACCAGTGTTGGCACGACTCCATACAGTCTCTAAATGACATAATATGAATTATACTTGATGGTGGCATGAGTTAATATTTTTTTGGTTTTTTTTTTATTCAATTCCATAAAGTTTGAAAGATTTTATAGGAAAATTATTGAAAGAGGTCTGAAAACCCTAGGTTGAGAGGGTCTATACAAGAAAATGGAATAAATAACCATTCCACCGATGAAAACTTCTGAAAATCAATGGAATGGCTTTAGTTAGGTTTATTTTTAGTTTGGTAGTGATTGTAGATGTAGGGGATGGGGTTTGGGCCTTGTTTGTGCAAGCCCTAGCCTAATATCTCCATGTATTAGGCTATAATTGATAGGTAGAGGTAGAGTTTTGAAATTTGGTGAGCTGGTAGATATTCCAAGTGATAAAACATATTTTTTCATTATTTTTTTAGAGCCATGGATTAGATATTGGTGATTGGGAGAAGGTTTATCCTCCAGTTGCTTTGTAAAAGAGGCCTAACTGGGCTTAAGGGCAGCGTAGTAGTCCATTTTTGAAGGAGATGTTTTGAAACAAGCCTATGCACAATTTCAATATGTAAAAGAAGTCCATAAAGGGTATCTGGAATGAAAATTCTTTTGTGGGTTTGAAATATCTTTTGAAATAGATGAAGAAAATTCATTGTTTGATGTGCTACAAGGGGATTTGAGGAAATTGTGAGTTAGACACCAAGTTGGGGTTTTCAAGGTTGGAAGATTGTTCAAAATTGATTGAATTGTTATTGGTAAGATTCCTCCACCCCTGCTCTACATAAAATTGGTATCAAAGCATAGCTTTGGATCTTGTGAAGGAAAGAAGTTGAAGTTTGAAGAAGGACAAATTGCAATTTAAAGAAGGAAAGATGCCTCCAAAAGGTAGTGCAATCATTGCTAGAGAAATAAGGATGATAAAGGAGTCTCAAGAAGTTGTTTTAGCCAAACTTGTAGCATTGGAAACAAGCCAAAGAAAAGGTAAGGCCACTAAAGAGGAGAGTGACCGAGAGGAAGAGGAAGAGGGTGAGAATGAAAACCCTCAAAGAGGAGTCCAAGGTGATGATGAGTTGGACC
This sequence comes from Sequoia sempervirens, assembly GCA_007258455.2. NCBI lineage: Eukaryota > Viridiplantae > Streptophyta > Pinopsida > Cupressales > Cupressaceae > Sequoia > Sequoia sempervirens. The sequence goes on along the minus strand of VDFB02047230.1, from coordinate 324,690,439 downwards.
CTGATGAAAGAAGAATGGTTAAGATGTTGAAGGCTGTTAGAGGAGAGACTACTAAAGTGAAAATGGAATTTCCCATGTATAGTGGGAAGATGGATAGTGAAGAAGTGTTGGACTGGATTGATGCACTAGAAAACTAATTTGAGTACAAGGAGGTAGTAGAAAAAAAGGTAAAGTTTGCTAAGACTAAATTGAAAGGCCCTACCCTAACTTGGTGGAACTATGTACAAGAAGAGAGAGTGAAAAATGGAAAAGAAAAAATAAATTAATGGGATAGGATGGTGTCTAAGGTTAAGAGCCAATTCTTGATCAGTGACCATGCAATTCAAACATTTAGGAAGTTGCAAAACCTAAAGCAAAAGGAGATGGATGTTATGGCCTACACAGAGGAGTTTCATAAATTGAGCCTTAGAGTAGGTCATGTTGAAGATTAATTTTAGAAGATAGCAAGGTATATGAATGGGCTAAGGTTCAATATTTAAGATGAATTGAGTCTTGCCACCCCTATAACAGTGGAAGAGTGCTTCCAATTGGCTGTTAGGGTAGAAGAGAAATTGAAAAGAAGGTAGGAAAAAAAAAGTAGAGGTAAAGGAAAGAACTTCAAGGGTAGAGGATCTTTTGGTGGAAGAGGAAAAACACAAAAATCACAAGGTGAGTCAAGTGGAAATCAATAATAAGGCTTAAATTCAAGAGGTGGATTTAGAGGTAGAAGACCTAATGGTAGAAGAAAATTTCAAGGACAAGGTAGAGGTTCAAACACCTTTTTAGGGAGATGCTATCAATGAACCAATTTGGCCATCAAGCATGGAAGTTCCTGGAGAAACAACCTTCAACATCACATGGTGGTGAAAGGAGAACATAGTTGGTACAAGAGGAAGATTGTGAGAGTGTTTAACTCTCATTCTTAGCATGATGCTCCAAAGGTTGGAGAAAATTTGATGGTGAGAATAAAACTACTCAAGGTTCCTGTGGTGAAGGAGCCTCCACAAAGAAAGTCCTTGTTCAAAACAACTTGTAAATCACAAGGCAAGGTATGTAAGGTTATTGTAGATTTTGGTTCAACTAACAATTTAGTTTCTTTGGAGATGGTTGAAAAATTAAAGATGAAAAGGATTCCACACCCCACACCTTATAAGGTTTCTTGGTTGAATAAGGGTCAACAAGTCTTGGTCAATGAACAAGCATGGGTTGAGTTTAACATTGGGGGATACAAAGACAAGATCTTTTGTGACATCATCCCAATGGATGTTTGTCACTTGCTGCTAGGAAGACCCTAGCAGTATGATAGAAAAGAAAAACATGATGGGCAGAAAAATACATATGTGATTGAAAAAGATGGTGTGTCCTTTACCCTCACTCCCTTGCAAGATGAAAATGTAGATACGCAAGTTGGGTCAAATGCCATGTTGGTTGGAGAGAAATAATTCTTGAAAACCATAAAAGAGGAAGGTGGTTAGGGGTATGCAATCATAATCAGACCCAAATTTTTTTTGACAACAACCATAGAAAATGTGCCCAAGGAAGTACAAACTTTGTTGAACAAGTATCAAGACATAGTTGTAGATGAGCTCCCTAGTTCTTTGCCACCTATAAAGGATGTGAGCCACCACATAGACTTTATACCAAGTGCAAAATTACCCAATATGGTTGCATACAAGATGAATAAATAAGGAAACAAATTCAAGAATTGTTAGATAAGAGTCTCATAAGGGGAATTTTAAGTCCATGTGTTGTTCCTACAGTGTTGGCACCTAAAAAAGGTGGGGAATGGAGAATGTGCATCAATTCAAGGGAAATCAACAAAATAACCATAAGGTATAGATTTTCAATACCTAGAATGGAGGATTTGACGGATTGTTTAGGGGGAGCTTGCTATTTTTCAAAGATTAATGACCTTAAAAGTGACTATCATCATATTAGGATAAGAGAAGGGGGTGAGTGGAAAACTACTTTTAAAACCAATGAGGGTTTGTATGAATGGATGGTAATTCCATTTGGATTGTCAAATGCTCCAAGCACTTTTATGAGACTAATGAATGAAGTTTTGAAGCCTTTCATAGGAAAATTTGTTGTTGTGTACTTGGATGAAACTAATGTGTTTAGAAAGACTAAAGAAGAACACTTACATCATTTAGACATGGTGTTAAAGAGGTTGAATGAAGAAAAGTTGATGATTAACTTGAAAAAGTGTGAATTCACGAAGGAAGAGTTGGTCTACCTTGGCTTTGTGATTTCAAAGGGCACCTTGAAGATGGACCCCAACAAGGTAGAAGCCATTTTAAATTGGCCTACTCCAAAATCAGTTAGTGAGGTAAGAAGCTTCCACGGTCTTGCTAGTTTCTATAAAAAAAATTGTAAGAAATTTCAGTCATATTTTCTAACCCATCATTGATACCATAAAAGAGGATAAAAGGAAGAGGTATGTGTGGTCTGATGGGGTAGAAAGAAGCTTTCAAATTATGAAACAAAAGATAGATCAACAACCCATCCTAGTATTGCCTGATTTTAATAAGGTGTTTACCATGGAGTGTGATGCAAGTGGGTATCTAATTGGGGCAGTCTTAAGTCAAGAGAGAAAACCTGTAGATTTTCTTAGTGAAAATCTTAATGAGGCCAAAAAAAAGTATTCCTCTTATGACTTAGAATTCTATGCAATGGTCCAAGCATTGAAAAAATAGAGACACTATCTCCTTCCTAAGGAATTTATTGTTTTTACTGACAACCATGCTTTGAGTTTCTTGAACAACCAAGATAAACTAAGTCACATGCATGTGAAGTGGGTGGAGTACCTTCAAGGCTTCACCTTCACCATAAAGCACAAAAAAGGATAGTCAAAGGAAGTGGCAGATGCTTTGAGCAGAAGGAAAATGTTGGTGCAAGAAATTCAACTTCAAAGTGTGGGTATAGATGCATTGAAAGGTATGTATGAGGGAGATGATGATTTCAAGGATGCTTATGTTTTTGTAATCAGTTTGAAGGCACTTTCCATGAGGAATTTTCTGGTTTCTTGATACAAGATGGATTGTTGTTTAAGGGTTCTTAGTTGTGTATTCCAAAGTGCTTTATGAGGGATAATATAATGAAAGAGAAGAATTGTGGAAATTTGAGTGGTCATTTTGGTGTAGATAAAACCTTGGAGTAGGTAAGAAGATATTAATACTAGCCTAAAATGCAAAGTGACATCAAAAAGTTTGTTGAAAAATGTGTGATTTTCCAAAAAGAAAAGGGTTCAAGCACTAATGCAGGTATTTACTAACCTTTTCCAATTCCAAGCAAGCCATGGGAATCTATAAGCATGGATTTTGTGTTGGGTTTACCCAAAACTCAAAGAGGGTTTGACAATGTTGTTGATATATTTAGTAAAATGGCTCATTTTATTCCATAAAAGTGCACAAGTGATGCTTCTTATATTGTAGGGTTATTTTTCAAAGAGATAGTTAGGATTCATGGTTTATCATTGGCAATTGTGTTTGACAGAGATAACAAGTTTGTAGGTCACTTTTGGAGGACTCTTTGGAAGAAATTGGGAACCAACTTAACATTTAGTTTTTCCTATCATTCAAAAACGAATGGGAATACTGAAGTTGTCAATAGGATTCTTGGGAATCTTCTCAGATGTTTGAAAAAAGAGCATTCACAACAATGGGATCTCATTCTTCCATAAGCTGAGTTTTTCTATAATGACTAAGTCAATAGAAGTGTTGGGAAAAGTCCATTTGAGATAGTTTATGATTGAAGCCAAGGGGAGTGTTTGAGCTCAAGGATTTGAAGGGTATGGAGAGGAGTGTTGAAGGAGAGGAATTTTCAGTTGCAATGAAGAACATACATTAGCAAGTGAAAGACAATATTCAAAAGAATGTGGAAAGGTATAAGCAACATGCAGATTTGAAGAGAAGAAATGTTCAATTCAAAGTAGGAGACTTGGTCCTAGCACATTTGAGGAAAGAAAGGATACCAAAGGGAAAATAGAAAAAGCTATAGATGAAAAATATTGGGCCATACAAAGTGATCCAAAAATTTGGTGAAAATTCTTGAGATAGAACTCCCTCTTGGAGTTGCTATCTCTCCAATATTTAATGTTTCTGACCTTTATCCTTTCAAAGGATTTGTGTTTGCAAGTGAGAAGCAGGTAAATATGAGGTTCAAGATGAAGATTGGTTCAAGGACCTACCACCAACTCAACCTTTAAAGCTTGAAAGCATTTTGGACACAAAGGAGGTGAAGAGAATAAGGCACAAAGTGTATAATGAATATCTTGTGAAATGGAAAGGTCTCCCTCCTGAAGATGCAACATGGATGATGGAGGAGGACAATAAAAGGAATGGGACCACTGTTTAAGAACTGATCTCGATTGGAGCCTAAGATTCTTTTCTCCCTGGGTGTATGGTGAAGGGGCACCTAGTCAACTTTATTAAATATGGTCACATGTTATGTTTTTGGGTGTTTTGAGTCTTATGTGGGGTAATAAGGTCTATTTAGACCATTTTCAATGTAATAATTCATGTGGGGTCAATATTAGATAAAGTTGTCAAGTTTTGTAATTTGTTGCAAAACTTGCATTGTAACTTTGCATTTTTTGTCATGTAAATAAGTTGAACAGTCTTTTGGTTTTAAAAGTGGTTATGAACTGTTGAGTTGGGTTGGATGGTGTTTAAATATTCCTCACAAACTTTGAGGCAAGGTTCTAAAGTTGATTTTTAAGTGCAAACAATAATAAGTGCTCTGTTTTTTGCAATTTTTTGTGTAAATCTACTGCTACAAGTGTTGGCACAGCTCCATATAGTCTCTAAATGACATAATGTGAATTAGAATTGATGGTGGCATGCGTTAAGAGTTTTTTTGTTTTATTTTGATTCAATTCCATAAATTTTGAAGGATTTTATAGGCAAATTACTAAAAGAGGTCTAAAAACCCTAGGTTGAGAGGGTCTAAACAAGAAAATGGAATAAATAACCATTCCACCAGTGAAAACTTCTACAAATCAGTGGAATGGATTTAGTTAGGTTTCTTTTTAGTTTGGTAGTGATTGTAGATGCAGGGGATGGAGTTAGGGTCTTTTTTGTGCAAGCCCTAGCCTAATATCTCCATGTATTAGGTTAGAATTGATAGGTAGAGGTAGGGCTTTGACATTTGGTGAGTTAGTAGATATTCCAAGTGATAAAACCTATTGTTTCAGACCCCATGTGATCTTTTTAGATCCATGGAGTAGAGATTGGTGATTAGGAGAAGGATTATCCCCTAGTTGTTGTATAAAAGAGGCCTAATTGGGCTTAAGGGCAGTGTAGCAGTCCATTTTTGAAGGAGATGTTCTGAAACAAGCCTATGCACAATTTGGATGTCAAAGAAGGCCATAAAGGGTATCTGGAATGATAATTCTTTTGTGGGTTTGAAATCTCTTTTGAAAGATATGAAGAAAACTCATTGTTTGATGTGCTACAAGGGAATTTGAGGAAATTGTGAGTTATGTTGGATGTTGTGGTTGTCATTTATGTCAACACTATTATCATTAATGCATTAGAAGTTGTATATGTGGAGGATATTGAGAAAATTGTAATAAAATGAGTTGCAGGTTATAAGTGGTGAAGTGAAGTTCAATCTATCGATGAGTTTAGTGCATTGATGATCAGAGGTTGTGGAATAAAGGGTTTCTTGCCAAGTATATTTAGTTTATCTACGTTGAGTTTCAGAGATCCGATTGAAGATTTGATCGAGTTATGAAGATTTGTATCATAACAGTATTTTTGTTACTTCAGTTTGTGTTCCTTAATGAAGATGATGTGATTTTAGTTAGTTCAATTGTTGTGGATGCTTCTCTAGTTATTCATGATGTTTGTGGATGTTTCTATATTGTGCTCTATCTGTGTTGCATGTCTGCATTGATCGTTGTGCTCGTGATCCGAGATTTTCTCTTGCGTGTTCATGTTTTTCATATTCTTGGCCGACAAGGTGTTTGTAGCGTGTTGTGGATCTTCGAGGAATAATTTTTGAAGGTGGATCATGTTCGAAGATGTTATTTTGGGTCTTCACTAAGTTGTGGCCGACCTTGGTTGATTTGCATTAATAATTGTTATTGTTTTGGGCCGACAGTTTTTTATCATTTTATTATTTTCATTAAAGTCGACATGTAGCGGTTTAATTTCTTGTTGAGGATATATATAAGCGACTGTTTATTTCATTTGAAGTATGTGTGTGTGAATAATGTTATAAATAATTCAAAGGTAGATCAGAGTGTGAAGAAGAGTGAAGAAAAGTGAAGAAGTGTTCATGTTCTTAACCAAAACTATGATCAGGCATTAGTAGATGTTATTTTATCAGTTGAAATCCCTGCCGATGTAATTTGAATCTTTCTTTAATATAGTGTGTCTTCCTTTAGGTAGTAAGCCTTGTTGTAATTGAGTAGTGAGCTCTAGGAAGTGCACCTAAATGCATGTGCATTCCCTACTCATATTTCTTTATACTTTTAACAAGGTATAATCTTGTGGGCTGACCTCCACCGTGGTTTTTCCCCTAACAGGGTTTCTACATTAAAAATCTTGGTGTTATGTGTGTTTCTATGTGTTGATGACTTATGCTTTCATGGTTAATAATCAGATATGAGAATCAGCTTGATAAAGTTAATAAGTTTTAAATTTTTGGGACAACTAATTCATCCCCCCCCTCTCAGTTGTCTTCTCTTGTGTTGCCAACAATTGGTATTAGAGCAAGTTCCTTGGAAGAAGTTTAACAACTTGAGGTGATCTGAGATGGCGAAATACAAGAAGTATAGTCTGAGATTTGATGGAACAAATTATTCCTTGTGGAAGAATCGAATGGAGTGCCATTTGAGATGCATTGGTGAACCCTACTGGAGCATTACAAGTAATAGGTATGTTATGCCTCAGAATGGTCCTACTACTGTTGAGATTAGAGATGCTAAATACAGTATTAGGGCTAAGGAAGCATTGTTGAGTGCTTTAACTGATACTGAGATGACTAATGTTATGGATTTGAACACTGCTTATGAGATCTAGAAAAAATTTGGAAACTTTGTATGAAGGTGATGCTAATGTGAAGATTGCTAAGTTGCAGAGTGTGAAAGGGAAATATGAAATGTTGAGAATGGGTGATGATGAAAATATTACTACTTTCATGCAAAGAGTGAATGAACTTGTGTGTGGAATCAGATGTGTTGGTAGACAATTGAAAGAATTAGAGATTGTTGCTAAAGTGCTTAGATCTTTGCCTGCTCTTTGCCTGCTACTTACAAAGTCAAAGCTACAACTATTAAAGAGCTCCAGAATGTGACAAATGTTACTCGAGATATGTTGATTGGTAATCTTACTACTTTTGAGTTGAGATAATTTGGTGATGCCCTTCCTAAGATATAATATGCATTCAAGGCTACTACATCTGGAAGAGATAAACAAAGGTATGATCTGGGAGAGAGTTCTTCTAGAAAGACATTCAAGTATGAAGAAGAAATTAGATAGCTTGAAGAAGAAGAAAGAGAACTGGTTGAGCTTGAAGCACTGATTGTGAAAAGAGAAGCCAGAGGACAAGGTAAGTATAAAGGAAAGTTGCCTATTAAATGTTTTTCCTGCAATAAGATAGGTCATTTTGCATCAAGGTGTCAAGAAAGAGTTTCTAAACCAAGACATAACAAGCCTAAATTTCAAAAGAAGTGTTATTATACTACTGATGGAGTGACAAATGATGAATCTAATAAAGGAAATGGAAGTGAGGATGAATGGGTATTTATTGCTATCAAGGAAAATAATGTTGTGTCTACTGAATGTGCTAGTTGTATGAATGTGGAGAAATCCCTAGTTGCTCGAGTTGGAGAGAAAGATGAATGGATGATTGATGGTGGATGTTCACATCACATGACAGGAGATAAAAGTAAGGTTGTGAACCTAGAAAATTATGATGGTGGTGTTGTGAGATTTGGTGATAACACAGCTGGTGTGATCTGTGGCAAAGGATGCATTTCTCTTGATGGTAAGAACAATATTGATGATGTCCTATATGTGGAAGGTCTGAAGCATAATCTTTTGAGTGTCAGACAGATGGTTGATAAGGGTTACAATCTTTAGTTCAAAGATGGAAAGTGCAGAATGTTGGGGTGTTTCAAAAATGAGATTGCATCAGGTACAAAAACAAGAGGTAATATCTTTCATTTGAATGTTGCTAGTAAAATTTGTTTGATTGCTCAAGTTGATGAAAGTTTGTTGTGGCATAGAAAAATGTGTCATGTTAATTTTGATAATATTGTCAAGATAAGTTCTACTAAGGCTGTGAGAGATCTTCCTAAGTTGGTAAAGCCTACTAATGCTATATGCAAGGAATGTTAGTTGGGGAAACAAACTATAATTTCATTTCAAAGAAAACAACATAATTCAAATGAATTGTTGGAGCTTGTGCATACTGATTTGTGTGGTCCTTCTAGAGTCATAAGTTTACAAGGTTACAGGTATTTCATGTTTCTTATTGATGATTATTCAAGAATGATGTGGGATACTTTCTTAAGGGAGAAATTTGAAGCTCTAGAGAAGTTCAAGATCTTTAAGGCTATGGTTGAGACAAAGACTGGTATGAAGATTAAATGTTTGAGATCAGATAGAGGTGGTGAATTCACTTCTTGTGAGTTTAATTATTTTTGTGAAGTGCATGGAATAAAGAGACAATTATTTTCCCCGCAGACCCCTCAACAAAATGTAGTTGTGGAAAGGAAGAATAGGACAGTTCAAGATGCTACTAGAACTATGATGCTGGAAGGAAATGTTCCTCATATCTATTGAAGAGAAGTTGTGAGTATTGTTGTTTACATCCTCAACCGGGTACAAGTCAAAGGTGATACTAGTAAGACCCCTTTTGAGCTATGGGTTGGTCATAAGCCTACTGTTAAATATTTCAAAATCTTTGGGAGTAAATGCTATATCAGAAGAGATGAAGATTTGGAAAAGTTTGATGCTAGAAGTGATGAAGGAATCTTTTTGGGTTACTGTACTAAAAGCAAGGCCTACTAGTGCTACAATAAGAGATTGAAGAAAATGGTTGAAAGTGCAAATTTCAAGGTTGATGAAGACATAGCTAAACCATCCAAAACCTGTGGATATGATTTTGATGATCAGAATGATAATACAAACAAAGGAAAGCAAGTTCAGACTTCAAATCAAGTTCAAATCATTCTGGTGAATCAAGAAGATCAAGAGGAAGGAGAAAATAGTGAAAAAGCAGAAGAGAGATCAGAAGAGCCTAAAATTCAAGAACGTCGTAAGAATCCAAGGTATGTAAGATTAAATCATTCAGAAGATCAGATTATTGGTGATAAGAACAAAGGTATCCAGACTAGGAGAAAGATTGCAAAAGAATATTGTTTGATTTCAAAGACTAAGCCTAATAACATGAATGAAGCATGTAAAGATGAACATTGGGTTGACACAATGAAAGAAGAGCTACAACAAATTGAGAAGAATGATACATGGATTCTTGTTCCTAGATCTAAGGATAAAAATGTCATTGGAACTAAATGGGTCTTTAGAAACAAACTGAATGAGCAAGGTGAAGTGGTTAGAAACAAAGCAAGATTGGTGTGTAAGGGATATTCTCAAATGGAAGGAATTGATTTTGAAGAGACTTTTTCCCCTATTGCTAGAATTGAAGTTGTGAGATTGTTTCTTGCTTATGCTGCTTACAAAGACTACAAGGTTTATCAAATGGATGTCAAGTTAGCTTTTCTAAATGGCGAGTTGGAAGAAGAGGTGTAGATCAACCAGATGGATTTCAGTTGACTGATTAGGGAGATATGGTTTGTCGGTTGAAGAAAGCATTGTATGGACTTAAGCAAGCCCCTAGAGCTTGGTATGCCAGATTGGATAAGTATTGTTGAAACTTGGATTTAACAAAGGTACTGTATATAGTAATTTGTATTTCAAGAATGATGATAAAAATTTGATTGTGGAAGTCTTTGTTGATGATATCATTTTTGGAGGAGATGATAGCTTGTGCATGAATTTTTCTAATGAGATGCAGAGTGAGTTTGAGATGTCAATGATTGGAGAGATGAAATTAAATTTGGGATTGTAAATTACTTAGTTAGACAAAGGGATCTTTATATCTCAGTCCAAGTATGTGAAAGAATTGTTGGAGAAATTCAGTATGGAAGATTCAAAGCCAGTTGGTACACCCATGGTGACCAGATGTAAGTTGACAACAAATGATGATTCTCTAAAGGAAAATCAGACTAGATACAGATCAATGATTGGTGGATTATTGTATTTAACTCAAACTAGGCTTGATATCATTAATGTTGTATGTATTGTTGCAAGATTTCAAGCCAATCCTAAAGACTCTCATGTGACTGTTGTGAAGATAATTTTCAAATACTTGAAGGGAACACTTGATTTTGGCCTATGGTATCTTAAAGATGATCTTACTTCGAGTGCCTTTATTGATGTTGATTGGGCTGGTGATGTGAATGATAGAAAAAGTACTAGTGGTGGTGCATTTTTCTTGGGAAAGAAGTTGATCTCATGGTTAAGTAAAAAGTAGAATGTCATTTCTTTATCTACTACAGAGGCTGAATACATTGCTACTGCTAACAATTGTACTCAAGTACTATGGATGAAGTAGATGTTGAAGGCTATCAGAGTTTTGTATGATGAGCCTATAGCTATATTCTATGATAATTTAAGTGCTATTAACATTTCTAAGAATCTGGTGTTGCATTCAAAGACCAAGCATATATCTATGAAGTTTCACTTTTTGAGAGAGAAGGTGAGTGAAAAAGAAGTCAGATTGGAATATGTGCCTACTAAGGAGCAAATTGCAAACATCTTTACCAAGTCGTTGCCTAAGGATACTTTTGAGTATCTCAAAGGGAAGCTAGGAGTGATTACCCCTCCTAATCAGAACTAAGATGCATTGTATTGCACATTAATCCATGATTTCCATAGTCATATCTTCATCCGGATTGATACTATGGTGGTTGCTACTCAGGGGGAGTAGTCAGATGACTCAGATGTTCAGATATGTGGTTCAGAGCTTAAAGATATTTGGAATTGATGTCAAAGGAGGAGAAGAGCAATGTGAAAAACTTTCTAGGGAAAAGAACCTTGTGAGGAGAAAAGTCATGTGGAAGAGTTGAGGAGAAAAGAGTCAGAACCTAAGGGGGAGTAAGTGCTAGAGATAGTTGCATTGATGGTGTTTTTCACATCATGTGTTTCCATCAATGCCAAAGGGGGAGATTGTTGGATGTTGTGGTTATGTTGTTGATATGTGGTTGTCATTGATGTCAACAATATTAGCATTAATGCATTAGAAGTTGTATATGTTGAGGATATTGAGAAAATTGTAATAAGATGAGTTGCAAGTTGCCAGTGGTGAAGTGGAGTTCGGTCTGTCGGTGATTTCAGTGCATTGATGATCAGAGGTTGTGGAATAAAGGATTTATTTTTTAGTATATCTAGTTTATCCATGTTGAGTTTCAGAGATCCGCGTGAAGATTTGATCGAGTTATGAAGATTTGTATTCTGACAATATTTTTGTTACTTCAGTTTGTGTTCTTGAATGAAGATGATGTGATTTCAGTCAATTCAGTTGTTGCAAATGCTTCTTTAGTGATTCATGATTTTTGTGGATGTTCCTAGATCGTGCTCTATATGTGTTGGACATCTGCATTGATCATTGTGCTCGTGATCCAATATTTTCTCTTGCATGTTCATGTTTTTCATATTCTTGGTTGACAAGGTGTTTATAGTGTGTTCTGGATCTTCGAGGAATATTTTTTTAAGGTGGCTCGTGTTCGAAGATTTTATTTTGGGTCTTCACTAAGTTGTGTTTGACCTTGGTTGATTCGCATTAATGATTTTTATTGTTTTGGGCTGACAGTTTTTTATCATTTTATTATTTTCATTAAAGCCGACATGTAGCGGTTTAATTTCTTGTTGAGGATATATATAAGCTACTGTATATTTCATTTGAAGTATGTTGAATGTGTGTGCATGAATAATGTTCTAAATCATTCGAAGGCAGAGCAGAGTGTGAAGAAGAGTGATGAAAATTGAAGAAGTGTTCATGTACTTAACTGGAACTATGATCAGGCATTAACAAATGCTATTTTATTAGTTCAAATCCCTACTGATCTAATCTGAATCTTTCTATAATACAGTGTGTCTTCCTTTGGGTAGTAAGCCTTGTTGTAATTGAGAAATGAGCTCTAGGAAGTGCATCTGAATGCATGTGCATTCCCCACTCATATTTATTTATACTTTTAACAAGGTATAATCTTGTGGATTGACCTCCACCGTGGTTTTTCCCCTAATAGGGTTTCCACGTAAAAAATCTTGGTGTTATGTGTGTTTCTGATGTGTTTATGATTTATGCTTTCATGGTTAATAATCAAATCTAAGAATAAGCTTGATAAAGTTAATAAGTTTTAGATTTATGGGACAATTGATTCACCCCCCTCTCAGTTGTCTACCCTTGTGTTTCCAAAAAGTTAGACACCAAGTTGGGGTTGTCAAGGTTGGAAGATTGTTCAAAACTGATTGAATTTTGATTGGTAAGAAACCTCCACCCCTGCTCTACATCAGGTTGGCTCATAAATCATGCTAGAAGATCCACTTTAGAGATAATCCTACATCTTTGACTCTAATTAAAATATATAGCTCGGGAAACATCAAAAGTTGAGAATCGAAGATATCGAGGAATAGGTACTTGTGAAAAGGAATAGTTAAAACTCTAAATTTGATAGGTAACAATATAAATGAACAAGGAGTTTGGAATTAAGAGTCAAGAATTATTTTTTGTGGTGCAAAAATACAAATAAGTTCAAACTCATGATCCTAATAAGGTATATAGTGAAAAGAGTCGAGGATCAAAGTTTAAGAGTATCAAGGAAGCAGTACACTAGTAAGGGGATTGCCAAAACCCTGGCATTGGAAGGAACTTAATGCAAGGATTGGGAAGTTGAGGTTTGGATGAAAGGCATGATAGAAAGACAAAGTTTGATGGCCTGGAAAAGAAAAAGGAACAAGGAAAAGTTGGAAAAAAAGGCATGCTAGGAAGGAAAACTCCAAAAGAGATACAAGGAAAGGAAACTGAAAACTTGCACATAGGAATTTGAACAAAAGGCTCCCCACATAATTTTTTGGATATATACACTTTCCAACACATGATAGACATATAGGGGATGAAACAGGACAACAACTAGAAACTTTTGACAAATGAAGACCTACTTGGACTCTCTCATATTGGTTATAAATGGTGAGTTAAAATGAGGCAACTATAACAAAGTGAGCAAGGACTAAATATTTTTGCATTTTGAGGCATATAAAATAGGGCTCCAACACACACCTCACATATTCTTCCCAAATCACCCTTGTGTTTCTCCATATCTCATATCTCTCCATCACTCTATCACACACCACACTATCATACCTTGATCCTCGAGTTTTATGCTTTAGTATCATTGTTTAAACACACCATGTTGCATAATCTTAGTAGGGCATCACACACAATCTAATTTCTATAAGACTATGTTGAGCTTGGAATATGCCACTTAGGGGATTAAGGTAGTCTCCTAAACAAATCCACAATTTCCTCTTGTCCTATATTTAGAGAGACTCATATATCATATATTCAAATTTCTTGTAAAAAAATTTACAATTGATTTAGGGACAAAATACAATGATCATCCAACCCAAAAATTTGTAGATTTGTATCTAACTACTAGACCTTGATGCCCAAGCATCATAAGTGACTTGCAACAATGTTTCTACAAAAAAATTCATGTTGCAAACTTGCAAGAGGTCCCATCACCAATTTTGATGTCTTATTTAGCATTTTGCAATGGGCAAAGCACCATTATTTAGTAATAGTGTGCTATTTGATCACATGTAGGACAAGAGTGCACAATTTTAGCACTAGAGTCATGATTTGGTGTCTAGTAAAGGGTTACAATGCCCATTGTTAGTGCTAGAGTCTTGCAAGAGTGTTTGCAAAAATGTAAGTACTCAACTTAAAGTGTTTGAACCCAACAAAGGTATCCATGTTGTTCCTCCAAAGCTGAAAAGTTTTGGAGTTCTTGTTCTAAACTTGCTCTTTTTAGTCATATAGCCACATCCACCTCTTAAACAACTACACCATTTCCTCTTGTCCACAATTTAGAGTAGGATTCATATATCAAATATTCAATCTCTTGTGAAAAAGTTTGTAGTTAACTAAGAGATCAAATGTAACAATCTTCCAACCTAAAAAAATGTAGATTTATATGCAACTCCCAAACCTCAGTGCATGTTTCTCTCCCGGACTCTCAATAGGGCTCATCACCAATTATTTCTATCTAACTCCTAAACCTTGATGCTCATGCATCAAAAGTGATCTTTTCTACAAACTTGTTCCCCTCCCAAACTTGTAAGAGCACCTATCACTAATGTTGATGTCCTATTTGGAATTATAAGGTGGTCAAAGTCACCATTGTTTAGTACTAATGTTCCATCTGAGCACCCAAGAGTAATAATAATGCCCAAGTTTAGCATAAGAGTCCTAATTTAGTGTTTGTTGAGGGTAGTGTTGATGGGTGTTTTTGCACTTCTCAACATAGATAGAACATAAGTGGCCTATCCCTCTTGAAAGGTAATTACTTGTAGAAAATCTTCAAAAAACTACCCCAAGGTCTCTCGGATGTCAAGTATTGATGGTGCATAATAGCTCAGTTCTGATGTGTGATTTGTTGGTAATCACAAGGGGCCTTTATGGTTCACAAAGTTGGAATTTACAGGTCTGTGATGAAGTTTTAGAAATCTAGAAATAGGTATACTATAGAAGCAAATTTTAAAACAATAGTCTAAAACTTGCTTTATTCATCAAATATAACATTACTGTGATGTTGAAATTCTAAGTTTAATTCGGATTTAAAAGAAACATCAAAAGGTTCAAGGTTTAGAGAGTTATTCTAATTCTGAAACAATGAACAATAGCAACAATGGTTGACATTACAATAGAAAAACCTCCTAAAACCGAGCTTTGCTTAACCAAGAGTACTCTACAGTATCACAAAACTAGTGCCATCTTCTAAGGTTAACTTCAAATTTTCAAACTGTGACATGAATGCATTAAGAATGCACATACACAGTTGAAATTAAGTGCAGTGAAAGAACAAGCTCATACTAGCTTTACACAATAATCTATCATCAATAGAAAACCAAAAGCATGACCTGGAAGTGCATCACATACCATAACACACAACAACCATTCAAGCTATTCAAAAACTAACAAGTTGGAATAAAACTAAACTATAAATAAGTCGAACTGAAATAAAATATGGAGGCTAAATCATGCACACATTAAGAGAAAACTCAAAGAAACACCCAACTTCAATGCTTCCTTCTATTGCTTCAAAATGTCTTTTACAACTCATCTCTCTTTGAAAATGAGGGGGAAGCCCCTATTTATAGTTTTCAAAAACCCAAATGAATGGCCAAGATTGATTTACAATGAATGGCCCAGATTCACTATAAATTAGGGTTTTCACAGTATCCAATACAAGTGCAATATTTCTCAATATAAAATTGGCAACTATTTTGTCTTCTAGTCTATTTTGTTTTCTATCCAATTTCATCCTGTAGCTTATTTTGTCTTTTAGCTACTTTTTTCTTGTAGCTAGAAACTATAAATATTTTTTCTCTATTATAACATTTCCAACATCCTTTTCATCCAATCAAATAAATATTGTTACAGATTTGCATCAATGAGAAGCAGAAATATCCTCCTCGGTCTTAGTGGACAGCTCCTCATTGGTGGAAAATAAAATAGTCCCCCTTGTTGCTTTGTTTGAAAGTACTTCTCCAGTTGTTGCCCAATACAGATTCTTAAGCGGGCTACAGATTCTTAAGCTGGCTTTGGCAATTAGATGTTTAGGTAGCATCCTCCCGGCATGCGCCCATAGGTAAGCAAATCCCCCTCCTTGGAAATCTTTATCATCCTTGATTATTGTTGGCACACTTACATAAGCAAGATTCTTTGGAAATTTGGCATATATTCTCCAAATATACTTGAACTAAAATCCCCTCCTCGGCACGGTTTCGTATGCACTTCATCTAAAATCACCTCTTCATTGTAGTAGTTTCATCCATTTATGTCTCAAAATATTCTTACAATATCCAAAATAATTAAAACAATTATCTCATTCCAAGAATCTAATTACCATAAATAACATATTAATTATGAATATAAGTTTACATTTAAATCCGATCCTTGATCCCTATAAATGTAGGGTTATTTAAAATGTATATCCCAATCCATTAAAGCAATAAAGCCCCCACTTCCATGATTTGGTTTCTCTTCAAAAAATGGATTTATCTATAACATCGTTGCAAAGGTTAATTAAATTCATTACATTAATCAAAGACATAAAGCCCTGAATAATAAGCTACAATCATCATTACAATTAGAATCATTATAAAACATACATTCATCATCCATAGGGCTTAGCAAGAACTTTCATTAATTAAATTTCCTTGTTGATACTTTGAATCGATCCACCAAATCATGTCATGCAAAAAGATAAAAAAAAAAAGGGCGCCGGAGGTTGTGGCCTTTGCATATAGAAATTCTGCAAAGTAGAACGCGAAAAAGGTAGCGCAGTAAGCCGAGATGGTGTTTGCGAAGAAAATGGCATTGGAAGAGATGGCCTCCGCAATGAATTTTCTGTAATGAGGGTGATGACATCGGCCTCCACCAAATACTACTAACCGGGGTCACATAAGATTGATAAAACCTCATGGTATCGACCTAGATCCGGTGAACTCGGGAGATTTGAAGTTATAGCTTTACCCATCGTGCTCCTACAAATCTTCCATCATGTGCACTTGAATGTCATCCTTCATTAATACCTTAAATTGAGACATTGAGCAATAGAGGCTTGCGAGCTGCTAGCATCTGGCTCAGAGACCCAACGTATAATTATGATGTGATCAGGCCCACATGATCAATCCATTCTTGTCCCTACTCCTTCAGCGATGTAACCAGTCAATGTGTTTTGAAACATATGTGAAGCATATTACCAACAGGATTTACCGTGCTACCGCCACAATAGTAATGCTTCTCTCATATGCCTCCTGGAAGACTTCGAGCAGAGGGAATAAACAAGAGTCTGGATACAAGGAAAGATACAATGGCTGCACATACTTATGAGTGCACATTGATCCTTTTAAGAGTGCATTCAATCCTACCCTCACTAAGTCCTTGGAAACCTTCTACTTCGATCATGCCCAGACCACCAATTGAACAAAGCCGACCATCAACGATATTTTCACCAAGCGATGGAGGGACACAAAGTGTGGGAAGCTAGGAAGAAAATGTCGTTAGGACGGCTTAGTAGGTGATGGCTTCCGTACAAGGAAAAAACCCACAAAAATAGAATGTGGAAGAAATGGTGCGGGGAGACGAGGTAAAAATTCTGAAAGAAACGGCCTCCAAGAACATGGCATCCTCAAAGTAAAGTTCTACCTCCTGCGAATATGGACATTGGTGGCGATGGGTAGACGGATTCCCGCATTCTGAGTCCCGCCATGGTTTTCTCGCAAAACACAGATTTCACCAAACCTAAAGTCTCGTTCGAAACATCTTTCTCAAATCACCCCTCATTGTAAAATGGTT
This sequence comes from Sequoia sempervirens, assembly GCA_007258455.2. Taxonomy (NCBI): domain Eukaryota; kingdom Viridiplantae; phylum Streptophyta; class Pinopsida; order Cupressales; family Cupressaceae; genus Sequoia; species Sequoia sempervirens. The sequence goes on along the minus strand of VDFB02047230.1, from coordinate 324,672,802 downwards.
TATTAATTCTGCTTGTCATACCATTCCTATCAGATGACGACGTTGCTCCTTTAATACATCTATGTGAGTAGATAAGGCAATCTGCTCCTATTGAGATCAGACTACTCATCATGTCCGCCAATCAATATCGAATCCATAACCACAGGCACAAGGCTTGTCTTTGTAACAATTTGTCCACAAAACCTCTGCAAACATTGAGGCTTGGCAAGTGCCCCTCAAAATGAATACTCGTAAGCAGAAAGATCTTCATTATCAGGCAATTATTTAAAACCACTAGCTCAGGGAAGAAGATCTCCTTTACACCGAACCAAGTGCTCCATGAAGTATCATCCTCCGAGCATTGTGCACACTTGATATAACGGCAAAATATCCACTAGCAACTTCCAGAAAGCAACAATCCACAGATTCCCACCTGGCCCATGTGTGACTAAAGATTATGATATCCAAAAGCCAAATTGGGTCGAGAGCAGGATTTCTCCATCGCGGGTTAGTGAAAGACTGTAAATGTAACTTCATTGCCCCAGGAATGATAATGATGCTGCGAACTACAATCGAACGGAAAACATGAAGGCTCAGATTCCACTTCCTGAATAAGGCTTCCCCAAAATAATGCTCCATATTGGAGGTTCTTATTTGAGCAAATGAATAGCTTGCTATACATGATATTCACGGGGATAGACGAATATGGGAAGTAAGGATGGTGCGGCCAAGTGAATGGCTCACAATGTCTATATTTCCACAAAATGAAAAATCAATGATCAAACTTGACCTACCTTTGAGCTCTGCCCATCAGATTAAATTCAGCCTCACACTCACTGTTGCTACCAATCCTCATACTCATAATCTCCCAGGGATAAGGCGATGTCCTGCCATAAACGATGAGGAAGTATTATTTCTCTACGACTGATCGGTGGTAAGGGCTCCAAAATCAAAAGTCTGTAAGTATTCCAAGCTCGACTTCATGTGTCATTTGATCAATTTACCTTGCAGCAATGATCATTGTTTTATGCGAATGATTTCAATTTCTACACCAACATTCGTTTGTGCTACCCAGAAATCATCACATCTTATGCAAACCTCAGTTCATTGAATAATTTCATTAGCCTGATCAATTTATAAGATCAAACATGACCTTTCACATTGCCTCCTAACTCGTAGCGTCGGCGTTTATATTCTTGCAAGTGTAATATGATTGTGGGAATGAAGCATCCTCGTGCCGTTTGCGAAATATAGAAAAGCTGAACCGATATGCGGGAATGTCATGAAGCAAAGCCGTTTGGACAACGAAAAAGATAACGGCTTCCCCAAGGTAGAAATCCACAAAATGCGGGGAATTCAATGTGGAAATCCATCACTAAAATGTTGTTTAAACAACGTCAAGTATCGCGAAATCCACAAGCACAAAGTCCGCAACATGCGGAAAATAGAAATGCGGAAACCAATAGCGTTAATGCCAACATGAAAAGGGACGACTTTCGTAAGTGTAGATTCTGCAAAACAAAGTGTGGGAAGCATAAATGAAGATGCCAAAAAGAAAACAACATAGCTTGAACAAAGATCCTCATAACGACTTCCAATAGACAATAACTTACATTGAACTACTCATTGTTTGCTCGTCAAGGAAAATGGATGTAATCTTATGATCAAACAACACCGCTGCCTTACTCAACTCAATGGGATTTCACTTGATTGATTATGGGGTTAAAATGGAATCGGCTATATGCAAAACTCGACCTCCCAATGCAGGCATGCAAAGTCAACAAATTGTCTGTCCTCTATTCATTATGCCTATACGAGAGATATTCCTTTAAAACCCTTCGAGCAAAATAATCTCTTCGTGCCCACCAACAATGCACACTAAGTGCTACAGTGTCTCGTTCTCCGAATGTCGCAGATCTTAATCATGGTGTTTCCTTCCAATTTGTAGGAAATACTAAATCATTATAATACCAAAATCGATAGTCTCCCTCACTTAAAATCCATGAAAGAAAGGTTTTCTGGAAAGGCGAATCTACAGGAATGAGATGGTTCCAAGCCAAAAAAATGGCATGCAGGTAGGTGGCACCATAATATATATTCTCGCACAACGTAAACTCATCTAATGCCTATCAAATTCACCACGACGATGCTTTGCAAGTTCCTTTGTATTTAACTATCGTGGACCTTAGGAAACAACTTTCAAACTACACGTTTGATCCTAACTCATCACCCACGTGAACTTTCCTCATATTTACATATGCTTCATTCATTCGCCTTGTTCCTCCAACACTAAATGCTCCATTTCCCTGGCAGTTATCATGAATTGTAAATGTTTTCTTTCAAACTTGATGCCTTTTGCAGGCAGATGCTATGTGAGATCCACTAATGTGGTGTTCCAAAAATGTCTACGCCATTTTGCGAAAAAAGCCATGTGCAGAAGTTGAACGGGTGGGTGCCCAAAAAAATGGCATGTAGTTGCATGGCATCTGCAACATAAAGTTATACAATCTCCAAAGATAATCTAGATCTGCCTCTATCATGCAAATTTAACTTTAAAATCATCAAAAGCATCAACATAAACATCAAGACCATCAAATTTGCTAATTTCTCAGAATGCGGAAAAACAAAATGTGAAAGTCGAAAGGTTTGGCGCTGATCGACGGTGTACCCGCACAAAACTCTCTCAGAGCCCAAATACCTATCAAATTTGAGTTTTATTGATTCAACGCATGGGAGAATGATAGTACCAAGGCGTGGATCCCAACAAATTTTGAATTTTCAAGGAACTAACAATGTGGAAAAATGGAATGCGAAAGCCGCAAGGTGGGAAGCCGAACCTAGAGACCCCAACATCCGCATGACGGCTTCCCACATGGAAAGTTCCACAAAGCTAAAACACTTTGCAAATTTGACTCAAACCTCTTTAGGCATGTGAAAACATGAATTTTACGAGCACTAAATGTTGAAAACCTAAAGTTTGCACCTCTTTTTTGAAATGCACAGATTTGGTTTGTGGAAGTCGCAGGTACTGGGGTTGATGCAATGGCATTCCGCAAACGGCATCCTGCAATGAAATTTTTGTAACTCCTCCAAACTTAATGAAATTAAACCTTGTCAGTTCATTCAAGAATCATGGAAACATCCCAAATCCAAAGGCACATTATCCCCAAAGTTAAAAAACGATAGCGAAAGCCAAGAAAAAGAGAGGAGGTCCCCACCTTCAGTGGGGTGTGTGAAAAACATGCACGAAAAATAGCGACTTAGCTGGGAAAATGCTCCAAAGAATTTTGATGAAAAACTGGAATCATGAACCCAAAATCTCTAGTTCCAACCTTCTTACTAGGCCAAACAAACTGAAACACTTGACCAAAGGATCAAAACCATTGGTTAACCTAACCTTCCATATGCTAAAAATCCAAGTGTGTGCACATGTATTAATTTCTCTTCCTTAAGCAGCTATAGGAACCTATGCTCCATCATGTTAAGCTACATAAATGATTCTATTTCAAAAGCATCTTGGACATTGCCTCGCTGCCAGTCAGGCATTCATAACCCCAACAAGGTTGTCGTTATGATTCTCCTGAACATTGCTCTACTACTAGTCGGGCATCCATAGCCCCGGTAGAGTTATTCGGATCCTCCTGAAAAGTTGAATTTTTAATTTGAATTTCATTGTTTCCCTTTCTTTTGCTTATTTATTTTTTCTTTTCTCTTCTTTTCTTTTTATTTTTTCATTATGTTCTATTCATTTCAACCCGCAGGCAGTGAAAATTGCACTTAGGGCTAAGAATCACAATGGTGTTGACATATAATTTAAGATTTTTCACTTAACAGGACTTCGTAAGGGGACCTACAACAACCTCAGGATTCTTAAAATGTGTGAGAGATATAAGATTTCAAGATACATCATAGTCAAATCAGACCAACAACTTATCCACTTCAAATCAAGCATCCAAACCGGTTGACATTAACAGAAGGCCTTCGCCATCCACTCTGAAAACATGATTAGAGTTTCTCAAAGAAATACTTGGAACACCCCTAGGTAATAAAATGGGTTGTTGTGTTGGAAAACATTCCCCAAAGAAAACAGAGGGACCCTAAATCAGAGAAGCAAAGTAAAAGAAAAAGTAAACCTATATTAACCAAAGCAACCTAGCCTACATCAAACCACCTAAACTAACCAAAGCGCGAAGGAAAAGCAAAAGAAAAACTATACTATTCAACTCAAACTATGTACAAAGAGATTCAAAATGAACCTTGTTTAGACAAGGAAAATTGGCACCCACCCCTATATGGGTCCTTAATGCATATACAAGCAGCAGGGTGATCGTTATAGTCCTAAACCATGCAAATTCATCTTTGTATTCAACAAGATAAAGCTTGATATTACAACATTCAAATTCAATAACAAAATCAAGAAAAACCAACAATTGAGGTGATTTGTGAAGTTTGCGGTCAATCCATAAACAAGTTTTATTTCTTGCATCTTCATAAGCAAAATAATAAGCATAGCTATGGTAGGAACAGGGAAATACACAACTTGGATGTCCTCGTGCGTGGGTTGTTGGCCCACAGTTGTCATTGCACCAAAAGATCGACCTGTTAATGCCTGATACAACTGGCAGAGTTAACGGATCCACGGGAGGCGGTTAGTCTGTGTCACGAATCTCAAGGGGAGCACTGACCATCTACCAACAAACTCCCCCTCAACGCTACCCGAGGGGATTTGAACCCAGCACATTTGGCTCTGATACCACTTGTTTTCCCATAGTTGTCGTTGCACCAAAAGATCGAGAGTTAACGGATCCACGGGAGGCAGTTAGTCCATGTCACGAATCCCGAGGGGAGCGTTGACCATCTGCCAACATGGGCAGCAATACTTGACTGTTCAAAACGTATGTGGTGTCATCTGAACATGCATTGGTAGCTTCAGGAGGACACAATTGGTGCTGCAACATTCCCCTTGCGTTGCAGATTTGCAAATTATAATCAAATTTATTAGGAAGTATACCATGTAGAGGGTCAAAAGCATCATACTCATGGAATGTTTCACCTGATTATGTAGTTGAATAAGGTTGAGGAAACGAATCAGTCGAAGCTTCTTTCATACTATCTTCATGATTAGCAACCTCCATTAGCTTCCCTTCAAGAAGATTCACATTGTCATGTTGATCATCTACAATCCATGTATCCACTTGATTAATGTCCTCAAAAGGAAACACACTATCCCCGTTAATTTCTTTTATGTTGATTTCAATTTGATGGTGCTCAATGTCATAAAAACATGATATGGACGAACCTGTTCTACTAAAATTGTTGGAATGTGAAAGAAGGTTAGAAATAGACAAGGCAAAAAGACTCCCTATTGCAGCCTGTAGCTGGCATGGTACATCACTCTTGGTAGCCTCCAAGGCTTCCTTGCTCCAGAATTCTTCTCCTTGCAGTTTGTGCATGAATAGCTAAAACGGTTTGTCAGACAAATCACCGGTATCCTCAAATTGCTACTCATTAGAATACCCTTCCGTTTCTATGTGTTCATTACTGCCATATGCTGAAACAGTATCATTTCCCTCATCTAGGACTTTAACTACTTTATCATCTAGAGATTTAGGTAATATATCCTCATCACCATTTTTTGTTGAAACATCCCAATGTTTAGTGTCATTATAATTTTGTAGTGTAACTCCAAGTGGGAAGAAATCAGAGAATGACGAGCTACTATGCCAAGAGGATTGAAAGTTGATCTATGATTTTATTGTAAGTACATGTCATGAAGTTGATTATCAAGCATATGTAAATCATCCTGAGAAAGAAAGTAATCTTGATGGTCAACGGGTGGCTCAATCATTCGATCTGCTTCATCGTTATTTGAATTGCAATGTACTTCCTCCCTTGTTGTCCCAGGATTTTTCTATGAACTGAACTCAATTAAGTTGACCCTTGACTCAGGTTCTTTTACCTCTGGTAGACTTCCTGAAGCAATTGTTGAAGACTTCGCATTGGGTTGCTCCATTTGTTCCTTGACTTGCCTGATTGTTGCTTAACACAACTCACACGCAAGCTCCGAATGTGTTGAATCATGTAGCCTACACCAACTTGGTAGCAACAACTCCTCCAAATCTATCTAGTATTGTAATTCTCACCAGTCCTTCATGAGCCTTGAAACAAGTTCATCCTATCTATTTAATATTGAATCTTCATCAATGTTGGAAGAAGAAACGTCTTGATCGAGGACCTTGCCTCCTTGTGACTCATCTGAATGTTCTATTTTAGGTGTTAGATTAGTCACTTCGATAGATACAACACCTTTGAATCCCATTTTTTTTAACACTCATCATTGTCCTTTGTTGTCCCAAGGATTTTAGCATATCCTGTTGTAGATTTTCTTGATTCAACTTTTGTGTGTTGCCTTTCAGCTGCCAATTGTTCTTCTAGTTCACTAGATTATCGCTCTTCATTGTTGGTCGGTTGTTTTGTCTTGTCTGAACAACTCTTAACTTGATTAATGATGTCTACACATAAAGATCAAGTGAGTTCTGAATGGGGTGCATTGTGCACCTTGCACCATCTAGACAACAATACTTCCTCTAAGTTTAATTCATCCTTACTACTTAGTTGTTCCTTGACCAGTTCCTCGAAGGCTTTGGCTACAACATTAGCAAGTTCTTCTTCTGAATTTGCATGAACTAGTGGTTTATGCACATCCTAGAAGAAGATTTCCCCCTGCAAAGCCATTTCAACTCTGTCCAAAAAGGTTAAATATTCCAATTCATTATGCCTACGAGTATTATGAATTTTGCACTTATCTAATAATGCAAGTTGATACAATGTTTCTCCAATTGTTTATTCAAATCCTATTGAAGCTAAGTAATATTGATATGAAATTTTTGCTCCATCTCAGCTCAGGTTTTGTTTATATTTTCTAATTTTTTAAATTTTCTACATATAATGAGATCTAGCATATCTCAAATTTCACATGAAGGCTCATCCAACTTCTATCTTTGTAGCTTTGTGCTCTTCCCTCCTTCTAGCACCAATTTTGTTGATGGGTTTTTTTGCACTTCTCAACACAAATAGAACATAAGTGTTCTATCTCTCTTGAAAGGTAATTACCTATAGAAAATATTCAGAAAACTACCCCAAGGTCTCTCAAATGCCAGATATTGACAGCGCATAATAGCTCAATTTTGATGTGTGATTTTCTAGTAATCACAAGGGGCCTTCATGGTTCACAAAGCTGGAATTTATAGGTTTGTGATGAAGTTTTGGAAATCTAGAAATAGGTATATTGTAGCAACAAATTTTAAAACAACAGTCTAAAACTTTCTTTATTCATCAGATATAGCATTACTGTGATGTTGGAATCCCAAGTTTAATTCATATTTAAAAGAAATGTCAAAGGATTTAAGGTTTAGATAGTTATTATAATTATGAAACTATGAACAACAACAACAATGGTTAGCATTATAGTAGATAGATTCCTAAAACCAAGCTTTGTTTAACCAAGAGTACTCTACAATATCACAAAACCAGTGCCATCTTCTAAGGTTAACTTCAAATTTTCAAAATATGACATGAATGCATTAAGCATGCACATACACAATTGAACTTAAGTGCAGTGAAAGAACAAGCCCAGACTAGCTTTACATAGTAATCTATCATCAATAGAATACCAAAAACATGACTTGGAAGTGCATCACATACCATAACACACAACCAGGTATTAAAGCTACTAAAAAACTAACAAGCTCAAATAAAACTAAATTGTAAATAAGTTGAACTTAAATAAAATATGGAGGTTGAATCATGCACACATTAAGAGAAAACTCAAAGAAACACCCAACTTCAATGCTTCCTTCTATTGCTTCAAAATGACTTTTACAACTCATCTCTCTTTGCAAATGAGGGGGAAGCCCCTATTTATAGTTTTCAAAAGCCCAAATGAATGGCCAAGATTGATTTACAATGAATGGCCTAGATTTACTACAGCTAAGGGTTTTCACAATATCCAATACAAGTGCAATATTTCTCAATATAAAATTGGCAACTATGTTGTCTTCTAGTCTATTTTGTCTTCTAGCAAATTTCATCCTATAGCTTATTTTGCCTTAAATTAGCTACTTTTTTCCTATAGCTAGAAACTATAAATATTTTTCCTCTATTATAACGTTGCCAACATCCTTTTCACCCAATCAAATGAATCTTATTACAGATTTGCATCAATGAGAAGCAAAAATATCCTCCTTAGTCTTGGTGGACAACTCCTTATTGGTGGAAAATAAAATAACCCCCCCCCCTCCCCCAGTTATTGCTTTGTTTGAAAGCACATCTCTAGTTGTTGTATTACCCAGTATAGATTGTTAAGTGGGCTTTGGAAATTAGATGTTCAGGTAGCATCCTCCTGGCATGCGCCCATAGGTAAGCAGATCCCCCTCCTTGGAAATCTTTATCATCCTTGATTATTGTTGGCATGCTTACATAAACAGGCTTCTTTGGCAATTTGGCATATATTCTCCGAACATACTTGAATTAAAATCCCCTCCTCGACACGGTTTTGTATGCACTTCATGTGAAAGCACCTCCTCATTGCAGCAAGCCCATCCATTTATGTCTCAAATTATTCCGGCAATATCTAAAATAATTAAAATAATATATCATTCCAATAATAAATCCCAAGAATCCAATTACCATAAATAAGGTATTACTTATGAATATAAGTTTACATTTAAATCCGATCCTCGATCCCTCTAAATAATAATTTCCTCGTTGATACTTTGAATTGATCCACCAAATCATGTCATGTAAAAAGAGAAAAAAAGAAGGGCACCCAAGCTCATGGCCTCCGCGTATAGAAAGTCTACAAAGTGGAATGCGGAAAAGGTAGCGCAGGAAGTCGAGGTGGTGTTTTCCAAGAAAATGGCATTGGAAGCAATGGCCTCTGCAATAAAACTTTTCATAATGAAGGTGATGACATCGGTCTCCACCAAATACTACTAACCAGGGTCATGTAAAAATGATAAGACCTCATGGTATCGACCTAGATCTGGCGAGCTCGGGAGATTCAAAGTTTTAACTTTACCCATCGTGCTCCTTCTTCAAATCTGCCATCATGCGCACCTAAACGTCATCCTTCATTGATACCTTAAACTGAGACATTGAACAATAGAGGCTTGTGAGCTGCTAGCATCCGACTCAGAGACCTGACATATAATTATGGTGTGATCAGGCCCGCACAATCAATCCACTCTCGATCCCTAGTCCTTCAGCGACATAACCATTCAATGCGTTTCAGAACATATGTGAAGCATATTACCAACAGGATTTGCCACACTACCACCAAAGTAGTAGTGATTCTCTCGTATGCCTCCTAGAAGACATCGAGTTGAGGGAATAAACAAGAGTTTGGATACAAGGAAAGATACAATGGTTGCATATACTTATGAGTGCACATCAATCCTTTTAAGAGCGCATTCAATCCTCCCCTCGCTAAGTCCTTGGCAACCTTCTACTTCGATCATGCCCAGACCACTAATCGAAAAAAGCCGACCATCGATGAAATTTTCACCAAGCGATGGTGGGACATGGAGTGCGGGAAGCCAGGAAGAAAATGTCATTAAGATGGCTCAGTAGGTGACGGCTTCCATAAAAAGAAAACCCCTCAAAAATAGAATGCGAAAGAAATGGTACGGGGAGCCGAGGTAAAAATGTCAAAATAAACGGCCTCCAAGAACATGGCATCCACAAAGTAAAGTTTCGCCTCCTGTGAATATGAACGTTGGTGGCATCGGGTAGTCGGATCCCTGCATTCAAATTCCCATCATGGTTTTCTCGCGAAACACAAATTTCACCAAACCTAAAGTCTCATTCAAAACATCTTTCTCAAATCGGCCCTCTTGGTCTAAAATGGTTTATTAATTCCGCTTGTCATATCATTCCTATCGGATGACGATGTTGCTCCTTTAATACCTCTATGTGAGTGGATATGGCAATCTGCTCCTACTGAGATCGAACTACTTATCATGTCCGCCAATCAATATCGAATCCATAACCACAGGCACGAGGCTCGTCTTTATAACAATCTGTCCGCAAAACCTCCACAAACATTGAGGCTTGGAAAGGGCCCCTCAAAATGAATACTCATAAGTAGAAATATCTTCATTATCAGGAAAATATTTAAAACCACTAGCTTAGGGAAGAAGATCTCCATTGCACGCACCAAACCAAGTGCTCCATGAAGTATCATCCTTCGAGCGTTTTGCACACTTGATATAATGGCGAAATCTCCACTAGAAACTTCCAAAAAGCAATGATCCACAGATTCCCACCTGGCCCATGCGTGACTAAAGATTATGATATCCAAAAGCTAAATTGGGTCGAGAGCAGGATTACTCCATCACGAGTTAGTGAAAGACTGTAAATGTAACTTCATTTCCCTATGAATGATATCGATGTTGCAAACTACCACCGAACGGAAACCATGAACGCTCAAATTCCACTACCCGAATCAGGCTTCCCCAAAATAATGCTCCGTATTGGAGGTTCTTATTTGAGCAAATGAACATCTTGATATACTTGATATTCAAGGGTATAGACGAATACGGGAAGTAGGGATGGCATGACAAAGTGAATGGCTCATAGTGTCTATATTTCCGCAAAATGCAAAATCAATGATCAAACTTGACCTGCCTTCGAGCTCCACCCATCAGATTAAATTCGGCCTCACACTCACTATTACTACCAATCCCAATTGGTGGCAAGGGCTCCAAATGTCTTTAAGTATTCCAAGCCCAAATTCATGTGTCATTTGATCAATTTACCTTGCAGCGATGATCATTGGTTTATGCGAATGATTTCAATTTCTACACCAACGTCCATTTCTGCTACCCAAAAATCATCACATCTTATGCAAACCTCAATTCATTGAATAATTTCATCAGCCCGATCAATTTACAAGATCAAACATGATCTTTCACATTGCCTCCCAACTCGTAGCGTCGGCATTTATATTCTTGCAGGTGTAATATGATTGCGGGAATGAAGCATCCCCATGCCATTTACGGAATATAGAAAAGCAGGAGCAATATGCAGGAATTTCATGAAGAAAATTCGTTTTGATGGCAAAAAAGATAACGGCCTCCCCAAGGTATAAATCCACAAAATGCAGGGAATTCAATGCGGAAAGCCATCATTAAAATGTCATTTAAATGGCGCAAAGCATCACGGCATCTACAAGCACAAAGTCCGCAACACGCAGAAAATAGAAATGTGGAAACCAATAGCGTTAATGCTGACATGAAAGGGATGACTTTTGAAAGTTTAGATTCTGTAAAATGAAGTGCGAGAAGCCTAAATGAAGATGCCAAAAAGAAAATGACACGACTTGAACGAAGGTCCGCATAACGGCTTCCAAAAGATGATAACTTACATCGAACTACTCATTATTTGCTCGTCAAGGAAAATGGATGTAATCTCATGATCAAACAATTCCATTTCCTTACTCAGCTCAACAAGATTTCACTTGATCTATTATGGGGTTGAAATGGAATCGGCTATATGCAAACCTTGACCCCTCCTTGTCGTCCCCCGATGCAAGCATGCAGAGTCAATGAGTTTCCTGTCCTTTATTCATTATGCCTATACGAGAGATCTTCATTTAAAACCCTTTGAGTGAAATAATCTTTGTGTGCCCACCAACAATGCACACTAAGTGCTACAGTGTCCCGTTCTCCGAATGTTGCAGATCTTAATCATGGCATTTCCTTCCAATTTGCGGGCAATAATAAATCATTGTAAGACCAAAATTGATAGTCACCCTCACTTAAAATCCATGAAAGAAAGGTCTTCCAAAAAGGCGAACCTACGGGGATGAGATGATTCCAATCTGAAAAACCGACACGCAGGCAGGCGGCACCCGCACAATGTAAACTCATCTAATGCCTATCAAATTCACCACGATGATGCTTTGCAAGTTCCTTTGTATTTAACCATCATGGACCTTAGGAAACAACTTTCAATATGCACATTTGATCCTAACTCATCACCTACATGAACTTTTCCTCATCTTTACATATGATTCATTCGTTCGCATTGTTCATCCAACACAAAATGCTCCATTTCCCTAGCAGTGATCATGAATTGTAAATGTTTTCTTTCAAACTTGATGTCTTTTTCGGGTAGATGTTGTGTGAGATCCACTATTGCGGGGTTCCAAAAACGTCTACGCCATTTTATGTAAAAGCGATGTGTGGAAGTCGAACGGGTGGGTGCCCAAAAAAATAGCATGTAGGTGAATGGCGTCTGCAACATAAAGTTTCAGAGTCTCCAAAAACAATCCATATACGCCTCTATCATGCAAATTTAACTTTAAAATCATCAAAAGCATCAACATAAACATCAAGACAATCAAATTTGCTAATTTCTCGTAATGTGGAAAAATGGAATGCGGAAGTCGGAAGGTCCGACACCGATCGACGATGTACCTGCACAAAACTCCCTCAGAGGTCAAATACCTAGCAAATTTGAGTTTTGTTGATTCAACACGTGGGAGAATGATAGTACCAAGGCATGGATCCCAATAAATTTTGAATTTTCAAGGAACTGACAATGTGGAAAAACATAATGCGTAAGCTGCAAGGTGGGAAGCCAGACGAGTCTACACTGTAAAAACAACCCCAGAGACCCCGACATCTGCATGACTTCCTGCATCGAAAGTTTTGCAAAGCAAAAAAACTTAGCAAATTTTACTCAAACCTCTTTAGGCATGTGAAAACATGAATTTTACGGGCACTAAATGTTGAAAACTTAAAGTTTGCACCCTTTTTTCTGAAATGTGGAGATTTGGACTGGAGAAACCGCAGGGGCTAGGGCCGATGCAACGACATTCTGCAAACGACATCCCGCAATGAAATTTCTGAAACTCCTCCAAACTTAATGAACCTTGGCAATTCATTCAAGCATCATGGAAAGATCCCAAATACAAAGGAACATTATCCCCAAAGTCAAAAAAATGACGGTGAAAGCCAAGCAAAAGAGAGGGGGTCCCCGCCTTCAGCAGGACATGTGTGCAAAACATGCACAACAGGTAGCAATGCCCATGGTTGGTTGATGCAAGAGAGATTTCCTATAACTCTCTGCACTTGAAATCTCACACAAGAATATGATTAAATAAAACAACTCAAGACACCAAAAATTAGCAACTTGAGTAATTTTTATTAGCTCAATAGCACCTGCAAATCACTATGCAATACATACAATTTGGAAGGGAAATACAAAGGCAGCCCTGAGGACTGATACTATATGAAAAATCAAAGTTACGTTTTTCTACAAGCAACAATAGCATCTACATGTATGCTTCCAATCCTCCTCTCAATACTTGCAACCTCCTTCCTGCACCTACACTTCTATAAATCACAACACATAATCACCAATGCTTGCAACAAGTGTTTTGCTACTGACTTTTTCCTTCCAACAGTAATCTCCAAGTCTAAAAATGCCTCCCAGGAAGATGTTAAGCCCAAGTCTCTCCTTGCCAAAAAATATGGAACCAACAACCTCTAAAAACAATTAACAAAAACCAAGCCAAAACTTTTAGCAAATCCACTACACCAAATCCCATGCCCTCGTTTTTTGGAAAATTGGTTACAAGAAGAAAATGAAATTCTTACTCCCAATGCATGTTGAATTCATTCCCTGCCAAGAAAGCCACCACTAGTCCGCACCGTTATTCCTCAACTCTCCAATTTGAATTGTCAATTCAAATTTGCAACTCCAATCAGCCTAGGCATCCAATTCATTCTTGTAGCATGATGCTCATTAATTACAATGTCAAACATTCCTCCACTCCGAAAATCCAACGTCCAGCTTGCCTATTTGGCAATTAAATTAAAATAATATTACATTAGGCACGCTTCCCAAGGTGAAATTCAAATCAAAATAAATCCAACTTATTTAATCTGATTTTTGGACTCATCATTATTAAAATCACACCAAAATATCCATCACAAGAAATCCACAACAAAATTTGAACAAAAATCAAACTTTGTCAATTGGTTGGCAACCATGGATGCACCTACATCAGACACTCACGGTAGAAGAAAAGTGACCCTGTCACTTCTCAAGAGGGTAAAAAAGGTGAATAACCTCAGCTTCAAACAACCAGATGAGTCTTCTATAGGCCTTCCAAACTGTTTTACCAAATACTCCATATACTACTTCTTCCTTGTACTCTTACTCGCCCAGTTGTCCAAGATTGTCTCAATCTTCTCCTTCTCTGAAGTAGGTCTTGGTGTATGAAATTGTTCACCCATTGTACCTTCATTGCTTTTAGCCTCATGAAACTTTGCTACATCAGAAATATTAAAAATAGGTGAAATATTAAGCTCACTTAGCAACTGTTCTTCATATGCATTACCTGAATCAAGCCCACTCACAATTTTTCAAGGCCCAAACTTCTTCATTTTCAACTTGTTGTAAGTACCCACTGGAAATCTTTCTATTTTCAAATGTACCATTACCCCATCACCAACCTGAAACTCCTTATGTCTCATCTTCAAATCAACCTTAGACTTATACAAAAAATTCATTTTATTAATGTGATTCCTTACCTCTTCATGTGTGCTCTTTATGTGATTAGCAAAGTCATCTACTTTTACATCTTTTTTTCAACATTATCAATTTTTTTTATATCTGAAACAACTCTTGGGTTGCTACCATAAAATACTTGGAATGGAGATTTACTTTTACTTCTATTCACCGAGTTGTTATATGCAAATTTCACTTGAGGTAGAATCAAATCCCACCCCTTTGGCCTGTCTCCAACTAGGCATCTCAACAAATTACCCAAGCTCCTATTTACCACCTCTGTTGGCCCATCTATTTGAGGATGGTAGGCTGAGAAAAAATTCAAATCAATCCTTAGCTTCTTCCATAATTTTCTCCAAAAGTATCCCACAAACTTTGTGTCTCTATCTTAAACTATGCTCTTTGGTAGCCCATGTAGCCTCACTACTTCCCTGAAAAAACAACTCTGCAACATGCACAACATCATTATTTTTTTTACATGTGATGAAGGGAGCTCCCCTTTACCTACAGAATCTCACTACATACACACGAAAAGAACAACCAAATGCAAGAGAACAAACATTTCCTCTATTACTAGAAAAATTACATATTATGTGTCATCCTATGGGCTACTTATTACATGCATTTGTCGACAAGAAGATCTGTGTTTCCCTTTGTTCTATATTGTAGGCTATTCTCACACTTCCCTTCGACACTGTTTTGTAATTGCATTACTATGTCGTTTATATCTTCCTCTAGTTCTCTAGGTCAACCTTGATCTTTCCCGCTCTTCATGTCATAGTTTCCATTATCGTCCAATCAGCTTTTGAATTCACCAAGTTGTTATACCATTATCAATAGCTCCACCGAGTTAGCCAATAGATGGGTATTTCACAACAACGATGTGGAATACATCAAATATCTCTTTGCCAAGTGTCGTAACCCAACTCTCCATCCACCGCCATTGACCATCTTCGTTCATCTGCCGCTTTTGGAATGTCACCAAGACTTTGGGAGATCTCTCCTGAAAACCCCATGTCACATTGATAAGCTCTAGCGGGATATCATCAGAATGTCTAAGAGACACCGGGGGATCTCACACCGACACCACCTAGTCACACCAACAACAAAAGGGATCACCAAGTTTGGAGGTTAGAAAAATTTAGAACCCCACAACATAGGTTCATAAAACTCAAAAACCCGTGATTTTTTTATGAACTCCATCCACTAAGTTGCTAATTCAAGAAGTTATGGAACTTGCCAACCTCGCGACATGAGTTAGAATAATTTAGAAGTCTGTGACTCCTCACAACCTTGGCCCTTATTCAAAAAAAACAATCACAGAATTTTGGTGATGCAAGATTGCTCTTCACCCATAATGCTCCTACATCAAACACCCTGAGTAAGTGAAATGGTCCTTGAGTTGGTAAACTCGGGAACATTGGAAGGTGCATGGGATGGTAATCCCATGTTTATTCTTGATTGATAGTTGCTCCTTATCCACAAGAGCCTTCCCTCTTGTACTCTTTTTCTCAACCTCAACTCTCAAGCCATCTCCATTTGTTTTCTCATGTTTCTCTGAACAACATCTTACCACTGGACCACCTCTATGCCCATCACACCCTTTTAGGCTGCTACTCCTTGTGCCTTTATTGCGTTGCTGCAATAAATCAAAACTTAATTCTCTTTCCTCTTGAAACTTGATCTCTGAACGACTACAAATCACTGCAATTACTTGTTCCTCTTCATCTACGCATTGCTTCTCTGCACTGCAACAAATAATAGAGATGGATTATTTCAACTGCTTTTCCTTCTCTTTTAGAGAAGTCAACATATATTGTTGCCCATCTTTCTGGATGGTATACGCATTCCTCCTACCATCATAGATAGCTTCCCTATCAAACTTTCATGGTCTACCCAACAACACATGACATGCTATCATAGGCATCATGTCACACAACACCTTATCTCTATAAGAACCAATTTGAAAACTTACTAAACACTGTTCTCTCAATAGTCATTTCGTGTTCCTTCTGCAACCAACAAACTTTGTACAAACTAGGATGCTTATTCTTTTTCAAACCTAGTTTTTCCACTATTTCTTCTGAAACTAAGTTATCCGTACTACCACTATCAACAATAACCTTACAACACTTACCTCCAGCCTTTCAAACAGTTTGAAAGAGATTCCTTCTTTAGGATGGTTCCTCCTCCATCGTCTTTGGAGTCACCAACACTCTTCTCAGCTTGAGAGATTTTCCTTCTTCTAGGTTTTCTACTTCTGGCGATGCATTACACTCCTCATCTTCTTGTGCCAAGTGGTTTCTTGTCGCACTCTTTTTGCTTCACTCTTGTATTTGATCACACTCAAATGCATGATGACCAACTTCTCCACACTGATAACATCTAAATGGAAACGCTATGTTTCTGCTACCACATCCTCTTGCTGGTACCTCCTTTTCTTTGGTGTTTTGGACCATTTATTTGCTCCATTTGGGCTTGGATTATTCCTCAATCTGCTTTCCTTTATTATTGCTCGCTTGTCCCCTTTCAATTCCAAATCGTCCCCAACTTTTAGAATTATTTATTTGCCTCTTCATTAATTTCTCCTCTGCCTTCAATGCATACTGGTATGCTTCCTCAACTATGGTAATCTTCAACATACTCATCTCATCCTGTATGTTAAAACTCAAGCCATTCACATGCTTGGTTGTCTTTTCCCTATCAATTTCATGCCTTCCAGATCGAATAGACAACTTGTAAAATTCTTCCGTGTAATATTTTACACTCATATCTTTTTGCTTCAAATTTTGCAATTTCTTGAACAACTCCATTTCGTAATCTCCAGGTATGAATTATTCCTTCTTCAACTTCGTCACCATCTAATTCCACCTCATTATTCGAGGATCTCCATCCATTTCTTATTCTTTCTGCAATCCTTTCCACCATAACGCAGAATGCCCTTTCAATTTTGTTTGAGCTATCTTCACCCACTACGGTTCTTTAATGTCCTCCAATTCGAAGTACTCATCCAACTCTTCAATCCAATTGATTAATTCATCTAGATTTAATGTTCCAGAAAATTTCAGCAAAACCATCTTATTGCTCTTCATTGTTCTCAAAAGAGCTCTCAAAAATATTTCTTGTTCTACATCTACTAGTCGTTCGTCCTCCTATTATTCTTCTTCTTCTTCTTCTTCTTCTTCTTCTTCTTCTCTTTCGTGTTCTTCACCTTTGATGTCTTCCTCATTCTCGCATTCTCTTCCTCTTTCTCTTCTTTCCCTTTTGTTACCAACATCTACTTCCTCTTGGTTTTTTATACCTTCAATCACCATGTCACAAAATATTTCAAGTACAACCTCTAGTCTAGGTCTTCCTCTTCCTATTTGGGGTGGCATCTCTTCTAATCAACATTTTTAGCTCTCAACTGTTTGGGATTCCACACACACCCACAACAATCCTTTCAAGCTTTGCACTTTTGTCACTCTCTCCCACAGATCCTAGTGGATACTCGCCACGCTCAAAACCACCTACTCTGATACCACTTGATGAAGGGACCTCCCCTTTACCTACAGAATCTCACTACATACATACGGAAAGAACATCCAGATGCAAGAAGAGAATAAACATATCCTCTATTACTATAATGGAATTACATATTATGTGCCATCCTATGGGTTGCTTATTACATGCATCTGCCGACAGGAAGATCTGTGTTTCCCTTTGTTCTATACTGTAGGCTATTCTCACACTTCCCTTCAATGTTGTTTCATAATTGCAATCCTTTGTCGTTTATATCTTCCTCTAGTTCCCCAATTCAGCCTTGATCTTTCCCACTCTTCGTGTCGTGGTTTCCATTATCGTCTAATCAGCTTCTGAATTCACCAAGTTGTTATATCGTTATTAGTAGCTCCATCGAGTTGGCCAATAGATGGGTATTTCACAACAATAATGTGAAATACATCGAATATCGCTCTGCCAAGTGTTGCAACCTAACTCGCCATCCACCACCATTGACCATCTTCATTCATCTACCGCTTTGTAAATTTTGCCAAGACTTTGAGAGATCTCTCCCTGAAAACCCCATGTCACATCGATAAGCTCTAGTGGGATATCACTGGAATGTCTAAGAGACATTAGGGGATCTCACACCAACACCACCCAGTCACACTGACAACAAAAGGGATTGCCAAGTCGGGAGGTTAGAAAACTTGAGAACCCCGCGATATAGGTTCATAAAACTCAAAAACCCGTGATTTGTTGATGAACTCCATCCACTAATTCGCTAAGTCGGGAAGTTATGGAACTTGTGAACCCCGTGACATGAGTTAGAATAATTTAGAAGTCTGCAACTCCTCACAACCTTGGCTCTTATTCAAAACGAACAATCACAAAATTTTGGTGATGCAAGATTGCTCTTCGCCCAGGATGCTCCTGCATCAACATGGAATGAAATGAGTCATCTTGGAAAATCTATCTACCACCACAAATATTGAATCATATCCCCTTTGGGTCCTTGGTAAACCAAGAACAAAGTCCATATTAATCTCTTCCCATGGCCTCTCAGGTATCGGTAAAGGCTGATATAAACTCATGTTTTGACTAGTCCCTTTTGTCACTTGACAAATCCTGCAACTTTGCACATATTTTCTAACATCTTGCTACAACTAAGGCCAATAATATTGTTCTCCAACAAGTGCTATGGTTTTATCAATTCTGAAATTTCCTGCAATTCCTCCACAATGTTTTTCTTTAACCAAATTCATTCTCATTAAACTTCTAGGAATGCACAATTTGTTACCTTCGAATAACATACCATCTTGGATAAAATAATCCAACCATCTTGTCCTATCAGCTGCGATAGGTTCTTTGCAATCCCTCCAAGCCTCTCCAAAATCTATATCCTCTTCATACAACTCCTTCAACTCATTGAATCCAACAACCTCAACCTACATTTCAATCAACAAACCTTACCTTCTACTTAATGCATTTGCAACCTTGTTAGACGTCCCACTTCTATACTTTGAACAAAAAATGTGTACCTTTACAAAAACTCTAACCATTTCATATGCCTTTGATTTAACTTCCCTTGACTAATCAAATATTGAAGTGTTTGATGATCAATAAACAAAGCAAACTCCTTACGAAAAAGATAGTGTCTCCACTTTTTCAATGCTTGAACAATAGCATAAATTTTTTTTATCATAAACTGAATATTTTTTTGCTTCATTTAACTTCTCACTAAAGCAATGGGTTTACCTTCTTAACTTAGGATAACTCCAATCGCACTACCACTTACATCACAATCAACTTGAAATAGTTTGTTAAATTTTGGAAGTGCTAAAATAAGTTTCTATGCCACTTTAGCCTTCAACAAATCAAAACTTCTTGTTGCCCCTGTAATCCATCTAAAATATCTTGTCTCCTTTCATGGTCTCAATTAGTGGTGCACAAATACTATTGAAACCTCTGATAAACTTCCTATAAAAACTTGTCAAACCATGAAATGATCTCACCTCTATAGCACTTCTAGGTGTAGGCCATTCTAAGATAGCTTTCACCTTTTATGGATCCATCTTGAATCCTCATGAAACAACGAACCCCAAGTATACCAACTCCCTCTCATAAAGTTGCACTTCTTCAAGTTAATGAGCAACTTCTCTTCTCTCAAATTTTCAAAAAAAAAAATCTAATATGCATCAAATGTTCTAATGTCTTAACAAATATCAATATGTCATCAAGATAAACAATAACAAATATACCCAAAAACTCTTTCAATACCTCATTCATCAATCTCATAGATGTACTAGGTGCATTGGTTAATCCAAAAGGAATGACCAATCATTTATACAAACCTTCTTTGGTCTTGAATTTTGTGTTCCACTCATCACCTTCCCTAATTTAGATTTGATGATAGCCACTCTTCAAGTCAATCTTGGTGAAGTATTCAGCCCCACTCAAACAATACATGATATCATCCATTCTTGGCAATGGAAATCGGTATTTGATAGTGATATTTTTTATAGCCCTTGAGTACGTGCATATTCTCCACTCTCCACCTTTCTTTGGTGCCAAAACAATAAGCATTGTGCATGGACTTAGGCTCTCTCTAATCAAGCTTATCTGCAACAAATCTTGCACTTGCCTATTCAGCTCTTTACCTTCTGTAGGAGACATCCTGTGGGTTGCTTTGTTAGGAAAACTTGCTCCCGATATCAAATCAATTTGGTGACTTATCTTTCTCATAGATGGCAGCCCCTATGGTACATTACCTAAAATAATCTCATGAAATTCAAGCAACAAATCTGCAACTTCCATAGGAACATCTTCCACTATTTCTTGGTTAGCTTATAGAATCAAAGTAAAACAAACATTCTCATGCTTCATGCCATCTAAAAACTTCCTAGCATTAGCTACACAAATCCTTGCATTGTTGCAAACCTTACCTATTTCCTCTTTCAATGGCTTCAACTTATGTCTTACTCCATCCTTTGTTAATGAGTACCTGTTAGCATACCCATCGTACATGGCTTTCTTGTCAAATTGTCACAGTCTCCCTAACAACACATGACAAGAATCCATAGGAATAATATCACATAAAAACGAATCAAAATAATCTCCTATCTTAAATTTTACCAAACTTTGTTCGTTGACCAAAAGTTTATGATCATTTTGAATCCAAGCAATCTGATACAAATGTAGGTGCCTTCATCTCTCAAGTTGCAATTTTCTCACCATTTCTTTGGAAACCAAATTATCAATACTCTCACTATCAACAATCACACTACATACCTTTCCTTCACACTTGCATCTTGTTCTAAACAAACTCTTCCTTTACATTGGTTCATTATCTTCATTCAACAAGGCTCGCCTAGTCATTAAAGTTTCTCCTCTTTCAGCTTCTTTGGAGTGTGACAACATTGCATCTTCTTCATTTGTGTTTGTTGCTCTAACAGGTTTTCAAGTCTCTTATTGGTCCTTTGTTGATTGTGAGGGCAGACATATGCCCTATGTCCCTCTTCTCCACATCAAAAACAAGTCCCTTGAAAGCCTCATCTTCCAAATCCTCTACTCTATCTTCCTCTACCTCTAAAATTTTGTTCTCTAGGATTGTAAGAATTTTCTAATTTCTGATTTTTGTTGCTACCTTGGTCTTCAAACTTTTATTTTTTTTATTTCCATCATAACCTCTTCCTCCAGTCCTTCCACCATGACCTCTACCTCTTTGTTTGCTCTCAATTTTTTTGTTCAATCTTTCTTCTACCTTCAATGCAAATTGATATGCATCCTCAATGGTGTACATCCTCACCAATGCCAACTCCTCTTGTATGCTTGGTTTTAACCCATTAATGTAAAGAGCTACCTTCTCCTTGTTTTCTTTAGCATGTCCAGTTCTTATCAAAACTTTGTGAAATTCCTTTGTATATTCCTTCACAGTTCTTGTTCCTTGTCTCAAACTTTCCATCTTTTTGAGCTCCAACTCATAGTCTACTGGAATGAATTGTCTCATCTTCTCCACCATCCTATCCCATCTAGAAATTTTATCTTTTCCTTGTCTTCCTCTTTCAAGTTGGAATTTTTTCCACCAAATGTTAGCATGTCCCTTCAACTTGGTTTTAGCAAACCTTACCCTGTCAGGATCTTCAATCTCAAATTCGAAGAACTCCTCCATGTCATTTATCCAGTCTATCAATTCCTTTGGATTCAAACTCCCACTAAATATCAAAACCTCCATTTTTGGCCTCTTCCCAAGATTGGTGATGGCTTTCAACAATTTGATTTCTCTAGGATCAATTTCATCATATGCTTCTTCTACAAATGGTTTGTCCTCCTTTGTTTTATCTTCACTATCATCTCTTTCTCTATGCACAACTCTTTTGTGTAGCTCTTCCTGCAATGTTTCAACTTGTCTTCTAAGGGCTTTGAAATCTTTCATAGCGGGAAGGTTTCTACCTCCACCTCTATCCCCTCCTCTTGGGGCTACTCTTGGAGGCATTTTTATCAACATCCACACTCACAAGTCCTGCTGCAAACTGCCTCTCTTCGACGCTCTACCTACAAACTCAAGACAACCCACTCTAATACCACTGATGTAAGAGAGCTTTCCTACAACTCTCTACACTTCAAATTTCACACAAGTATTTGATTAAATAAAACAACTTAGGGCAAGAAAAATCAGCAACTTGAGTAATTCTTATTGGCTCAATAGCACCTACAAATCACTATGCAATACATACAATAGAAGGAAAATGCAAAGGCAACCTTGAGGACTAATATTACATGAAAAATCAGAGGTAAATGCTTTGCTATAGGCAGCAATAACATCTATAGGTATGCTTCCAATCCTCAGCTCAATACTTGCAACCTCCTTCCAGTACCTACACACTTCTAAAAATCACAACACAATCACCAATGTCTACAACAAGTATTTTGCTACTAATTTTTGCCTTCCAATAGTAATCTCCAAGTTTGAAAATGTCTCCCAGGAAGATGTTACACCCAAGTCTCTCCTTGCCAAAAATATCGAACCAACTATCAACAACCTCCAAAAACAATTAACAAAAACCAAGCCAAAACCTTCGGCAAATCCACTGCACCAAATCCCACATCCTCATTTTCTGGAAAATTAGTTACAAGTAGCAAATGACTTTCTTGCAACTCCCAATGCATGTTGAATTCATTCCCTGCCAAGCAAGCCACCATTAGTTGGCACCGTTATTCATCAACTCTCCAATTTGAATTGCCAATTCAAATTTGCAACTCCACTTAGCCTGAGTGTCCAATTTATGCATGTAGCATGATGCTCATTAATTACAAAGTCAAACATTCCTCCACTCCCAAAATCCAACACCCAGCTTGCATTTTTGGCAATTAAATTAAAATAATATTAAATTAAGCATGCTTCCCAAGGTTAAATTCAAACCAAAATAAGTCCAACTTATTTAATCTAATTTTTGGACTCATTAAAATCACACCAAAATATCTATCAAAATAAATCTACAACAAAATTTGAACAAAAATCAAACTTTGCTAGTTGGCTAGCAACCATGGATGCACTTGCGTCATTGGTGGTAAGGTCTTACAAGAGAGTGTAGAAATGTGAGTCCTCAACTTACAAGAGTTTTTAGACCCTACACAAGTGTCCATCGTGTTCCTCCAAACCTAAATATTTGCAAAGTTCTTGTTCCAAATTTGTTATTTCTATTCATCTAGTCACATGCACCTTTTAGATATCCCAAGGATGCATTTTCTTATATCTTTCCTTGTGGTTTACTAGTTGATATATCTTTGTTGTATTTATTATCATTTATCAATTACTAATCTAATTTTAAGTAGGTTGGTGCAAAGAAAGAAAGTGTAATCTAAAGTTATAGTTAACTTAATTTATGTAACACAAATAACTTAGAGTTTTCAAACTTGTTCTTTCAAATAATATTTGTTTATCAAGCACATATGGTGATAGGCCAAAACTAGGGTAAACAATGAGAGAAATTTAATGTTTAATAATAAATTTCAATTCGTCTAACTATCAATCCAGAGGCGTGAACTTGTGAAAGGCATCATGGCTATATGTGCAAGGGTTGCATAGTGAGGTGTGGGTAAAATGCAACTAAAAATATTCATCGGAATTGCTACAAAAACTCTGCTGAAAACTACATTAAAATCATTACAACAATCAGCTACAGGAAATGAGCAGGCTACCAAAATTGTGCAGGTTGCTATAGGAACTGCGTGGAAAAACCAAACTAAAAACATGTAAATGAAAGAACTCAATAATTAACAATAATCCTATGCTAAATAAAGTTGTATTTATTTCTATTGCTCATGTAAAAATCCAAGCCATCATATTTAAAATGAAATCACACGTAAAAAGAAATTAAAAAAATAGCATCATCATGTTCCGTCAAAGGGGGGCCCTCCTCTTCTTCCACACGGTGGCTAAAGTGCTCTACTAAAAGATCACAGTCTACACATTTTAATTCAAAAACACAAATTACAATCTTAATTTTTAGTGCTATTACATATGTGTTTTATTCTCTTTCATGCCATTTTTACATACTTTCTCTCACCATTCTTTTATGTTGTTACATTGATGTGTTATTTTTTAAATTTGTGCTATCTTCTAGTCTACAATTTCTCATGCCATTCTTTTATATAAGAAGAAAATCAGTTGTACATGGACCACAATATATGGCTTAAAATAAGCCTAGCCACGAATCTAGAGATTTGGTTTTTCCATGGCTAACAAGTCTACTTTAAAATAGACAAGTTTGTTTTCTACAGCCATACCTCATCATGGAATATAAAACCAAAATATTGGAGGTTACAACAATAAATTAATGTACAAAGATATTCTTGGTTTGGAGATATTCTACATACAACAAAACAAATAATTTATTAATAGATTTCCACCTCTTCAACATGCTAAAGCTATTTCACCAAGGCTAAAATGACAAGTATTAGCAAATATAATCTAATATTTTAATTTTCATATTTTACCCCAAAATATCACTTATTTATATTAATCATATAGAGCAAAAGTGGTTAAAATATATGATATGGTATGAAAATGGAATATTAAGGTAGGTATTAAAGCATATAAAAATGGCTGAAATATTAAATAAAATGGGATATGAATGGCTCTCATCATAAAGGTTGTCAAATGCAACTCCAAACACATGAAAGCCAAATGCAACTCCACACACACGAAAGCATTAGCTCCATAATCACACCAACAAAATTGGAGTTAATAGTGAACTTCACTTTATTTTGTTCACAAGCTAGTTAATACCTTCTTTGATCCAATTCAAAGCATATGACTTGAGAATTTTATAAGTTTCTAGACCAAATTTTCCAATTAAATCTTGAGATATAAAGTAC
>VDFB02047230.1:324370226-324647283 GCA_007258455.2 Sequoia sempervirens | reverse complement strand
GATCCACTAATGTGGTGTTCCAAAAATGTCTACGCCATTTTGCGAAAAAAGCCATGTGCAGAAGTTGAACGGGTGGGTGCCCAAAAAAATGGCATGTAGTTGCATGGCATCTGCAACATAAAGTTATGCAATCTCCAAAGATAATCTAGATCTGCCTCTATCATGCAAATTTAACTTTAAAATCATCAAAAGCATCAACATAAACATCAAGACCATCAAATTTGCTAATTTCTCAGAATGCGGAAAAACAAAATGTGAAAGTCGAAAGGTTTGGCGCTGATCGACGGTGTACCCGCACAAAACTCTCTCAGAGCCCAAATACCTATCAAATTTGAGTTTTATTGATTCAACGCATGGGAGAATGATAGTACCAAGGCGTGGATCCCAACAAATTTTGAATTTTCAAGGAACTAACAATGTGGAAAAATGGAATGCGAAAGCCGCAAGGTGGGAAGCCGAACCTAGAGACCCCAACATCCGCATGACGGCTTCCCACATGGAAAGTTCCACAAAGCTAAAACACTTAGCAAATTTGACTCAAACCTCTTTAGGCATGTGAAAACATGAATTTTACGAGCACTAAATGTTGAAAACCTAAAGTTTGCACCTCTTTTTTGAAATGCACAGATTTGGTTTGTGGAAGTCGCAGGTACTGGGGTTGATGCAATGGCATTCCGCAAACGGCATCCTGCAATGAAATTTTTGTAACTCCTCCAAACTTAATGAAATTAAACCTTGTCAGTTCATTCAAGAATCATGGAAACATCCCAAATCCAAAGGCACATTATCCCCAAAGTTAAAAAACGATAGCGAAAGCCAAGAAAAAGAGAGGAGGTCCCCACCTTCAGTGGGGTGTGTGAAAAACATGCACGAAAAATAGCGACTTAGCTGGGAAAATGCTCCAAAGAATTTTGATGAAAAACTGGAATCATGAACCCAAAATCTCTAGTTCCAACCTTCTTACTAGGCCAAACAAACTGAAACACTTGACCAAAGGATCAAAACCATTGGTTAACCTAACCTTCCATATGCTAAAAATCCAAGTGTGTGCACATGTATTAATTTCTCTTCCTTAAGCAGCTATAGGAACCTATGCTCCATCATGTTAAGCTACATAAATGATTCTATTTCAAAAGCATCTTGGACATTGCCTCGCTGCCAGTCAGGCATTCATAACCCCAACAAGGTTGTCGTTATGATTCTCCTGAACATTGCTCTACTACTAGTCGGGCATCCATAGCCCCGATAGAGTTATTTGGATCCTCCTGAAAAGTTGAATTTTTAATTTGAATTTCATTGTTTCCCTTTCTTTTGCTTATTTATTTTTTCTTTTCTCTTCTTTTCTTTTTATTTTTTTATTATGTTCTATTCATTTCAACCCACAGGCAGTGAAAATTGCACTTAGGGCTAAGAATCACAATGGTGTTGACATATAATTTAAGATTTTTCACTTAACAGGACTTCGTAAGGGGACCTACAGCAACCTCAGGATTCTTAAAATGTGTGAGAGATATAAGATTTCAAGATACATCATAGTCAAATCAGACCAACAACTTATCCACTTCAAATCAAGCATCCAAACCGGTTGACACTAATAGAAGGCCTTTGCCATCCACTCTGAAAACATGATTAGAGTTTCTCAAAGAAATACTTGGAACACCCCTAGGTAATAAAATGGGTTGTTGTGTTGGAAAACATTCCCCAAAGAAAACAGAGGGACACTAAATTAGAGAAGCAAAGTAAAAGAAAAAGTAAACCTATATTAACCAAAGCAACCTAGCCTACATCAAACCACCTAAACTAACCAAAGCGCGAAGGAAAAGAAAAAGAAAAACTATACTATTCAACTCAAACTATGTACAAAGAGATTCAAAATGAACCTTGTTTAGACAAGGAAAATTGGCACCCACCCCTATATGGGTCCTTAATGCATATACAAGCAGCAGGGTGATCGTTATAGTCCTAAACCATGCAAATTCATCTTTGTATTCAACAAGATAAAGCTTGATATTACAACATTCAAATTCAATAACAAAATCAAGAAAAACCAACAATTGAGGTGATTTGTGAAGTTTGCAGTCAATCCATAAACAAGTTTTATTTCTTGCATCTTCATAAGCAAAATAATAAGCATAGCTATGGTAGGAACAAGGAAATACACAACTTGGATGTCCTCGTGCGTGGGTTGTTGGCCCACAGTTGTCATTGCACCAAAGATCAACCTGTTAATGCCCGATACAACTGCCAGAGTTAACGGATCCAGGGGAGGCGGTTAGTCTATGTCACGAATCTCGAGGGGAGCACTGACCATCTACCAACAAACTCCCCCTCAACGCTACCCGAGGGGATTTGAACCCAGCACATTTGGTTCTGATACCACTTGTTCGCCCATAGTTGTCGTTGCACCAAAAGATCGACCTGTCAATGCTCGATACAACTGCCAGAGTTAATGGATCCACGGGAGGCGGTTAGTCCATGTCACAAATCCCGAGGGGAGCGTTGACCATCTGCCAACATGGGCAGCAATACTTGACTGTCAAAACATATGTGGTGTCATCTGAACATGCATTGGTAGCTTCAGGAGGAAACAATTGGTGCTGCAACATTCCCCTTGCGTTGCAGATTTGCAAATCATAATCAAATTTATTAGGAAGTATACCATGTAGAGGGTCAAAAGCATCATACTCATGGAATGTTTCACCTGATTATGTAGTTGAATAAGGTTGAGGAAACGAATCAGTCGAAGCTTCTTTCATACTATCTTCATGATTAGCAACCTCCATTAGCTTCCCTTCAAGAAGATTCACATTGTCATGTTGATCATCTACAATCCATGTATCCACTTGATTAATGTCCTCAAAAGGAAACACACTATCCCCGTTAATTTCTTTTATGTTGATTTCAATTTGATGGTGCTCAATGTCATAAAAACATGATATGGACGAACCTGTTCTATTAAAATTGTTGGAATGTGAAAGAAGGTTAGAAATAGACAAGGCAAAAAGACTCCCTATTGCAGCCTATAGCTAGCATGGTACATCACTCTTGGTAGCCTCCAAGGCTTCCTTGCTCCAGAATTCTTCTCCTTGCAGTTTGTGCACGAATAGCTAAAACGGTTTGTCAAACAAATCACCGGTATCCTCAAATTGCTACTCATTAGAATACCCTTCCATTTTTATGTGTTCATTACTGCCATATGCTGAAACAGTATCATTTCCCTCATCTAGGACTTCAACTACTTTATCATCTAGAGATTCAAGTAATATATCCTCATCACCATTTTTTGTTGAAATGTCCCAATGTTTAGTGTCATTATAATTTTGTAGTGTAACTCCAAGTGGGAAGAAATCAGAGAATGACGAGCTACTATGCCAAGAGGATTGAAAGTTGATCTATGATTTTATTGTAAGTACACATCATGAAGTTGATTATCAAGCATATGTAAATCATCCTGAGAAAGAAAGTAATCTTGATGGTCAACGGGTGGCTCAATCATTCGATCTGCTTCATCGTTATTTGAATTGCAATGTACTTCCTCCCTTGTTGTCCTAGGATTTTTCTATGAACTGAACTCAGTTAAGTTGACCCTTGACTCAGGTTCTTTTACCTCTGGTAGACTTCCTGAAGCAATTGTTGAAGACTTCGCATTGGGTTGCTCCATTTGTTCCTTGACTTGCCTGATTGTTGCTTAACACAACTCACACACGAGCTCCGAATGTGTTGAATCATGTAGCCTACACCAACTTGGTAGCAACAACTCCTCCAAATCTATCTGGTATTGTAATTCTCACCAGTCCTTCATGAGCC
Organism: Sequoia sempervirens; assembly: GCA_007258455.2. Taxonomy (NCBI): domain Eukaryota; kingdom Viridiplantae; phylum Streptophyta; class Pinopsida; order Cupressales; family Cupressaceae; genus Sequoia; species Sequoia sempervirens. Next base: position 324,643,476 of record VDFB02047230.1, on the reverse strand, counting down.
TTGAAACAAGTTCATCCTATCTATTTAATATTGAATCTTCATCAATGTTGGAAGAAGAAACGTCTTGATCGAGGACCTTGCCTCCTTGTGACTCATCTGAATGTTCTATTTTAGGTGTTAGATTAGTCACTTCGATATATACAACACCTTTGAATCCCATTTTTTTTAACACTCATCATTGTCCTTTGTTGTCCCAAGGATTTTAGCATATCCTGTTGTAGATTTTCTTGATTCAACTTTTGTGTGTTGCCTTTCAGCTGCCAATTGTTCTTCTAGTTCACTAGATTATCGCTCTTCATTGTTGGTCGGTTGTTTTGTCTTGTCTGAACAACTCTTAACTTGATTAATGATGTCTACACATAAAGATCAAGTGAGTTCTGAATGGGGTGCATTGTGCACCTTGCACCATCTAGACAACAATACTTCCTCTAAGTTTAATTCATCCTTACTACTTAGTTGTTCCTTGACCAGTTCCTCAAAGGCTTTGGCTACAACATTAGCAAGTTCTTCTTCTGAATTTGCATGAACTAGTGGTTTATGCACATCCCAGAAGAAGATTTCCCCCTGCAAAGCCATTTCAACTCTGTCCAAAAAGGTTAAATATTCCAATTCATTATGCCTACGAGTATTATGAATTTTGCACTTATCTAATAATGCAAGTTGATACAATGTTTCTCCAATTGTTTATTCAAATCCTATTGAAGCTAAGTAATATTGATATGAAATTTTTGCTCCATCTCAGCTCAGGTTTTGTTTATATTTTCTAATTTTTTAAATTTTCTACATATAATGAGATTTAGCATATCTCAAATTTCACATGAAGGCTCATCCAACTTCTAGCTTTGTAGCTTTGTGCTTTTCCCTCCTTCTAGCACCAATTTTGTTGATGGGTTTTTTTGCACTTCTCAACAAAAATAGAACATAAGTGTCCTATCTCTCTTGAAAGGTAATTACCTATAGAAAATTTTCATAAAACTACCCCAAGGTCTCTCAAATGCCAGATATTGACAGCGCATAATAGCTCAATTTTGATGTGTGATTTTCTAGTAATCACAAGGGGCCTTTATGGTTCACAAAGCTAGAATTTATAGGTTTGCGATGAAGTTTTGGAAATCTAGAAATAGGTATATTGTAGCAACAAATTTTAAAACAACAGTCTAAAACTTTCTTTATTCATCAGATATAGCATTACTGTGATGTTGGAATTCCAAGTTTAATTCATATTTAAAAGAATTGTCAAAGGATTTAAGGTTTAGAAAGTTATTATAATTCTGAAACTATGAACAACAACAACAATGGTTGGCATTGTAGTAGATAGATTCCTAAAACCAAGCTTTGTTTAACCAAGAGTACTCTACAATATCACAAAACCAGTGCCATCTTCTAAGGTTAACTTCAAATTTTCAAAATATGACATGAATGCATTAAGCATGCACATACACAATTGAACTTAAGTGCAGTGAAAGAACAAGCCCAGACTAGCTTTACATAGTAATCTATCATCAATAGAATACCAAAAACATGACTTGGAAGTGCATCACATACCATAACACACAACCAGGTATTAAAGCTACTAAAAAACTAACAAGCTCAAATAAAACTAAATTGTAAATAAGTTGAACTTAAATAAAATATGGAGGTTGAATCATGCACACATTAAGAGAAAACTCAAAGAAACACCCAACTTCAATGCTTCCTTCTATTGCTTCAAAATGACTTTTACAACAACTCATCTCTCTTTGCAAGTGAGGGGGAAACCCCTATTTATAGTTTTCAAAAACCCAAATGAATGGCCAAGATTGATTTACAATGAATGGCCTAGATTTACTACAGCTAAGGGTTTTCACAATATCCAATACAAGTGCAATATTTCTCAATATAAAATTGGCAACTATGTTGTCTTCTAGTCTATTTTGTCTTCTAGCAAATTTCATCCTATAGCTTATTTTGCCTTAAATTAGCTACTTTTTTCCTATAGCTAGAAACTATAAATATTTTTCCTCTATTATAATATTGCCAACATCCTTTTCACCCAATCAAATGAATCTTATTACAGATTTGCATCAATGAGAAGCAAAAATATCCTCCTTAGTCTTGGTGGACAACTCCTTATTGGTGGAAAATAAAATAACCCCGCCCGCCGTCCCCCCAATCCCCCCGTTATTGCTTTGTTTGAAAGCACATCTCTAGTTGTTGTATTACCCAGTACAGATTGTTAAGTGGGCTTTGGAAATTAGATGTTCAGGTAGTATCCTCCTGGCATGCGCCCATAGGTAAGCAGATCCCCCTCCTTGGAAATCTTTATCATCTTTGATTATTGTTGGCATGCTTACATAAACAGGCTTCTTTGGCAATTTGGCATATATTCTCCGAACATACTTGAATTAAAATCCCCTCCTCGACACGGTTTTGTATGCACTTCATGTGAAAGCACCTCCTCATTGCAGCAAGCCCATCCATTTATGTCTCAAATTATCTCGGCAATATCTAAAATAATTAAATTAATATATCATTCCAATAATAAATCCCAAGAATCCAATTACCATAAATAAGGTATTACTTATGAATATAAGTTTACATTTAAATCCGATCCTCGATCCCTCTAAATAATAATTTCCTCATTGATACTTTGAATTGATCCACCAAATCATGTCATGTAAAAAGAGAAAAAAAGAAGGGCACCCAAGCCATGGCCTCCGCGTATAGAAAGTCTACAAAGTGGAATGCGGAAAAGGTAGCGCAGGAAGTCGAGGTGGTGTTTTCCAAGAAAATGGCATTGGAAGCAATGGCCTCTGCAATAAAACTTTTCATAATGAAGGTGATGACATCGGTCTCCACCAAATACTACTAACCAGGGTCATGTAAAAATGATAAGGCCTCATGGTATCGACCTAGATCTGGCGAGCTCGGGAGATTCAAAGTTTTAACTTTACCCATCGTGCTCCTTCTTCAAATCTGCCATCATGCGCACCTAAACGTCATCCTTCATTGATACCTTAAACTGAGACATTGAACAATAGAGGCTTGTGAGCTGCTAGCATCCGACTCAGAGACCTGACATATAATTATGGTGTGATCAGGCCCGCACAATCAATCCACTCTCGATCCCTAGTCCTTCAGCGACATAACCATTCAATGCGTTTCAGAACATATGTGAAGCATATTACCAACAGGATTTGCCACACTACCACCAAAGTAGTAGTGATTCTCTCGTATGCCTCCTAGAAGACATCGAGTTGAGGGAATAAACAAGAGTTTGGATACAAGGAAAGATACAATGGTTGCATATACTTATGAGTGCACATCAATCCTTTTAAGAGCGCATTCAATCCTCCCCTCGCTAAGTCCTTGGCAACCTTCTACTTCGATCATGCCCAGACCACTAATCGAAAAAAGCCGACCATCGATGAAATTTTCACCAAGCGATGGTGGGACATGGAGTGCGGGAAGCCAGGAAGAAAATGTCATTAAGATGGCTCAGTAGGTGACAGCTTCCATAAAAAGAAAACCCGCAAAAATAGAATGCGAAAGAAATGGTACGGGGAGCCGAGGTAAAAATGTCAAAATAAACGGCCTCCAAGAACATGGCATCCACAAAGTAAAGTTTAGACTCCTGTGAATATGAACGTTGGTGGCATCGGGTAGTCGGATCCCTGCATTCAAATTCCCATCATGGTTTTCTCGCGAAACACAAATTTCACCAAACCTAAAGTCTCATTCAAAACATCTTTCTCAAATCGGCCCTCTTGGTCTAAAATGGTTTATTAATTCCGCTTGTCATATCATTCCTATCGGATGACGATGTTGCTCCTTTAATACCTCTATGTGAGTGGATATGGCAATCTGCTCCTACTGAGATCGACCTACTTATCATGTCCGCCAATCAATATCGAATCCATAACCACAGGCACGAGGCTCGTCTTTATAACAATCTGTCCGCAAAACCTCCACAAACATTGAGGCTTGGAAAGGGCCCCTCAAAATGAATACTCATAAGTAGAAATATCTTCATTATCAGGAAAATATTTAAAACCACTAGCTTAGGGAAGAAGATCTCCATTGCACGCACCAAACCAAGTGCTCCATGAAGTATCATCCTTCGAGCGTTTTGCACACTTGATATAATGGCGAAATCTCCACTAGAAACTTCCAAAAAGCAATGATCCACAGATTCCCACCTGGCCCATGCGTGACTAAAGATTATGCTATCCAAAAGCTAAATTGGGTCGAGAGCAGGATTACTCCATCACGAGTTAGTGAAAGACTGTAAATGTAACTTCATTTCCCTATGAATGATATCGATGTTGCAAACTACCACCGAACGGAAAGCATGAACGCTCAAATTCCACTACCCGAATCAGGCTTCCCCAAAATAATGCTCCGTATTGGAGGTTCTTATTTGAGCAAATGAACATCTTGATATACTTGATATACTTGATATTCAAGGGTATAGACGAATACGGGAAGTAGGGATGGCATGACAAAGTGAATGGCTCATAGTGTCTATATTTCCGCAAAATGCAAAATCAATGATCAAACTTGACCTGCCTTCGAGCTCCACCCATCAGATTAAATTAGGCCTCACACTCACTATTACTACCAATCCCAATTGGTGGCAAGGGCTCCAAATGTCTTTAAGTATTCCAAGCCCAAATTCATGTGTCATTTGATCAATTTACCTTGCAGCGATGATCATTGGTTTATGCGAATGATTTCAATTTCTACACCAACGTCCATTTCTGCTACCCAAAAATCATCACATCTTATGCAAACCTCAATTCATTGAATAATTTCATCAGCCCGATCAATTTACAAGATCAAACATGATCTTTCACATTGCCTCCCAACTCGTAGCGTCGGCATTTATATTCTTGCAGGTGTAATATGATTGCGGGAATGAAGCATCCCCATGCCATTTACGGAATATAGAAAAGCAGGAGCAATATGCAGGAATTTCATGAAGAAAATTCGTTTTGATGGCAAAAAAGATAACGGCCTCCCCAAGGTATAAATCCACAAAATGCAGGGAATTCAATGCGGAAAGCCATCATTAAAATGTCATTTAAATGGCGCAAAGCATCACGGCATCTACAAGCACAAAGTCCGCAACACGCAGAAAATAGAAATGTGGAAACCAATAGCGTTAATGCTGACATGAAAGGGATGACTTTTGCAAGTTTAGATTCTGTAAAATGAAGTGCGAGAAGCCTAAATGAAGATGCCAAAAAGAAAATGACACGACTTGAACGAAGGTCCGCATAACGGCTTCCAAAAGATGATAACTTACATCGAACTAATCATTATTTGCTCCTCAAGGAAAATGGATGTAATCTCATGATCAAACAATTCCATTTCCTTACTCAGCTCAACAAGATTTCACTTGATCTATTATGGGGTTGAAATGGAATCGGCTATATGCAAACCTTGACCCCTCCTTGTCGTCCCCCGATGCAAGCATGCAGAGTCAATGAGTTTCCTGTCCTTTATTCATTATGCCTATACGAGAGATCTTCATTTAAAACCCTTTGAGTGAAATAATCTTTGTGTGCCCACCAACAATGCACACTAAGTGCTACAGTGTCCCGTTCTCCGAATGTTGCAGATCTTAATCATGGCATTTCCTTCCAATTTGCGGGCAATAATAAATCATTGTAAGACCAAAATTGATAGTCACCCTCACTTAAAATCCATGAAAGAAAGGTTTTCCAAAAAGGCGAACGTTACGGGGATGAGATGATTCCAATCTGAAAAACCGACACGCAGGCAGGCGGCCACCCGCACAATGTAAACTCATCTAATGCCTATCAAATTCACCACGATGATGCTTTGCAAGTTCCTTTGTATTTAACCATCATGGACCTTAGGAAACAACTTTCAATATGCACATTTGATCCTAACTCATCACCTACATGAACTTTTCCTCATCTTTACATATGATTCATTCGTTCGCATTGTTCATCCAACACAAAATGCTCCATTTCCCTAGCAGTGATCATGAATTGTAAATGTTTTCTTTCAAACTTGATGTCTTTTTCGGGTAGATGTTGTGTGAGATCCACTATTGCGGGGTTCCAAAAATGTCTACGCCATTTTATGTAAAAGCGATGTGTGGAAATCGAACGGGTGGGTGCCCAAAAAAATAGCATGTAGGTGATTGGCGTCTGCAACATAAAGTTTCAGAGTCTCCAAAAACAATCCATATACGCCTCTATCATGCAAATTTAACTTTAAAATCATCAAAAGCATCAACATAAACATCAAGACAATCAAATTTGCTAATTTCTCGTAATGTGGAAAAATGGAATGCGGAAGTCGGAAGGTCCGACACCGATCGACGATGTACCTGCACAAAACTCCCTCAGAGGTCAAATACCTAGCAAATTTGAGTTTTGTTGATTCAACACGTGGGAGAATGATAGTACCAAGGCATGAATCCCAATAAATTTTGAATTTTCAAGGAACTGACAATGTGGAAAAACATAATGTGTAAGCTGCAAGGTGGGAAGCCAGACGAGTGTACACTGTAAAAACAACCCCAGAGACCCCGACATTTGCATGACTTCCTGCATCGAAAGTTTTGCAAAGCAAAAAAACTTAGCAAATTTTACTCAAACCTCTTTAGGCATGTGAAAACATGAATTTTACGGGCACTAAATGTTGAAAACTTAAAGTTTGCACCCTTTTTTTTTCTGAAATGTGGAGATTTGGACTGAAGAAGCCGTAGGGGCTAGGGCCGATGCAACGACATTCTGCAAACGACATCCCGCAATGAAATTTCTGCAACTCCTCCAAACTTAATGAACCTTCGCAATTCATTCAAGCATCATGGAAAGATCCCAAATACAAAGGAACATTATCCCCAAAGTCAAAAAACGACGGTGAAAGCCAAGCAAAAGAGAGGGGGTCCCTGCCTTCAGCAAGACATGTGTGCAAAACATGCACAACAGGTAGCAATGCCCATGGTTGGTTGATGCAAGAGAGATTTCCTATAACTCTCTACACTTGAAATCTCACACAAGTATATGATTAAATAAAACAACTCGAGACACCAAAAATTAGCAACTTGAGTAATTTTTATTAGCTCAATAGCACCTGCAAATCACTATGCAATACATACAATTTGGAAGGGAAATACAAAGGCAGCCCTGAGAACTGATACTACATGAAAAATCAAAGTTACGTTTTTCTACAAGCAACAATAGCATCTACAGGTATGCTTCCAATCCTCCTCTCAATACTTGCAACCTCCTTCCTACACCTACACTTCTATAAATCACAACACATAATCACCAATGCTTGCAACAAGTGTTTTGCTACTGACTTTTTCCTTCCAACAGTAATCTCCAAGTCTAAAAATGTCTCCCAGGAAGATGTTAAGCCCAAGTCTCTCCTTGCCAAAAAATATGGAACCAACTACCAACAACCTCTAAAAACAATTAACAAAAACCAAGCCAAAACTTTTAGCAAATCCACTACACCAAATCCCATGCCCTCGTTTTTTGGAAAATTGGTTACAAGAAGAAAATGAAATTCTTACTCCCAATGCATGTTGAATTCATTCCCTGCCAAGAAAGCCACCACTAGTCGGCACCGTTATTCCTCAACTCTCCAATTTGAATTGTCAATTCAAATTTGCAACTCCAATCAGCCTAGGCATCCAATTCATTCTTGTAGCATGATGCTCATTAATTACAATGTCAAACATTCCTCCACTCCCAAAATCCAACATCCAGCTTGCCTTTTTGGCAATTAAATTAAAATAATATTACATTAGGCACGCTTCCCAAGGTGAAATTCAAATCAAAATAAATCCAACTTATTTAATCTGATTTTTGGACTCATCATTATTAAAATCACACCAAAATATCCATCAAAAGAAATCCACAACAAAATTTGAACAAAAATCAAACTTTGTCAATTGGTTGGCAACCATGGATGCACCTACATCAAACACTCACAGTAGAAGAAAAGTGACCCTGTCACTTCTCAAGAGGGTAAACAAGGTGAATAACCTCAGCTTCAAACAACCAGATGAGTCTTCTATAGGCCTTCCAAACTGTTTTACCAAATACTCCATATACTACTTCTTCCTTGTACTCTTACTCGCCCAGTTGTCCAAGATTGTCTCAATCTTCTCCTTCTTTGAAGTAGGTCTTGGTGTATGAAATTATTCACCTATTGTACCTTCATTGCTTTCAGCCTCATGAAACTTTGCTACATCAGAAATATTAAAAATAGGTGAAATATTAAGCTCACTTAGCAAATGTTCTTCATATGTATTACCTGAATCAAGCCCACTCACAATTTTTCAAGGCCCAAACTTCTTCATTTTCAACTTGTTGTAAGTACCCACTGGAAATCTTTCTATTCTCAAATGTACCATTACCCCATCACCAACCTGAAACTCCTTATGTCTTATCTTCAAATCAACCTTAGACTTATACTAAAAATTCATTTTATTAATGTGATTCCTTACCTCTTCATGTGTGCTCTTTATGTGATTAGCAAAGTCCTCTACTTTTACATTTTTTTTCAACATTATCAATATTTTTTAAATCTAAAACAACTCTTGGGTTGCTACCATAAAATACTTGGAATGGAGATTTACTTTTACTTCTATTCACCGAGTTGTTATATACAAATTTCACTTGAGGTAGAATCAAATCCCACCCCTTTGGCTTGTCTCCAACTAGGCATCTCAACAAATTACCCAAGCTCCTATTTACCACCTTTGTTGGCCCATCTATTTGAGGATGGTAGGCTGAGAAAAAATTCAAATCAATCCTTAGCTTCTTCCATAATTTCCTCCAAAAGTATCCCACAAACTTTATGTCTCTATCTTAAACTATGCTCTTTGGTAGCCAATGTAACCTCACTACTTCCCTGAAAAAACAACTCTGCAACATGCACAACATCATTATTCTTTTTACATGTGATGAAGGGAGCTCCCCTTTACCTACAGAATCTCACTACATACACACGAAAAGAACAACCGAATGCAAGAAGAGAACAAACATTTCCTCTATTACTAGAAAAATTACATATTATGTGTCATCCTATGGGCTACTTATTACATGCATCTGTCGACAAGAAGATCTGTGTTTCCCTTTGTTCTATATTGTAGGCTATTCTCACACTTCCCTTCGACACTATTTTGTAATTGCATTACTCTGTCGTTTATATCTTCCTCTAGTTCTCCAAGTCAACCTTGATCTTTCCCGCTCTTCATGTCATAGTTTCCATTATCGTCCAATCAGCTTTTGAATTCACCAAGTCATTATATCGTTATCAATGGCTCCACCAAGTTAGCCAATAGATGGGTATTTCACAACAACAATGTGGAATACATCAAATATCTCTCTGCCAAGTGTCGCAACCCAACTCTCCATCCACCTCCATTGACCATCTTCGTTCATCTACCGCTTTTGGAATGTCACCAAGACTTTGGGAGATCTCTCCCGAAAACCCCATGTCACATTGATAAGCTCTAGCGGGATATCATCAGAATGTCTAAGAGACATCGGGGGATCTCACACCGACACCACCTAGTCACACCAACAACAAAAGGGATCACCAAGTCGGGAGGTTAGAAAACTTTAGAACCCGGCAACATAGGTTTGTAAAACTCAGAAACCCGTGATTTTTTTATGAACTCCATCCACTAAGTCTCTAATTCAGGAAGTTATGGAACTTGCGAACCTCGCGACATGAGTTAGAATAATTTAGAAGTCTGTGACTCCTCACAACCTTGGCCCTTATTCAAAAAAAACAATCACAGAATTTTGGTGATGCAAGATTGCTCTTCGCCCATAATGCTCCTACATCAGACACCCTGAGTAAGTGAAATGTTCCTTGAGTTGGTAAACTTAGGAACATTGGAAGATGCATGGGACAGTAATCCCATGTTTATTCTTGATCCATAGTTGCTCCTTATCCACAAGAGCCTTCCCTCTTGTACTCTTTTTCTCAACCTCAACTCTCAAGCCATCTCCATTTGTTTTCTCATGTTTCTCTGAACATCTTACCACTAGACCACCTCTATGCCCATCACACCCTTTTGGGCTGCTACTCCTTGTGCCTTTATTGCGTTGCTGCAATAAATCAAAACTCGATTCTCTTTCCTCTTGAAACTTGATCTCTGAACAACTACAAATCACTACAATTACTTTGTTCCTCTTCATCTACGCGTTGCTTCTCTACACTACAACAAATAATAGAGATGGATTATTTCAACTACTTTTCCTTCTCTTTTAGAGAATTCAACATATATTGTTGCCCATCTTTTTGGATGGTATACGCATTCCTCCTACCATCATAGGTGGTTTCCCTGCCAAACTTTCATGGTCTACCCAACAACACATGACATGCTATCATAGGCATCATGTCACACAACACCTTATCTCTGTAAGAACCAATCTGAAAACTTACTAAACATTGTTCTCTCAACAATCATTTCATGCTCCTTCCGTAACCAACAAAATTTGTACAGACTAGGATGCTTATTCTTTTTCAAACCTAGTTTTTCCACCATTTCTTCTAAAACTAAGTTATCCATACTACTACTATCAACAATAACCTTACAACACTTACCTCTAGCCTTCCAAACAGTCTGAAAGAGATTCCTTCTTTGGGATGGTTCCTCCTCCATCGTCTTTGGAGTCACCAACATTCTTATCAGCTTGAGAGATTTTCCTTCTTCTAGGTTTTCTACTTCTAGCGATGCATTACACTCCTCATCTTCTTGTGCCAAGTGGTTTCTTGTCACACTCTTTTTGCTTCCCTCTTGTATTTGATCACACTCAAATGCACGATGACCAACTTCTCCACACTGATAACATCTAAATGGAAACGCTATGTTTCTGCTACCACATCCTCTTGCTGGTACCTCCTTTTCTTTGGTGTTTTGGACCATTTCTTTGCTCCATTTGGGCTTGGATTATTCCTCAATTTTCTTTCCTTTATTGTTGCTCGTGTGTCCCCTTTCAATTCCAAATCTTCCCCAACTTTTGGAATTGTTTATTTGCCTCTTCATTAATTTCTCTTCTACCTTCAATGCATACTGGTATGCTTCCTCAACTATGGTAATCTTCAACATACTCATCTCATCCTGTATGTTAAAACTCAAGCCATTCACATACTTGGTTGTCTTTTCCCTATCAATTTCATGCTTTCCAGATCGAATAGACAACTTGTAAAATTCTTCCGTGTAATATTTTACACTCATATCTTTTTGCTTCAAATTTTGCAATTTCTTAAACAAGTCCATTTTGTAATCTCCAGGTATGAATTATTCCTTCTTTAACTTCGTCACCATCTAATTCCACCTCATTATTTGGGGATCTCCATCCATTTCTTATTCTTTCTGCAATCCTTTCCACCATAACGCAGAATGCCCTTTCAATTTTGTTTGAGCTATCTTCACCCGCTACGGTTCTTTAATGTCCTCCAATTCGAAGTACTCATCCAACTCTTCAATCCAGTTGATTAATTCATCTGGATTTAACGTTCCAGAAAATTTCAGCAAAACCATCTTATTGCTCTTCATTATTCTCAAAAGAGCTCTCAAAAATATTTCTTGTTCTACATCTACTGGTCGTTCCTCCTCCTCCTATTCTTCTTCTTCTTCTTCTTCTTCTTCTCTTTCATGTTCTTCACCTTTGATGTCTTCCTCATTCTCGCATTCTCTTCCTCTTTCTCTTCTTTCCCTTTTGTTACCAACATCTACTTCCTCTTGGTTTTTTATACCTTCAATCACCATGTCACAAAATATTTCAAATACAACCTCTAGTCTAGGTCTTCCTCTTCCTATTTGGGGTGGCATCTCTTCTAATCAACAGTTTTAGCTCTCAACTGTTTGGGATTCCACACACCCACAACAATCCTTTCAAGCTTTGCACTTTTGTCACTCTCTCCCACAGATCCTAGTGGATACTCTCCACGCTCAAAACCACCTGCTCTGATACCACTTGATGAAGGGACCTCCCCTTTACCTACAGAATCTCACTACATACATACGGAAAGAACAACCAGATGCAAGAAGAGAACAAACATTTCGTCTATTACTATAATGAAATTACATATTATGTGCCATCCTATGGGTTGCTTATTACATGCATCTGCCGACAGGAAGATATGTGTTTCCCTTTGTTCTATACTATAGGCTATTCTCACACTTCCCTTCAATGTTGTTTCATAATTGCATTCCTTTGTCGTTTATATCTTCCTCTAGTTCCCCAATTCGGCCTTGATCTTTCCCACTCTTCATGTCATGGTTTCCATTATTGTCTAATCAGCTTCTGAATTCACCAAGTTATATCGTTATTAGTAGCTCCATCGAGTTGGCCAATAGATGGGTATTTCACAACAATAATGTGGAATACATCGAATATCGCTCTGCCAAGTGTTGCAACCTAACTCGCCATCCACCACCATTGACCATCTTCATTCATTTACCGCTTTGAAAATTTTGCCAAGACTTTGAGAGATCTCTCCCTGAAAACCCCATGTCACATCGATAAGCTCTAGTGGGATATCACTGGAATGTCTAAGAGACATCAGGGGATCTCACACCAACACCACCCAGTCACACTGACAACAAAAGGGATTGCCAAGTCGGGAGGTTAGAAAACTTGTGAACCCCACGATATAGGTTCGGAAAACTCAAAAACCCGTGATTTGTTGATGAACTCCATCCACTAATTCGCTAAGTCGGGAAGTTATGGAACTTGTGAGCCCCGTGACATGAGTTAGAATAATTTAGAAGTCTGCAACTCCTCACAACCTTGGCTCTTATTCAAAACAAACCATCACAAAATTTTGGTGATGCAAGATTGCTCTTCGCCCAGGATGCTCCTGCATCAACATGGAATGAAATGAGTCATCTTGGAAAATCTATCTACCACCACAAATATTGAATCATATCCCCTTTGGGTCCTTGGTAAACCAAGAACAAAGTCCATATTAATCTCTTCCCATGGCCTCTCGGGTATCGGTAAAGGCTAATATAAACTCATGTTTTGACTAGTCCCTTTTGTTACTTGACAAATCCTACAACTTTGCACATATTTTCTAACATCTTGCTACAACTGAGGCCAATAATATTGTTCTCCAACAAGTGCTATGGTTTTATCAATTCCAAAATTCCCTGCAATTCCTCCACAATATTTTTCTTTAACCAAATTCATTCTCATTAAACTTCTAGGAATGCACAATTTGTTACCTTCGAATAACATACCATCTTGGATAAAATAATCCAACCATCTTGTCCTATCAGCTGCGATAGGTTCTTTGTAATCCCTCCAAGCCTCTCCAAAATCTAGATCCTCTTCATACAACTTTTTCAACTCATTGAATCCAACAACCTCAACCTACATTTCAATCAACAAACCTTGCCTTCTACTCAATGCATTTGCAACCTTGTTAGACCTCCCACTTCTATACTTTGAACAAAAAATGTGTAACTTTGCAAAAACTCTAACCATTTCATATGCCTTTGATTTAACTTCCCTTGACTACTCAAATATTGAAGTGTTTGATGATCAATAAACAAAGCAAACTCCTTACGAAAAAGATAGTGTCTCCACTTTTTCAATGCTTGAACAATAGCATAATTTTTTTTTATCATAAACTGAATATTTTTTTGCTTCATTTAACTTCTCACTAAAGCAATGGGTTTACCTTCTTAACTTAGGATAACTCCAATCGCATTACCACTTACATCACAATCAACTTGAAATAGTTTGTTAAATTTTGGAAGTGCTAAAATAAGTTTCTATGCCACTTTAGCCTTCAACAAATCAAAACTTCTTGTTGCCCCTGTAATCCATCTGAAATATCTTTTGTCTCATTTCATGGTCTCAATTAGTAGTGCACAAATACTATTGAAACCTCTAATAAACTTCCTATAAAAACTTATCAAACCATGAAATGATCTCACCTCTGTAGCACTTCTAGGTGTAGGTCATTCTAAGATAGCTTTCACCTTTTATGGATCCATCTTGAATCCTCATGAAACAACGAACCCCAAGTATACCAACTCCCTCTCATAAAGTTGCACTTCTTCAAGTTAATGAGCAACTTCTCTTCTCTCAAATTTTCAAAAAAAAAATCTAATATGCATCAAATGTTCTAATGTCTTACCAAATATCAATATGTCATCAAGATAAACAATAACAAATATACCCAAAAACTCTTTCAATACCTCATTCATCAATCCCATAGACGTACTAGGTGCATTGGTTAATCCAAAAAGAATGACCAATCATTTATACAAACCTTCTTTGGTCTTGAATTTTGTGTTCTACTCATCACCTTCCCTAATTCAGATTTGATGATAGCCACTCTTCAAGTCAATCTTGGTGAAGTATTCAGCCCCACTCAAACAATACATGATATCATCCATTCTTGGCAATGGAAACCGGTATTTGATAGTGATATTTTTTATAGCCCTTGAGTACGTGCATATTCTCCACTCTCCACCTTTCTTTGGTGCCAAAACAATAAGCATTGCGCATGCACTTAGGCTCTCTCTAATCAAGCTTATCTGCAACAAATCTTGCACTTTCCTATTCAGCTCTTTACCTTATGTAGGGTACATCCTGTGGGTTGCTTTGTTAGGAAAACTTGCTCCCGATATCAAATCAATTTGGTGACTTATCTTTCTCATAGATGGCAGCCCCTATGGTGCATTACCTAAAATAATCTCATGAAATTCAAGCAACAAATCTGCAACTTCCATAGGAACATCTTCCACTATTTCTTGGTTAGCTTATGGAATCAAAGTAAAACAAACATTCTCATGCTTCATGCCATCTAAAAACTTCCTAGCATTAGCTACACAAATCCTTGCATTGTTGCAAACCTTACCTATTTCCTCTTTCAATGGCTTCAACTTATGTCTTAGTCCATCCTTTGTTAATGAGTACCTGTTAGCATACCCATCGTACATGGCTTTCTTGTCAAATTGTCACAGTCTCCCTAACAACACATGACAGGAATCCATAGGAATAATATCACATAAAAACGAATCAAAATAATCTCCTATCTTAAATTTTACCAAACTTTGTTCGTTGACCAAAAGTTTATGATCATTTTGAATCCAAGCAATCTGATACAAATGTAGGTGCCTTCATCTCTCAAGTTGCAATTTTCTCACCATTTCTTTGGAAACCAAATTATCAATACTCTCACTATCAACAATCACACTACATACCTTTCCTTCACACTTGCATCTTGTTCTAAACAAACTCTTCCTTTACATTGGTTCATTATCTTCATTCAACAAGGCTCGCCTAGTCATTAAAGTTTCTCCTCTTTCAGCTTCTTTGGAGTGTGACAACATTGCATCTTCTTCATTTGTGTTTGTTGCTCTAACAGGTTTTCAAGTCTCTTATTGGTCCTTTGTTGATTGTGAGGGCAGACATATGCCCTATGTCCCTCTTCTCCACATCAAAAACAAGTCCCTTGAAAGCCTCATCTTCCAAATCCTCTACTCTATCTTCCTCTACCTCTAAAATTTTGTTCTCTAGGATTGTAAGAATTTTCTAATTTCTGATTTTTGTTGCTACCTTGGTCTTCAAACTTTTATTTTTTTTATTTCCATCATAACCTCTTCCTCCAGTCCTTCCACCATGACCTCTACCTCTTTGTTTGCTCTCAATTTTTTTGTTCAATCTTTCTTCTACCTTCAATGCAAATTGATATGCATCATCAATGGTGTACATCCTCACCAATGCCAACTCCTCTTGTATGCTTGGTTTTAACCCATTAATGTAACGAGCTACCTTCTCCTTGTTTTCTTTAGCATGTCCAGTTCTTATCAAAACTTTGTGAAATTCCTTTGTATATTCCTTCACAGTTCTTGTTCCTTGTCCCAAACTTTCCATCTTTTTGAGCTCCAACTCATAGTCTACTGAAATGAATTGTCTCATCTTCTCCACCATCCTATCCCATCTAGAAATTTTATCTTTTCCTTGTCTTCCTCTTTCAAGTTGGAATTTTTTCCACCAAATGTTAGCATGTCCCTTCAACTTGGTTTTAGCAAACCTTACCCTGTCAGGATCTTCAATCTCAAATTCGAAGAACTCCTCCATGTCATTTATCCAGTCTATGAATTTCTTTGGATTCAAACTCCCACTAAATATCAAAACCTCCATTTTTGGCCTCTTCCCAAGATTGGTGATGGCTTTCAACAATTTGATTTCTCTAGGATCAATTTCATCATATGCTTCTTCTACAAATGGTTTGTCCTCCTTTGTTTTATCTTCACTATCATCTCTTTCTCTATGCACAACTCTTTTGTGTAGCTCTTCCTGCAATGTTTCAACTTGTCTTCTAAGGGCTTTGAAATATTTCATAGCGGGAAGGTTTCTACCTCCACCTCTATCCCCTCCTCTTGGGGCTACTCTTGGAGGCATTTTTATCAACATCCACACTCACAGGTCCTGCTGCAAACTGCCTCTCTTCGACACTCTACCTGCAAACTTAGGACAACCCACTCTGATACCACTGATGTAAGAGAGCTTTCCTACAACTCTCTACACTTCAAATTTCACACAAGTATTTGATTAAATAAAACAACTTAGGGCAAGAAAAATCAGCAACTTGAGTAATTCTTATTGGCTCAATAGCACCTACAAATCACTATGCAATACATACAATAGAAGGAAAATGCAAAGGCAACCTTGAGGACTAATATTACATGAAAAATCAGAGGTAAATGCTTTGCTATAGGCAGCAATAACATCTATAGGTATGCTTCCAATCCTCAGCTCAATACTTGCAACCTCCTTCCAGTACCTACACACTTCTAAAAATCACAACACAATCACCAATGTCTACAACAAGTATTTTGCTACTAATTTTTGCCTTCCAATAGTAATCTCCAAGTTTGAAAATGTCTCCCAGGAAGATGTTACACCCAAGTCTCTCCTTGCCAAAAATATCGAACCAACTATCAACAACCTCCAAAAACAATTAACAAAAACCAAGCCAAAACCTTCGGCAAATCCACTGCACCAAATCCCACATCCTCATTTTCTGGAAAATTAGTTACAAGTAGCAAATGACTTTCTTGCAACTCCCAATGCATGTTGAATTCATTCCCTGCCAAGCAAGCCACCATTAGTTGGCACCGTTATTCATCAACTCTCCAATTTGAATTGCCAATTCAAATTTGCAACTCCACTTAGCCTGAGTGTCCAATTTATGCATGTAGCATGATGCTCATTAATTACAAAGTCAAACATTCCTCCACTCCCAAAATCCAACACCCAGCTTGCATTTTTGGCAATTAAATTAAAATAATATTAAATTAAGCATGCTTCCCAAGGTTAAATTCAAACCAAAATAAGTCCAACTTATTTAATCTAAT
This sequence comes from Sequoia sempervirens, assembly GCA_007258455.2. Taxonomy (NCBI): domain Eukaryota; kingdom Viridiplantae; phylum Streptophyta; class Pinopsida; order Cupressales; family Cupressaceae; genus Sequoia; species Sequoia sempervirens. The sequence continues at coordinate 324,626,105 of VDFB02047230.1, read as the reverse complement.
TTTTGGACTCATTAAAATCACACCAAAATATCTATCAAAATAAATCTACAACAAAATTTGAACAAAAATCAAACTTTGCTAGTTGGCTAGCAACCATGGATGCACTTGCGTCATTGGTGGTAAGGTCTTACAAGAGAGTGTAGAAATGTGAGTCCTCAACTTACAAGAGTTTTTAGACCCTACACAAGTGTCCATCGTGTTCCTCCAAACCTAAATATTTGCAAAGTTCTTGTTCCAAATTTGTTATTTCTATTCATCTAGTCACATGCACCTTTTAGATATCCCAAGGATGCATTTTCTTATATCTTTCCTTGTGGTTTACTAGTTGATATATCTTTGTTGTATTTATTATCATTTATCAATTACTAATCTAATTTTAAGTAGGTTGGTGCAAAGAAAGAAAGTGTAATCTAAAGTTATAGTTAACTTAATTTATGTAACACAAATAACTTAGAGTTTTCAAACTTGTTCTTTCAAATAATATTTGTTTATCAAGCACATATGGTGATAGGCCAAAACTAGGGTAAACAATGAGAGAAATTTAATGTTTAATAATAAATTTCAATTCGTCTAACTATCAATCCAGAGGCGTGAACTTGTGAAAGGCATCATGGCTATATGTGCAAGGGTTGCATAGTGAGGTGTGGGTAAAATGCAACTAAAAATATTCATCGGAATTGCTACAAAAACTCTGCTGAAAACTACATTAAAATCATTACAACAATCAGCTACAGGAAATGAGCAGGCTACCAAAATTGTGCAGGTTGCTATAGGAACTGCGTGGAAAAACCAAACTAAAAACATGTAAATGAAAGAACTCAATAATTAACAATAATCCTATGCTAAATAAAGTTGTATTTATTTCTATTGCTCATGTAAAAATCCAAGCCATCATATTTAAAATGAAATCACACGTAAAAAGAAATTAAAAAAATAGCATCATCATGTTCCGTCAAAGGGGGGCCCTCCTCTTCTTCCACACGGTGGCTAAAGTGCTCTACTAAAAGATCACAGTCTACACATTTTAATTCAAAAACACAAATTACAATCTTAATTTTTAGTGCTATTACATATGTGTTTTATTCTCTTTCATGCCATTTTTACATACTTTCTCTCACCATTCTTTTATGTTGTTACATTGATGTGTTATTTTTTAAATTTGTGCTATCTTCTAGTCTACAATTTCTCATGCCATTCTTTTATATAAGAAGAAAATCAGTTGTACATGGACCACAATATATGGCTTAAAATAAGCCTAGCCACGAATCTAGAGATTTGGTTTTTCCATGGCTAACAAGTCTACTTTAAAATAGACAAGTTTGTTTTCTACAGCCATACCTCATCATGGAATATAAAACCAAAATATTGGAGGTTACAACAATAAATTAATGTACAAAGATATTCTTGGTTTGGAGATATTCTACATACAACAAAACAAATAATTTATTAATAGATTTCCACCTCTTCAACATGCTAAAGCTATTTCACCAAGGCTAAAATGACAAGTATTAGCAAATATAATCTAATATTTTAATTTTCATATTTTACCCCAAAATATCACTTATTTATATTAATCATATAGAGCAAAAGTGGTTAAAATATATGATATGGTATGAAAATGGAATATTAAGGTAGGTATTAAAGCATATAAAAATGGCTGAAATATTAAATAAAATGGGATATGAATGGCTCTCATCATAAAGGTTGTCAAATGCAACTCCAAACACATGAAAGCCAAATGCAACTCCACACACACGAAAGCATTAGCTCCATAATCACACCAACAAAATTGGAGTTAATAGTGAACTTCACTTTATTTTGTTCACAAGCTAGTTAATACCTTCTTTGATCCAATTCAAAGCATATGACTTGAGAATTTTATAAGTTTCTAGACCAAATTTTCCAATTAAATCTTGAGATATAAAGTACTTTCTAAACAAGAATTAAAGGGCATCAACTTCAACATTCTTGACTTGAATCTTAATTTTAAACAATTTTGATTGCTCTCTTCTTTTTATGCCAACTAAATGAAATTAACCTTCTTTGTTGTACAAGAAATTTTAAAATCCTCTTCAAAGCTACAATCAATTTATTTACACTTAGTATTCACTTTACTCTCTTCAAGTACAGTAGACAGCTTTTCCCCTTTTAACCTTTCTTCAATTAATTTTTTTTATATTGTTTCCAACAAAATGAACCTATATGACCATCTACATCATAATGACCACAATTTTTGCAGATTTATTTTGTGCTGGTAGCACTTGCCTTCTTGGCTTTCACTCCTTTTTTCTTGGGTAGAATGGAGCACTATCTACCTCAAGGTAGTGAGCATGTACGCATGCTTCATTAATGTTTGCCGATTTGGATAGCAATACAAGCCCACAAAGATGGCTATGAAGTGCTCTAATGTAACTTCTTCAACACCTCATCTTACACAACTTTCTCCATTTGACAACCCTTCTAAGAAATCCATTAGTGTGTTGTCCATCTTTTTGTTTTATAGGAGTGATTCCATACAACTTTCCTCTCTATGTCAAGTAGGGTAAATTGATTCTTAATCAATCCTTTAAATTGATCCTATGAACTAATTAGAGATTGTTTCCTTAAACCATTGAACACAAGTGACTTCCAAACCAAGTGGAGACATGCTTTGTGAATCTCTAACAAAGGAAAGTGTTGTATCCCAAAGTAAGAGAATCTATATGTTAATGTATACCTCCAATTGTGCCAACCAATGGTCAAGTTTTTATGCATCCAACTCTTTTGAGTGTCAGAATTTCAATATTCATCTCAACCTTGGATTAAAGCAACCTTCATAGATTTCATTCACCACAAGAAGACTCTTCTTCATCGGAGTGGGTTTTCCCCTTGCTCTTGGTGCCCTCTAAAGAGTATATCTTCTCCATGAAAGCCTCCATAAACATTCTCATTGTTTTCACTAATTGAGAAATACTTACAATATTGGCATCTAGCTAGAGGAACCTTGCTTTTTCCATACTTCTTAGCTCTCTTTTCCAACTACTAAACTTAATGTCTCTTCAGTAAAGCAATTTTTCTCCACTTGCTCTTGTGCTGAGCATGAACCTACAAAATCACTCAATTACTTCCCAAAGGAGAGAACTTGCTTTTATATCACTCAATTCATAAACGATGATGTTTACCATACAATTGTCACAAAAATATAGGTTTATGAAATAGAAATCAACAATGCATGCTAAAACCAAACTTGCAAATGTAAACGAGAACAAGATGACCACCACAAGATAAAGACAAATGATTGACCTTGGAGAAACCAACATGGGAGAAAACTCCAGCAAAATGTTAGCCAATTACTCACTCTTAAATCCACAAACAATTACAATCTTAGACCACTTGCGCACACAAGCCACCCAATTCACTGTGAAATCAATCCCTAAGATCACTAACAACAGCTCTCTTACAGTTATGATTAACCTGCACAATCAATTGCAACTATGAACTCCCTTTTGAATCCACTCTAGCAACTTAGACCTTATGATACAATCCCACATTTGTAGACATTATTTATAGACTAACTTGACTCTTTAGACCCATATGGAACATCAAAAACATTAGGAGTCAGAGAATGAAGAATCAAAAGCATTTGAGTCACATTCAAGTTGTTTCAAAAGTTGTGGCAAGATGTGACTCCGAAACTGCCACTGTTAATTATGAAACCTTCATTTTTATTGACTAAACTGTTACCTTGTTGAAAACCAAAGGTTTCACACAAAATGCCTGAAACATCAATTTCTGTGTCATTTTCCCTTTCCCTTGTTCATCCTGCCCTTTGAAATTTTGTTACGTCTTGCAATGAAACCTAAGAGACAAAACTGACCCTTCTAATCACTTGACCAAAGCCCAAGGAGATTAAAGTAAATAATGGAGTTTAAAACAATTCTCCGACATTTTTGGTCATCAGGTATCAATGCCATTTCCCTTTTATTACCAAAAAAGCCTACTAGTGGAATTCTAAAGTCTAAAAAGGGAAACCATCTGATTTATTTGAAGAAAAGAACAAGACCTAATTGGTGGCACCCATACCTGAAACATCAACAAAGTCTACAATTTTTGTTGCCACAACAAAAACAATTCTCTCCCCTACAAAAAGACTGAATTTAAAGAACATGAATAAAACAAATGTGCATGAAGTTAATAATCGTCTCTGATCTTCTGACATCCCAACTTCTCCCAACCAGGATCAATTTAAACTTGCAAGTTCCCCGACTGCAATTTTGTGAATAGCAGGAACATTGGTGAATGGCATCTTCCCCAATTTCCAACTCAGGAATCATGAATACAACAACCGGGACTTGAAAAATTGTACTTACAACAGGCCTTCAATGCCTGAAGACCATTTTAGACTCTGTCAATCTTACAAATTACTGTATTTACTAAAGATTAAAGTTCTTAAATCCGTAAGGTTGATTGCTTAATCTAATATTAAAAAACAAATAGCTATCGTAGGAATTTTGAAAACAGCTAAAAAATTTATGGAAAAAGCACCATAAAATCTTAATATAGTACATACAAGCTTGGAAAGGATTTAATCCAACAGAATAAAAAGCATACTAATTTGGTATTTACGTCTCTAATATCTGCTGACAAGAATAATTGTCTTGATATGAAAATTACAAGATATGTATAAATTTCATACTTGTTTAGAGCTAAATAGCTGGTTCACTAATTTTTTTCTCCCAGGTTCAGTATGGCTGGGTTTGATATATGTACATATTACAACGTGCAGTATTGAGAGTATTATACATCATCCACTTTTAAGTAAGCTTACAGAATGTTATTAGATGATAGTCAGATATTGCTTTGTCATGAGTCAAAGACTGCAAACATCCTTGAAAGCAGGATGTATACTGACAATGCTTATTTCAATACATCTGCTTCAGCATAACAAGATGTAGCGATACATTTTAGCACAGCTAGGATAATTTTATTTCCCCCAAAATATCCATCGTAGTAACTGATGAGCCATAATTGCCTTCATCCCCTTGCTGGAGTACTATTGGGCTATTATTATTGTCGATCAGTAAGGTAGATTATTCCAATGCATTGACAACATACAAGTTTTCATGTTCTCATATCCATCATTGTCAGTCAGCGATTGATAACCATTCAGGAGACCCAAATTCACTGGGTAAAGAAAACACTAACGAATTGTCCTTGAGAGGCAATGGTGCACCCTATGTACTACTGCCATTTCTAATTTTGCATGATTCTTGAGCAATTTGCATTACCCAGCAGAAGGGCTGGTGCAGTCTCATATTCCAAGTAGAATGTGGCATTTGGAAGGTATTATTATTATTATTAATGCTGTTGGATGCCTACATTCAAAAGGTACTGATCGTACTCATGTTGCTTGAATGGTTAATAAGAGAAGCCTCAAGTCTTTCTATCAGCTTCCTCAAATAAGTATTGTTATCAGGCACAAACATTTGCTGATCATAGGCTTGTTAAAGATTAGGTTTAGGTTAAAATTAAGTTTCCTAATCCCTTTTTTTTCATTTAAAAAAAAACTTTTTGCCACAAATTCTGCTGAGTTTGCCCAGGGTACTGCATGGGGCAAACCCACATGCTCTGGGAAGACCCTGGGTGACGAAAGGCTGTACCCAAACCAAGATATGCCCTGGGTTCACCAAGAACTGGTAACACAACAATGCAACTACTCGGCAATGATTATTTTTTTACAACAATGAATAACCACATTTAAAAAAAGATACATTTAATAATCTTTCATGCCCAAGCCCAATAATATAGACCTTACATTACTCTAAGCATTGCATCAGGCTCTTATGCAAAAAAAAAGCAAGAAAGAATCCGTTCATCTTCTTGCTTTTTACACTAATTTCAAAGGAAGCACATAACATATTACATCTCTTGTTATGTTGCAATAATAAGTCACGGTGGCAAAAACACTTGTACCAATTCCTGCCTTCTTATAGTAATGACACATGGGAGCATTAGTGTATATATTAATCAATTTTGCTCAAATAGTTGCTAGGAAATGATTCTTGATGACCTTTACAAATGTAAAATTCCATTACAATAACAAAAGCTAGATTACAGAGTCATGTTTCGGCGCAGAACACAGACAAAAGAGTTGACAGTAAAAACATGAGTAACTAAAGTGCTATAAACCCAATATAACCACGGCATAAAAAAAGCAGTCCATAACAAGTATACATATCTAGAAAACTGCTGACAACTATACAAATAGCCCTTTAAAGATAATTTCTCAGAAGACCAAATTCACAGTCCCACACTTGTCTAGCAGCAGCAGCAAAATATTTGGAACATGGAAGCCAACACACACAGCCATATGACAGTTTAGGCACAGTACACCAGCCAAAAAGAGTCGACAGCAGAAATAGGAGTAACTACAGTGCTATAAACCCAATATAACCACAGCAAATAAAAAGCAGTCATTAATAACTATACATATATAGAAAACTAACTACTCTACAAAGAACCCTTTATAGATAACTTGTCAAAAGACAAAATTCAAAGCCCCACACTCATCTAGCAGCAGCAGCAACATATTTGGAAACCAGAAAACTATGTAGATTGTCAGGAAAAAGAAAATCAATGGTACAACTACGGGCCCTTTGGATGCAACAGATATATGCTAGATCAGTTTGTAGTGCAACTTATAAATCTTGGATGAATAAACTCTGCACATGCACCCATTGTTGAAAATCTGTTAAACTAAATTCCAAATTATGTCTAGTTGAAGTCACAATGGAGGTTATCCAAAAAATATGGACCATATGAATCAGTCACTAAATAAAACTAGTTGTCAAAGTTATTATTTTGGAAATTAAACAAAATAAATTAATCTCAGTAACTGGAAGTAAGTCATTCAATTAGTAAATGACACTGAGGGACTGTTTCCTGTTAAGTATTTACCATCTCATTTCCCCTCACTCTCTACCCCTCCCCCGGCAAAGTATCATCAATGCAAAAGAACAAAATATTAGGGATTCAAATCTTAAGAAAAAGAATTATGTGAGGGTTTGGGTAGTAGTACAAGGCAGGGATGCATCTCAAATTGGGCTATGTGAGTAGATGAATACGGATACAGCTATATTATATGTGTATTAATGAAAAATTGTGAGTACATAATTTCCTGGTAACTATGCATAAAATAAGGTCCTTGCAATTCTCCGATTTTTATTTTGAAGCAAGTCACAAAATCTTTAAGGCTGCTTCCCCTTGGACTTTATCTCCTCTCCCATTTACTTCAAATTAACAGACTGTTCAATTGATAGCATTGTTAGGTATTGCTTTAAATCATAGTTAGCAGACCCAGTGAGTACAAGTGCTAGGCAATTTTTTGCCTTGCCGAGTTACTCGCAAGTAAACTCACCAGTTTGACTCGCCAAGTTTTTAGCAAGTATTTTTGGCGAGTACTCACTAGAAACTCAACAAGTTCAACAAAAAAACTCGCCAGATGCATTAAAAACACGAAACAAAAAAAATGCAGAAAAAAAGAAAAAGAAAAAAAAAAGTGAAAAAAGTCATGATTTTACCCTATAAATGCATGAAAACCCGACATTTCCTCACACAGCACTTGAAGAGCAAATATTCTTCACAAAAATGTGCCAAATACCTAATTTCTCCCTTAAGTGATAAAATTGTGAAAATGGTGTGTGACATGAAGTTTTGTGTGGTTTCAAAGGTCTTAATTTGGGCTTGGTAGCAGGGGCTTTGCCCCTCAACTCCACCCTATATTGCAACAAGAAATGCACAAGGGGTGCTGCCCCCAAACCCTGCAAGGGGCACTGCCCCTCAACCTCACAAACCCCCATGAGAAGCACTACCCCTTGACCCCCACTAGGGGTGTTGCCCCCAAGCCCCCACAAAGGGCATTGCCCCTCAACCCCATTTGAGTCTCCACTCTCAAACCCCCACTAGTTACTGAGCCACAAAAACAGCCTTCAATGCCGAGTGAGTTGCTGGAACAGAGTGCAAGGATTAGAACCTCTCCCCAAGTTTTCACTGGACTAGGGAAAAGAAAGATATAAAATATTGTAACATATAATTTATGAATTATGATGATAATTTTCAGAGGTGATCATCATAAATTCATAATGCGATTCTCTACTCAATTTGTATTCAAATGAATTAAATTTAATAGAAAACACTTTTGTACTAATTTAAGGACTCATTGGATACATTTTGTCATTGAATTTTGCAAAAAAATGTGTTTTTAATAAAATTTTAAGCAATTTTTTAAGTTGCCAAGTTTTTTTGAGTCTTTGAGAAGTCGCAAATTTTGGGTCTGCTGAGTTTTTTCCAAGTCCAAGTCTGCCAACTATGCTTTAAATTAATATGAATTGGACACACCTATAAAGAATAGAGAATTTTGGAATATATAAAATTCTTCAAAAAAACAAGTCTGGAATAGCCCACAACCAAACAAAGGTTGAAACTTGATGTATGGCATGTCTGAAGCATTCTCAACCAAGAAAAGTATACATTCAATGATTTTGATGCATGCTTAAGTACAAACCGGACCATGTAACCAATATAGCAAATCATAAAACATATGAGAGGGTGACTTAAATAAATGGTTAAACCACAAATTAAAAAATTAACACCAGAAAGGAACAAACTTTTTAACAAAAAGAAATCCAATCAATTCCTCTCTGGGCCAGCAACCAATACTGCAGACTTTGGTCATCCTATCGACAAGAAGTAAACTGGCCAAAAAGAAGAACGTGCAAAATATTGCCATGCTTCCAACTTACAAAAAATATGATTAACCTGTACAGACCTCTTCTTTAAACAGCCTGGGTTGTTAGGAATTATGTTCGAGTATAAAACCAATCACAAATTTCACTGAAAAGCATGTCCTTGCTTGAAACAAAGAAAGTCTGTATTACTGCATCTTCTTCTCTTTTGAAAGAACCATTGCAATCCTACTTCCAATAAGTTCATCGAATTTCTTCGAAAGCTTTATGATTTCCTTCTCTGCAATTTCTGCAAATCTATCTACATGATCCTCGTATTTGTCATACAAGGCAGGAATGGTGATAAAAGCAACAACACCTGCAAGATGTATTCAAAAGGAAACAAGTCCATAATGATCACAATGCAATATTAGGCATGTACCATTACACAGGACTTTCCAATATATAAAAACAATCCCCCAGAATGCGAAATTCTTTCAAGAATAAATCACTCAAATGATTAACATACATCATCACCCAACCAAGAAAGATATAATATGACACAGGAGATGGTACTAGGAAAAATCCATGATTAAAAAATATCCAACTTACTGATATAAACAAGCGTGAGAAAGTTGAACCAACTACCAACAACAGAGAGGAGCCATAAGCAAACAACCACCTACAAGTAAAACATAACTGTTTTTACAGGCCAAAAAAGTTTTAATAAACAAAGTAAAATTAGTTACAGCTCACAAACATATTCTTGCTTTCAAAAAATGTCCCAGCATTTTACCTTTGCAAAAAGCTTGAAATCTTTGCCAAGGGCAATATCATGTGCTACTGCTAATGAATAATTAATCCTAACACGCATTGATGCCGCAGCACTATTTACTATTTCTTCTGACAACTCCAATTCAGGTAGAGGTGGGGGTGGTCTGCATTCATAGGACTCAGTAAGCATTCACAATGGCACATCAATGAAACTTATAAAAATAAACACTATTGTTAAACTAAATTAAAAAAACCAGCACATGGAAAGCAGATTACATAGAAACCATTACCTCTTGAGGAGAGCTGCAGAATTTGCCCAGAAAAACAATATAACAATCAAAAGTAGGAGTACATTTGCAACAAGTGATAATAAGGCATATCCAGACCGTTCAAACAGCAACCATGCAGCAGTGGCTGCAAAAAGGATTCCAATAGAAATATTGTGCCGCCTCCACAAGATCACATCAGCAGCTGATAATAAATGCCAAAATATCTAAGACAATAATAAGGACTTTGAATTGGAAGTTATAGCATACCATGAAGAAGTTCTAACTTCTAATAACATCTAGCAGCAATGAAGAAGGTGACCAACTACATAATTGAAATAAAGCACAAAAAGATAGAATTTTGGAAACAAATTTAAAAGAAAAATAGATGAAGAGAAAATAAATGTCAAACATAAAATATGATCATAAAAGAAGGATTTTAAAAGCTATGAAACCCATGAATATAAATCTGTAGATATACAGAGAGTAGTTGGTCTAGTTATTATCCCGATCCACTTCCCAGCAGCAGTAGACCCCCTGGATAGAGCATACAAGGACTCCAAAAACGAAGATTATCTTGACTCTTTGCTCCATAGTTTCATTGCTAGGTTGCCATCAAAGCACATGCAAATTTAAGCATGATTTACAACAAGAAATTGTCAAGGCCTACAAAAGTAAGAATGATTTAAAGATAGGGCCAAGGGGAGGGAGTACAAATTTAGGTTAAGTAAAAACAAAATGGCAAACCCTGGGAACTACTCATAGAACACACTAGGGAGTCACTACATGAACACACACGCTAGAGAGTCAAAGACCCACTATGATCAAACTAAGTACTGATTACAAACAACTTAAGAAAGGAAAAGTCCTTAACCATTAGAAATGGTCAGAAAATTGCCTTCTGTAATGTCCCCTCCTAGCCTCTGAGCAGTGCACACAACCTTTAGCCTATTCCAAAGTTCCTGTAGGCTAAATGGTTCTAGTAAGGAACTCAATTCCGGTTCTTGGTGTTGGGTTTTCAGTATTTTGGAGTACTTTCTATTTTTAGCAAGGGGGTTCAGCACAGAGCTTCAGTCTTCAGGGAGCTCTTTTGAGCATATCAGTATCTCTCTAGCTTGAGTCTTGGGTACTACTTACTATTTTTAGTATTTTCTAAAAATAGTAAGTCTATTTTGGGTAAGCTAGACCTGGTCAAGGTTATCTCAACAGCATATTCTCAATTTTGGCATCAATTGCTAAGGTTGAAATGTTTAAATATGTGTTTTCCCTTCGAAATTGGATTAAATATAAAGTGAATTTATATTTTTAAGTTGGGAAAAGGGGACATAAAAAGGTACCAAGGGCGCCTAAGGTAATGACTTAAAGTTGTTTCTAAAGCAACTAAAATGTTTCTAAATGCTGAATAAGAGATAGGCGCCCAAGCTAATGTTTGAGTGAAAAAATTAAATTAAATCATAAAGCTTTTTACATGAGGTGTGGTTTTGAAGAGGGTTTAGGGTTTTAGACTTGAGGTAGCCCTAATTTGTCATTAAGTTTTTAAAAGTTCGTTGGTGTTTCAATTAGCACCTCTGGAGTGCTTATTGGAAACAGACAGCTATTGCAAGTGTTTTAGTAACTGCTCTTCGAATTATAGAGAGGAAGATCCCTCTTTGTTGATGTTTTGCGTAAAAAGTACAGTAAACTAATGTTCCTATCTTTTTTACTCAGCGGCAAGACATAAGGGTGCATAAACACAATGCGTTGCAACTAAGGTTTTCTCTGGTTTTTGCAGATTTTAACTACAACTAAACTAGCTTTTAATCTATCCTATCTCCTCAAGATAAACAAAGCATGAGAGCATAAGAGCGAGAATGGATTGGTTGGATCACTTGGTCCAATCGTCTTCAAAATGTGTTTGAGGCTCTGAACTCTCAGATTTACACTGGAATAAGGCTTTGCAAGTAATCACTCTTACGGTAAGATGGATCTCAGACTTGCCAAGGAGGAGGAACCCCTATCCGAGGTATAGATTGGGAAACAACTCACTAGAAACAACAAATTACAATGATTTGGCTAACAAGATTCCCGAGGAGGTGACGACACCTGTCCAAAGTGTAGGCTGAAAGACAACTCATTACACAACATCAAACGATAACTATTAACATTAAAATATCCGAGGAGGAACCCCTATCCAAGGAGGAGACTGAAGCAATAAGTTATAAGAACAAGACGTTTAAAAGAACTCAAATCTTTAGATCAAATTGCATGTGCCTATTTGATTTCCTTCTTCAAGCTTTCTCAACGAATTACAAAGAATTGGGACATGCAAAGGTACAAAATCATACACAATTGCTCATCAAACTAATTTAACTCTCATCCAAGAGTGAACAAATATGCACTTTCAAACTTGTTGGCAACAATGGCGCAGCAATTTTGCGTAGTAAATAAAGGTTAACAAATAATGAGCCCAAGGCTCTTATTTATAGAAACTCAAAAGAGTAGGCAACCATAAAATCTCCTTGAGTTGACAATCAATTCTTGCCAATCAGCAAGATTTATTCCTATGTCTAAAAGTAGGTGAGCAAGCAGTTAACTGGAAATCCACTTCAGTTAGTTGAAACTAAACAAACAGTCAACTGGAAGTCTTCATCAGTTCACTGAAACTAAACTAAAAGTGAACTTAAATTACAAAATGTGCCTCCAAAATAGAGATCCACAATTAGTGGAGATTTGAGATAGACATCCATAATTGGTGGGATCTGACATGCATGATCAGTGGGACATGGAGTTAACTTGGAATGAGGCATCAAGTTAACTCTTGTCACCATTAATGCTATTTTGAAGGATAGGATGTCCTAGGTGGGTGCTTTACACCTCACCACCTCCAGTAAACAGTTCTTCTAACCAGGTGTTGACTTCTTCTACCTCTTGCAAACTGCTTTTGATATTCAATCTTCTTTGCAGCTACGTCATCCAACCTTGTTGACATGGAATGTGGAAGGTAGTGTGGTAGTAACCAGTGGCGGCTCTGTGCTTGGAATGACTACCTTCCGCATTTGGCTATCCATTGAACGGTGATGTCATTTATGCCTTCCAAGGCGTCCATCTTGACTACGGGCTTCAGTTGATGCATGTCCGTGTAGAGTGTTTTCAGACCAAGTAGGACCACTTTGGTCTTGATTTCAACTTGAGAGTACTATATTCTGAAAAACTTGACTGTTGACTGTAAACATGGATATGTTCAGACAACTTCTGAAAAACCCCTGAAAATAGCCACCCGCCGAGAAGTATTTTTTCGGAAAAAATCTGACACATGGGTATTGTTCGTGCTTCAATGCTGAACAAACCCAGTTTATTCAATTCTCAAATCTATGACTTTGTGGAAAAATCCCTAAAAATAGGGGTATCAAGTTTGTTGTTTCTGGAAAAAATCAAGAGATGGGTTTTGCTGAAAAACTGTGTTGATCATACTCGGTTAGATCTATGATTGCTTGCTATTTTATATGACATGCAAGAAGTTTTAAGACAAGAAGATTGGAAGTTATTTGCTACCCTTCTATAAAAATATGCCTCTGGATGCATGGTGCAGGTGCACCCTTGCAAATTCATGCCTCCATGAGGCATTCTTGGGTTTTGAGTTAGTATAGTTAATTTCATGTTGTAATAAGGTCAATTTGATCATTTTGAGTTTGTTTTAGGTCATTGGTAGGCATTTTGGGGTCATTGGGTCTAAAATGTAAAAGTTGCACAAAATTGACAAATAGTTGTCATGTCAATATTGCAAAATTGCAACAAATTGCAAAAAGGTGGAAGGTGAATAGTCAAGTAGTTAGGGAGTCGGTTTGAGAGGTTGGTTTTGATTTATAAAGGCATTTTGGAGCCTCACAAACTGGGAGGAAGGTTGGGAAATGATGTATGAAGAAGAATTTCAATGAAAAATACTGTTATGTTATTTTTCAGCTTTTTCATTGTTTTCAGGCCATTGTATGGCCATATTTGTGCAAGAAACCTCTCCTCTTCCATTGTAGTTTAAAGCCCTGTAAATCCACTTCATAATGCTTTTGGTCTCACTTAAATCCATTCAATTTGGTGAAAGATATTAACAATTTTCTTCAAGCGGGTACAACCCTGATCCAGGGTAAACAGTCAGCATTTAAAAGTTGTTTCTCTCATTTCTACTGTGGAAAATCCCTGTAAGTTGGTGAGAAGATAATTTGATATGTATTTTAAATGTTCTCAAGGTTGCAGAGTGTGGAAAGGTGGTTTGGGGCAGATTCCACGAAGCCCTAGGTCTGTAAATGATTAATACGACTGGTAAAACTGTGCACAGTGGAGGTTTAAGGAGTTTTGATTGAGGTGTATGGGTCCTTCTTGTGTAATGTTGTTTTCAAAAGATGCTTAGGTGTATTGTGGGCCATTTCAAGTCTGGGTTTGGTGAATTTATAAGTTTTGGGAGTCCATTTATTGACTGTCCTGTCAAGACAGAGTTGTCAAAGGCCTAGATTGGACAGTATTTGTAATGTTTGGAATTTCCTTCCTTGAAAGGCTAAAAAGACATTGAAAAGTCATTCAAACAAAGTTTTTTACATGCCATGGAACTAAGTTAAGAGTTTAAGAGAGTCTTTTGTTGTTGCATGTTAGATTAAATGATTAAGGGAAGCCTAATTGGGCCGGTTGGGACAGTCTAGTTTGAAAGTGCTCGTGTTTGAGTTGTCTAAATGGGGAGAAGGATTAAGTCAGTTCTTTTTGATGTAGTTTAATGTGTATTGAGGATTCAGCAAGTGATTTATTGCCTTGTTCTCAGTTTGGAAGATTTGAACCAAGTTATTTTATGAACGAAAGTTGCCTCAAAAGGGAAATTTGTCAATTTTGTGATCTGAGTTGTTGCCAAAAGCATGGCTAGTTGAGTTGTTTGACCCCTGCATTGTCATCAATGCAACCTTTGAGAAATTATCCTTCTATGCAACTGATCTTCGAAAATATGAAGAACGATGAAAACCCCTATGTTCTTGAAAAGATGTCTTGGAAAGAAAATGACTGTTCTTAAGCTCCAACCTGTAAAGACAGATGATGAATAATGATGTCCAAGCTTGATACATAGTGATTGATGTTGAAACAATCAAGTTTGGACGCTAACTTATGATGGAGTCTTTTTACTTGATTTGGAGTTCCCGGGAGTGATTTCCACTGATTGTGGGACGTCTTAGACATGAGAAGCCTTCAAAATATCTAACTCAAGTCAACAGATCTTGTTTTGACCTTTTGGGCGTCATTTTTGAAGTTGAACACTTTTTTATGCTAAAGTGCCTCTGTTGAATCCTCACTTTCGGTCGCTCTGTTGATCTTGAGCTGTTGTTGATGGATCCATTCCTGAGATGGAACAACCCTGATTAAGTGTGTCTGGGAGCTACAAAGCTCAAAGACTAAATCTGATGTCTTCAATTCAAGGGCGCCTTTTCTTAACAGGGGCGCTTTTGGCCTCAGACTTAGTTAATTTCTTGAATGTTCTTGAAGTTCTCCATTTTGACCCTCTGTGTTTGGATCTGAGATCAATATTGACTGATGGGTCGATGATCTCGCTAAAACCTAGGATGGATAACCAGCTCAGTCCTGGAAAGGATGACTGGTTTCACAGATTCGGAAAGTTAGTTTAAGTGCCTAAAAAGCTTGGGCACCCTGACCAGCAGGGGCGCTTTTAGCTCTTTGACTTGTTATTTTTATGTTGCCAACCTTCACAAACAGTCCCAGTTCGATCTCTGTTGTCAGATGTTTGATTTGTTTGTTGCCTTCGCTAACGGTATCGCTATTGAGACTAATCAAAATGTAGAAGGCCATCCTAGAGGTCACTAAGCTTGCAGACAACATCTAACTGCCCAAAAAGATACGCCTTTTCTTAGCAGTGGCGCTTTTCCTTAACACTTAGCTAATTTCTTCATATTCTTCCTTCAGCTTTCACCATTAGGTTTCTTCTGCTTGATCTATGCCTCTGATTGCTTGACAGGTCCTGTGGGAGTGCAACTAGATTGATCGTGAAGCTGAGCAAACGCCTTGTAGAAAGCAGTTGTTGAAAACTTCATCAGGTGGCTTAGGTTCAAGGGCGCCCCTGGCCAGCAGGGGCACTTTTGTCTTGATATGCATTGATTTTCCACTGATTTTGCATGCTTTGATGATCAACCATTGTTGTCGTTTGATGTGTCTAGCAGGCTGGATGATAGGTTCATTGCAAGGCTGAGCTGATGCTAAAGAGATCATCTAAAGACAAGTTTTCTCCAAAACTAACATCTAGATCCTTTAGTTCAAGGGCACCCCTGGCCAGTAGGGTCGCCTTTTTTCATGTTGACTGCATAACTACCTTGGTAGCAAGGCATTCTTTCTCCAAAGTTAGTCAATTTTTGGCATTTTTTTATTTTGAGAATCCCCTTCATGAGATAGCATCTTTTTGGAGTATTTCCACCATGGTTCCTTCATGGAAGCTTTTGAGTCTTAGCTTTCAGCACCTGGTATTAGCCAATCTGCCATTAATAGTTGCGGAGATCCTAACTTTCTTCTTGAAAAATGAAAATAGACCCACCAGAGTAAAACTAACTTTTTGGTGATTTTGACTTGACCAATGTGATCGTTAAGTCAATTCATCCTATCAAAATCATTTTCAATCAATTTTGGAAAGGTCCTATTTTCAGGGGTTTCCCTAAAAATAGGGGCACAAAACCCTAATTTTCAAATTTTCAGAATTTTGCAGGTATCTTCCTTGACACAAACCCAAAAAAACTTTATGTTTTGTTTGACCTAAAACATACTTGACAACATTTTTACATCATTTAGATCATTTTAACAAAAATGTCTCTTTGAAGCAAAAATTTATTTTGGGTACAACAAAGTTCATTCTAAAGCCTCATTTGTTATGGATGAATTTGGTTGCATAAGGAGATGCTGTTGGTTTTTCGCCAGGAGGTCTGAAAGTTGGAGTTGAGGACGAAAACCCTTGACATCTTCGACTGGTTTCAATAGTGCAAGACCTGCCCTAGCCGATGGAAAAGTGGTTTCATCCAAAAATCACATTAGAGCTTCACGTTGCAAATTTTTGGACATTCAGAATGAAGATCTTTCAGCATTTTTGAAGAGTTTTCAATTGGGTTTTGGTTTGCAGTCGTTTCCTTTCATTTTTGGTGTGGTTTCTTGAATGTTTGGAGTGATTTCATCAATTTTTGGGTCTCTAGGCGACTCAGTTTGATTGTGAAGATTTGCTCTTAAGTCTTCGGGGTTTTGATATCATTTTGTGGGTATTAATTCTAAGTATGCTCCTTCTCAAGGCGATTCCATTGATATGTCACTTGGTATTTTTGAAGCAAGCTATGATTTTATAAGCCAAGTCGCCCCCTGGTTAAGTGTGCCCTTCCTTGGATATGTTCACTATTCTAGTCGGCCATCTTTCTAAGTGTGTTTCAGACTTTGATGCAGCACATTGAAGGGAGTCTTGGGCTCTTCTTTGCATCAATTTGAGGACCCTTTTCATGAGAGTTGGCCGTGGCATTAAGGAGTCTATTTTTTGTTGTAAGGAGCTTATTCATAGGTCTGAAAATATTTATATTCTGAGTTTGAAAATGTACTACAATGGATTGTAATTTTTGTTATTTAAATCTGAATATTGGAAGCTTTGGAAAGTTATCTTTCCTAGTGCATTTGCTTTAGTTTTATGTTCTTTGCAATATATATTCCATGCAATGTCAAAAACAATGAATGGCACATGAAACCCTACGCATTAAACTCTCACAAACAAACACAATCAGCAAGTGAAATTAGAAAAAAATTGGGGTCTTATATTACAGTGGTATCAGAGCACACATGATCTTGCCATCCAGTCGGTATTATTGATTCGTGAGCATCAATGGTAGGGAAAGAAGATATCAGGAGAGGGTTAGGAAGAAAGAGGAAAGTTTTTGGGAGCATTGGCCAACACCTAGTGATACATCTAGGTCAGAAACTCATTCAGTTGAGACACCTAGATCAGAAAACCAATCAGTAGAGTCATCTAGCTCTAAAAACATGGGAGATAGGAAAGGAGAAGATGAGAGAAATGAACCACCACCGGATAGAATGATGCTTTTGTTGGATGCCTTGGTTAGGGGACAAGTTAGAGCAAAGCAACATGCACTTGAAACCAATCAACAACTAGTACGGTTAGTACAAGAAATGGGACAAATGAGATAGGGAAATGGTGTAGGGCAGCATAGAGTTGGTAATCAGCAAGATAGGGGAGCAATGGGAAGACCCCTTATGCCAAATTTTCCACCAAGAGTAGAAGCATCAGTTGAGCTCACTTTAGTTGAGCAGCAAGAACAATTTAGACAGGATTGGCATGATGCAGGGCTTGGTTTTCAGCAGGATATCTCTCTTAGAGAGTACATTGACTTGAGAATGAGGCATACAAACACAAGGGGTAACAGGGACCAACACAATGACTTGTGCAAGAAGGTAGGAAAGTCAACACTCCCATACTATGATGGTTCCGGAAAGATGGCAGTAAGAGCATAGGTTCAAAAACTTGACAAATATTTCACATTAAACCCCATGCCTGAGGTAGTCTATACAATATGCATCCATTCACCTTGATAATATTGCTCACAAATGGTGGTACAATGGAATGGTGACTTTGGGACATGCCCAAATCACTTCTTATTGAGAGTTCACTGAAAGATTGATTGAAAGGTTTGATAAGAATCTTGAATTGCACATCAAGGAGTTAGCTCAGTTAAAACAATGGGGTATAGTGGATTGTTACATTGCAGATTTTCAAAAGTTATCAGTGCTTGTGACAAATATTTCAGAGAGGAGACTTATAGTGTTGTTCATAGATGGTTTATCCAATCCTCTAAGGGGTTGGATGAAAGCCTTTAATCCACCTACCCTTCAAGAAGCCATCAAAAAGGCTAAAGACATGGAAACATCAACCTTTAAAAGTAAATTTCAGTCTAAGGGTTTGCTGCAAAAAAAGGATAAGGACAAGAAAATCAATTCAAAAAAAGGCACTACTTATTGAGTACCAATAGATGAAAAAGTTGTATCAGAAAAATCAGACCAACAAGCTAATACGGAAGAAAGTGATGATGAAAAAGCTTCAGAAGAGGGGGAGAAGGTGAAGAACAATGATGGGAAGCTAGCCCAGCTTCATAGCTTCCAGAAAAATGAATACGCATAAGAGGAGTGCTCCAAGAGTAGCGTATGGTAGCTTTGATTGATACAAGGGCTACTCACAACTTCATAGATGAGGGCTTAGTTGCACGTAGAGATCTTCAAACACAGAGGTGAGCAGATTTCGTGTTATGGTAGCTAATGGGTTTACTATCCAGTGCATTAAAATGGTTCCTCAGTTGAGCATATTGTTTGGAAATTATGAGGTTAAGGAAGATTTTTATGTGGTGAACATAGGAGACACGGATGTAGTGATGGGTATCCAGTGGCTACGCTCTTTGGGGGAGATTACTCTAAACTTTCAGACCATGGAACTGAAATTTCAATCCAGGAGTAAGAGTGTGGTTTTCAGAGGCATGTCTAATGGAGGGCCACGTGTGTTATCCTTCAAGCATATGGAGAGACTTTTTAGGGATGACCAAGTTGAGTGGGCAGCAAAATGCATCATTATGCCTACAGTCACTAAAGAGGTCAAGAGGACATATCCCCCTGATGTACAGGAGCTTCTTACTAAAAGAAGCAAAGTGTTTGGTAGTACTTCTCCAGAGAGGCCTCCTGATAGAGGCATTGAGAATGTTATAGAGCTTGAGGAGGGAGCCAAGCCAGTTATTACCACTCCCTATCCTCATCCTAAGAGGCACAAGGATGAGATGGAGAAGGCCATTCAGGAGCTTATTGAGATGGGACACATTCAGCCTAGGAAAAGCCCATTTGCTTCTTCAGTTGTCTTGGTGAAGAAGAAGGATGGGACTATGCGCATGTGTGTGGACTACATGGCCTTGAACAAAAAGACCATCAAGAACAGGTATTCCATTCCTCGCATTGATGAGCTCATAGATGAGTTGCATGGGGCAGTTTACTTCTCCAAGATTGATTTGAGATAAAGATATCACCAAATTAGAGTGAGGGAAGAGGATGTGGAGAAAACGGCTTTCAGATGTCACTTCGGGCACTTTGAGTTTCTTGTCGTGCCTTTCGTCTTGACAAATGCACCAGCACCTTTCAATCATGCATGAATAGAGTTTTCAACAAGCAACTCTATAAGTATGTTCTTATCTTCTTTAATGACATTCTTATCTACAGTAGATCATGGGAGGAGCATTTAAAACACTTGGATGAGGTTCTTGGTATTCTCAATCGTGAATCCCTCTTTGCTAAAGAATCTAAGTGTGAATTTGGGATGACAGAGCTGCTATATTTGGATCATATGAATATCATTAGTGCTAATGGTGTGCGTGTAGATCTTGAAAAGATTCAGGCGATACTTGATTGGCCACCACCCACAAACTTGACATGGCTTACGGGTTTTTTTGGGCTATGTGGGTTCTACAGAAGGTTCGTAAAGGGGTTTTCATAGGTTGCAGCCCCACTTACAGATTTGACCAAGAAAGGGCCATTCTCTTGGTTCAAATCAGCACAAAAGGCATTTGATCAGTTTAAAGTTTTGATGAGTCAATTCCAATGTTAGCTATTCCAGATTTTACTAAACCTTTTGAGCTTGAGTGTGATGCATCAGGTGAAGGTATAGGGGTTGTCCTTATGCAGAACAAACATCCCATCGCTTATGAGAGCAGAAAATTAAGGGGAAGTGAGAGAAATTACTCTATGTATGATAAGGAGATGTTGGCCATCATGCATGCTTTGGCCAAGTATGTTGGAAATGTTGTCATTGATGTAAAAATAAATGGATAAGATTATTGGCAAGACTATATTAAGAAGATTATCCATGTGTAGCAGGTTGATAGCAACAGATTTAGAGATGTATGACAGATCTTCAAGAAGATATATGAAAGAGTTTATGAGCAGATATATGGAAGAGTTTATCAAGCTTGTGCACAAAGACAATGCTTATAAGAAGCTTACAAGACACAGAGGTTATACAAAGGATCACGTTGAAGTATATTGGTAACAGTGATAATAATGGAAATGAAGAGAATGAACTGCACTCAAGACGATCACTTCAGAAGGTGAATGCTGCTCTTGAACAAGTACCCGAAGCAATGCAAGGAGTGGGTAAGTCTACCACTGCAGGTTCAAAACATGATCAGATTACTTTGAAGTAAATAAGAGCAAAGATTATTATGAAAATGCATAGAAAATCAGTCAAGTGACAACCAAACATCGAAGACATGAATTCTGAAAAGAGAAGAACAAGAATAAAATAAGCATCGATTGGATTAGACAAGGCAGCATGCTGATGAAGTCACAAATTCAATAAGACATTTATGTTGGTTTTCTGGAAAGAAGAGGACGTGGTATTAACGTCAATAAGTCTCTTTAATTTCTGAAGGTAAAGATTCAAATGAACAGAGTTAGAATAAGGAAATCTGCTTAACTGAAGGTGAAGTTTCAGACATAAACTGATATGCATCTTGAAGAAACATCATCAATATAAAATCAATATCCTTTTCAGACTGTTGTTCATCAATATCAGATCTGAGTCATCAAGGCTGAAAGAAGAGACAAAAGACAAAAGTCAAAAATAAAAGACAAAAAAAAAAAGAAAACAAATTAAGAGAAAGACAAAATTAAATAAGACAAATGAAATGGTGTGATTCCTTCAGAAAGTTAAAAACAAACACCATATAAGGAAAACCAGAAAAAGACAAAAATTGAATAAGACAATAAATAAAGTAAGGCAGCAATTAAAATTTTGAAATGATACGATTTTTTTTTGAAGTGATGTGATCTTTCAGCAAAGTGAAAAAAAGATGCCATTCATTTAAAATAAGAAAAAGACAAAACTTAAAACAAGTGACGTGTCCTTTCAAAGGGATGTCTTCTTTCAAAGAGATGCTTCCCTTCGTATGGAGGCATAGGGATATAAAAGAGTAAAAGAATTATGTGAGTGTAGTGTGAGGAATAAAAGATATATCAAGCAAATTCTAAGAAGGGTGGAATAATGGAGCAGATATGAGTAAGGGAAGTTGAGGAAGAGGATAAAATCCATTCATTGAAGACACTTCATTTGAAGTGATATAAAATGAGAAAGATAATATGAATAAAAGGCATGTATCAAATGAAGATTTTCTGAGTATAAAGAGGAGAAAGAGCAGCACTATGCAGTGCAGATCAGACTTATTCTAAGAAATATAAGTGTGTGGATGGTTGTGTAAGATCAGAACAGCCAAGTATTATGTGTGAGAATAAATATCATTTGAAGAGTCATATCAGAAGATAAATTATATTGTGTGAGCATTAAAGAGGTAATCTACATCACAAAGAAGAAGTGTAAGTTGAGAAGAAAAGCATTCAATGATATAACCTGATAAAGAGCAGATCAAAAACAGGTTCAGATACAGAGTACTTCAGATACATATTGAAAGATGTATGCAGTGTTAAATTTATGATCAGATTTAATGCACAGAAAATTAATTCAAAATCAGACACAATAACACAGCAGATACCCTGGGAAAACCCTCCTCTTGAGGGAGAAAAACCCAGCAACAATATATCACTTATATATTGATATGTAAACACAAAAAGTCTCCTTTACAAAGGCCAATATGAAGGCCAATAAGAGGCACCACAAACTGATGCAGATACAGCAACACAATGATGTATTTCACTGATGGATCTCAGCCACTAATAGAATATACTTCTACAGAAATCGCTTCCACCTCTAGATGATTTGTACTTCACTTGATATAATAATATCGAACTTAACTTGAATTGCACACACTTGATAAGGGACGAACAAATAGAACTCTAATTGATAATGTACAAATGAATATGCCATCTAATAAATATACAACTTAGAGGGAGAGGTTGCAACTCTACAAAGCATCATGTCGGCCATCTTAAAGCAACACGTATCCAACAAAGAAGTCAGCACACTTGAAATTCGCGCCTCCACAAATTAGAATCAAGGTCGGCCTTGATAGAAAAACGTGCCTCTTCATTATTATTGTTTGCTTAACAAATAGTACTATCTTTACAAAAAGTCATGCCTCTTGAGACTTCATAAATTAAATAGCCTAGGGCTATTATTTAATTTATTGTAAATAAGTAGATCGCTGGAGGAAGAAGCCCGATGCTGCTAATAACATCAACATGCAGCCCACACATAAAGGATAAGTACAGGTAGATATAAAAAAACATGTGTGGTATTTAAGATCATATTTGAAGGAAGTAATTGCCATATATGTGATCAATCTGAAGAAGAAGAGAGTACATATATTTGGATCAGATTTATGATAGAATACTTGATTTGGATCAAAATTGTGGAAAAAGAGAGTACATGTATATGATCAGTTTGTAAAGGAAAGAGTACAAAACTTGGAATATTATTCAAGAGGGAAAGTGGTAATAAATGAAGAAGATTGTAATGTCCATCATCCGTTGAAGAAGCAACATTGAAGGTGGAATGTAATTCTTTCAGTTATTATCTTTGATGAGTTAGTACTTGGCAAGTGGGAGTTTAGTGCTCCTTGTAGGTTGGTGCCTGCTAAATCAGAGATGGGAGTTGATGCTCTTTGTGGGTTGGTGCCTACTAAAGTGTGAGAGTTTGTGATACAAGTAGGTTGGTGCCAACATTCATTGTAATACTTATATAATTCATAAAGTACATTTTCTGTATGTGGTTTTCTCCCGTAAGGGTTTCCATGTAAAATCTTGGTGTCAACTTGTTCATATTGTTATATTTTTGTATGGTTGATATTGTGTGAGTTTAAAGTGGATAAAGTTGAGAGGGTAAAATTTTGTTGATATACTGAATAACTCCTGGCCAGCCACCCCCCCTCCCCTCTCAGTATATCAGTTTAAGGTTTTGATGAGTTCCAGTGTTAGCTATTCCAAATTTTACTAAACCTTTTGAGTTTGAGTGTGATGCATCAGGTGAAGGTATAGGGGTTGTCCTCATGCAGAACAAACATCCCATCGCTTATGAGAGCAGAAAATTAAGGGGAAGTGAGAAAAATTACTCTATGTATGATAAGGAGATGTTGGCCATCATACATGCTTTGGCCAAGTACAGGCAATATCTCATTGGAGGCAGATTTGTAATTAAAACTGATCATAACAGCCTTAAATACTTCCTAAATCAGAAGGACTTAAGTGAGAGGCAGCAAAAATGGGTAAACAAACTTCAAGCCTTTGATTTTGACATTGAATATGTCAACAAAAAACGTAACATAGTGGCTGATGCATTCTCTAGGAGACCACATTTATGCATTTTTTCAAAGATTGCAACAGATTGGAAAGAGAAAATCCAAGCAGATTATGCTAACAACAATTTAGCAAACAGCATACTTGATGGTACTTTGGTTGATGAAAAATAAAGTATGAAGGATGGGTTGATATTCTACAAGGAGAGAATATTTTTGGTGCTTGAAACTAGGATGAAAGAGCAGATTTTAAAAACATTTCATGACATCCCTATGGCTGGTCATCCAAGGTTCTACAAAACATACAAGTGGGTCCGTAAGAGGTTCTCGTGGAAGGGCATGAAAGATGACATCACTAAGTATGTGCGAGAATGCAAGGTGTGCCAACAAAAGAAAAAACGAGCACACATACCCTGCTGGTCTGCTACAACCATTGCCCATTCCTGCTCAAAAGTGGGAGAGTATCTCAATGGATTTCATCACGGGGCTTCCCAAGGTGCAAAGGAAGGACTGTATCTATGTGGTAGTTGACTAATTGACCAAATTTGCCCACTTTTTTGCCATATTAGCAGGATATACAGCATTACAGGTGGCAGATTTATTCCTCAAAGAGGTGTTTAGGCTACATGGGGCACCTAGAAATATCATAAGTGACAGGGACAGCAAATTCATGAGTTTATTTTAGCAAGAATTGTTCAAGCTCTGTGGCACTGAATTAACTCCCAGCACAAGCTACCACCCCCAGACAAATGGGCAAACTGAAATAGTTAACAAATGGGTGGAGGGCTATCTACGAAACTATGTTTCCGAACAGCAGAAGGCTTGGGTTAGATGGCTGCATTTGGGGGAGTTTTGCTACAACTCCTCTTATCATATGTCCATTAAGATGTCACCCTTCATGGCATTGTATGGTTATGAAGATCCTAGCTTCATTGACTTGTTATTTGGTGATTGTAGAGTGCCCAGGGCCAAGGATTTCTTGCAGGAGAGTCAGGACATCATAAGATCCTTGAGAGAAAATATCTAGCATGCAGAGAATCAGCAAAAGATGTACACTGATCAGCACCGTATAGAGAGGGAGTTTGAGGTGGATGACATGGTTTATGTCAGATTAAAGCCATACAAGCAATCCACTCTCAAAAAGAGTGGAGCAGAGAAGCTCAAACCACGTTTTTATGACCCATTCAGAGATACTAGGAGGGTTGGAGAGGTTGCTTATGAGCTGGAGTTACCTGAGGAGAGCAGAGTGCACAATGTTTTTCACGTATCACACCTTAAGAAGGCACTTGGACACAATATGATACCTTCAGCTGTATTACCCCCATTGGATAAGGAGAGGAGGTTAGAGCTTACTCCAGAAGTTGTTATTGATTTTAGGGAGAGGACCGTTAGGAGGAGAATGATCACAGAGTACTTGGTGAAGTGGCAGGACCTACCAATTGAGGATGCAACGTGGGAGAGTGAGCAGATATGTTACATCCCACCCTAGATGCTTAAAAACACTTTTACCTTTTGCAATTGTGACAAACGAATGATGCAAATTTTAATTGACTATTGCATGACATGATGAGATCTTCTGTGATTGAGTTCAGTTAGAGCAATAAAGAATTGTGCCATTATGATGAGCTATGATTTATTTCAGTAGGAATAAATTGTGTTTTTGATGCCCTAGAAAAAGAAAAGTTTATTTTCATTAAGTGCATAGATAGAGAATATGCAATGGATATTTTGTGATATTTAGATGTTAGACTAATTTTCGTTGTTTGGAGTTTGATGAAGGGTAGCACATACCGCAATCTCCGGAGGAGGGAAAGTATCATCTAAGTAAAGAGGTAGTGTTGGGATGATCTGGAAATCGCCATTTGAGTTGGGGTTAGGTCAAAAGGATCTAGGAACCCTAAATGAGTGTAATAGGAGTCTTGCGTTGAGGTAAGTCTTTTGTGTGACTTTTTGGATGTGGTTTCTGTCGTAAGTGGTTTTAGGGTTTTGAAACCAATTTTCCTACTTTCTAACTATCAAGAAATTAAACCAATCAAGCATATATGCACATGTAAGAACTTGCATACACCACTACGAGCATACACATATGATGTAGGTGAATGATGGCAAGCGAATTTACGAGCTTGTGATCATGCATATGCACATATGTGTATTGACGCATACAGGCCTGAACATGTGCATGGATAACAGTTCGATTTAAATTATTCCCTTCCTGACAAGAAACCTATTTTAGCATCTAAACTCATCGGTAAGATATTACTAACTTTTGAGTTTGATAATTGTGCCAGTTAGCCTTACTAAACATATATACTGCCATTATTAATACTTCTATAGGCAAAGTATAGCAATGATGCATGATATTGCCGAGAGGCATTTAATTAAATACGTGAATACCTTTTTAAGGTTTGAAAGACCAATGTTTTAAATACATAAGTATTTAAGTGATTATATTTTCAAAAGTGAATATTTTATTAAAATTTAAAAGAGGAAGTTATATTGGTTTGCCGCCAAATTTATTGAGGTAAAGATTTAAATACTTGAAATGTGTAATTATAACCCTCACATTTCAAAGGAGGAGGTGGGGCCATCTTGAGTTAGCGAAATGAGTTATATCCTTATTGAATTTAATTAAAACATATATTGCCACCTTTCTTGCATGTATGGATATAGCAATCAAAAGCAGTTCCTTCTTTTCAGCCACAAGATGGTGTAGTAGTTAGAAAAATATTGCATGGCTTTATCCGCCACATACAAACTCATCCTTTGGTTTTATTTGCATGATATATCAAAGTTCAATTTCCTTATTTGTGGAGGAAGTTGAGAAAATTTAGGAGGTTACTACAACCACCTTGAAACCATTCAATCTGTTTAGTAATTATTTCTTTTGCAAAACAAACTCATCATCTCGGCGCGGGGAAAAGAAGATTCGATGGTTTGTGTTGGGTGGAAGAGAATAGGAGACTGAAATTAGAAGAGCTATCTTAAGCCACAAATTTCATATAAAAAAGAAGAAGAATACAGGCATCTACAGGAGGGGCTAAGTTTGAGCTGAGGAGAACTTGATGTTCTTGCTTTCATATTGCTCACTTTCAGAATTTTCAGTTCCAGAATTTCATATCAAGCACGTACTTCTCTTTGAGTAAATTATTTATGGGAAATAAGTGCCTCCTTGATAAAAGAAAAGTCAATGAGAATATTGCAACATGTGTCTTCATTCTCTTAAACAGATATAACTGTTTCTTACTCGTAATTTGTTCTGTACAAAATAATTATGGTGTGCTTGAAGTAGTAAGTTACTTATTATGTCTTTGTTAGACGAAATCCTTAGCTATAGCTTCTTGGCGCCAAACCATCTTATTGGTTATTCTGGAAAGAGCTTCTGTAGGCCGAACCTGTAGCATGCATTTAATTTTCCTTTGTTTTTCTAGCAAGAAATGATAAGAAATCAAGAGTGTTAGAAT
Organism: Sequoia sempervirens; assembly: GCA_007258455.2. Classification (NCBI taxonomy): domain Eukaryota; kingdom Viridiplantae; phylum Streptophyta; class Pinopsida; order Cupressales; family Cupressaceae; genus Sequoia; species Sequoia sempervirens. The sequence goes on along the minus strand of VDFB02047230.1, from coordinate 324,598,629 downwards.
GGAGCTTAACCAAAAAGAAAGTTACTATAATGAATGGCAAGAATTAAAATACTAGAATGAACATGCAAATGTTTAGACAATGAATGAAAGAGATTTTCAGTTAAAGAAAAACGAACTGTTTGCTGCTTGATGCAAGAATTATTTTCTGGTTTATGTTTGCATACTGCTAAGTATCTTGTCATGCATGCCATTTAGATGGTCAGTATGTATTAAGTGCAATATGAGCACAGAAATTGTCTAGAGTTTGAAAAGGTTTCTGTTTTTTCCTTCTTGGTATAAAAACCCTGTTATTTTCTCTACTAGGAGTGTTTGTTCTAAGCTGAACTGTCAGCCATGGGAGTCTTGATGGGTTTCGTAAAACCCTAGTTTTATGTATAATGGTCACACGTGGCAGGTAGCCAAGTACGAGTGTGTTTTATTTGTAAAACCTAAATTAGGTCAAGAAAGTTGCCCTAGGCCAAGTGTCCTTGTATGAGTAAAGGGCAAAGAGAAAGTCTCTTGAATGCCCTAGGTTAGAAGAGTTTTCCAAGTCGAGCAAGGTGGGTGAGTCTGTACAAAAGTACAAAACTATGGCCATAGTAGGTGCAGGTGTCACTGACTGCACTTTAGTACTCATAGCAACCCAGATACCTAACTAACCAGAGTTGCCAGCTTAGTAGGAAGGTATCCTTAGTAGCATGGTAGAGTTAGATAGGTAGGGTTTACCACCAAAGCTCAGATGGCATTTTTAGAGGGTTTCCAACATTGCCTTTCATAAGAAGGGAAGGGTCCCTTTCAGTTAGGAAGGTGTGCGGGGGGCCGCATGAGTCTGTGGTTGGCAGAAAAGCACTCAGATGATGCTTTCCCTCACATGCAGATGGCGAGCCAAGTCTTGGAAGACGCAATCTCCAGATGAGGGCTTCTAATCTTTTACCTCTGTAACTTTTGTTATAGTACTTGAATTTATGAATTCAGCTTTGCTCATGTTGTTCAAATAGAATACTATCATAATTGTTATTGCAACAGCTAAAGGTTAGCATCTTACTATGTTTCATTTTTATTTTTTTTTTAAAATCTCTAATTTGAGTGAGACATCTTATTTATTTTTTAGTTCAAAGTAAAGAGGTTCTTACAAGATACTTCAACATCCAATGTTACGTTTGCTTGAGGGCAAGCAATCTTTGGAGAGGGCGGAGTGTAATGTCCCCTCCTAGCCTCTGAGCCGTGCACATGGCCTTTAGCCTATTCCAGAGTTCCTGTAGGCTAAATGGTTCTGATAAAGGAACTCAATTCCAATTCTTAGTGTTGGGTTTTCAGTATTTTTAAGTACTTTCTATTTAGTAGAGGGGGTTTAGTATTGAGCTTCAATCTTCAAGGAGCCCTTTTGAGCATATCAGTATCTCTCCAACTTGAGTCTTGGGTACTACTTACTATTTTAAGTACTTTCTAAAAATAGTAAGTCTATTTTGGATAAGTTGGACCTGGTCAGAGTTATCTCAGCAGTACATTCTCAGTTTTGGCATCAGTTGCTAAGGTTGAAATGTTTTAATATTTGTTTTCCCTTCAAAATTGTATTAAATATAAAATGACTTTATATTTTTAAGTTGGGGGAAAAGGGGACATAAAAAGGTACCAAGGGCGCCTAAGTTAATGACTTAAAGTTGGTTTTAATGCAACTAAAACGTTTTTGAATGTTGAATAAGAGATAGGCTCCCAAGCTAATGTTTGAGTGAAAAATTTAAATTAAACCATAAAGCTTTTTACATGAGGTGTGGTTTTGAAGAGGGTTTAGGGTTTTAACTTTTAGACTTGAGGTCACCCTAATTTGTTATCGAGCTTTTAAAAGTTCATTCTGAAGCCTTATTTGTTATGGATGAATTTGGTTGCATAGGGAGATGTTGCTGTTTTTTCACCAAGAAGTCTGAAAATCGGAGTTGAGGACAAAAACCCTTTACATCTTGGACTGGTTTCGGTAGTGCAAGACCTGCCCTAGCAGATGGAAGAGTGATTTCATCCAGAAATCACATTGGAGCTTCAAGTTGCAGATTTTTGGACATTCAGAATGAATATCTTTCAGTATTTTTGAAGAGTTTTCAGTTGGGTTTTGGTTTGCAGTGGTTTCCTTTCATATTTGGTGTGGTTTCTTGAATGTTTGGAGTGATTTCATCATTTTCTGGGTCTCTAGGCGACTGAAATCAGAAGATTTGCTCTTAAGTCTCTGGGGTTTTGATATCATTTTGTGGGTATTATTTCTGAGTATGCTCCTTCTCAAGGTGATTCCATTGATATGTCACTTGATATTTTTGAAGCAAGCTATGATTTTATAAGCCAAGTCGCCCCCTAGCTGAGTGCGCCCTTCCCTGGATATGTTCACTCTGGTCGGCCATCTTTCTAAGTGTGTTTCAGACTTTGATGCAGCACGTTGAAGGGAGTCTTGGGCTCTTCTTTGCATCGATTTGAGGACCCTTTTCATGAGAGTTGGACATGGCATTAAGGAGTCTATTTTCTGCTGTAAGGAGCTTATTCACAGGTCTGAAAATACTTATATTCTGAGTTTGAAAATGTACTACAATGGACTGTAATTTTCTGTCATTTAAATCTAAATATTGGAAGCTCCGAAAAGTTATCTTTCCTTGTGCATTTGCTTCAGTTTTATGTTCTTTGCAATATATATTTCATGCAATGTCAAAAACAATGAATGGCACATGAAACCCTACGCATTAAACTATCACAAACAAAGACAATCGGCAAGGAAGTGAAATCAGAAAAAAATTGGGGTCTTATATTACACTTACAATGTATGCTAATAAATACGAATTAATGGCCAAATGTTATACAGTAATAAACATATATTATGAAATTCCCAGCATTTGATGATATATAAGTTATAGGATATCATATACAAGGGAATGTTGATGCATAAGTGGCACCATAAAGTAAACCTCCCTTAAAAAGTTATCACTTAATCCATGATTAAATTATGCCCAAGTGATATCTTGCCTCTAGTGGTGAAGGTTCCTGGACACAGAGGAGACACAAGCTGGTTGAGATTTTAGGGTAAATGCACCCATTTTGAATAATCCATACGGAAATGGAAACAAACAATCCACAAGGGGGTTTCACACACAATATGGGTGTTTCATTTGATGGTGACCTAAAACACAGATGACTGTTTCTTCAATAATCTTATGCAGCGGGTGAGAAGAATTTCATATCATGACTTAGTTTGTTCATGGAAAGCAACTAAGCATGTGACTAAGGAGCTTTCTGAGCTGTTAATTGTTTTTTCTAATAGAGTTGGCTGGATACAACCCCAGCCAAATCTGTAAATAAGTGAGCTGTAATTTATGCAGAGACTCAGCTTTATTTAGAATTCTCAGTGTGGAGATCTACATTATAAAATTAGAACCACTCACCCTTTCCACCTCCCATAATTTGATGAACAGACCTCTCCCGCTTGAAGAGTCTATATGGGCATGGTGAAGCACGTTCCACAGAAGCTTCTAAAACTGCTACAGCCGGCTGCTCAGAAGCCTTATCCACTAAACCATTAGCACTTTTGGCAGTAAAGTCCACATTTGCAGATTGTTCTAAGTTCTCTGTCATTGTCTGTAAGAAAGGAAACATAAATTTCAATTAATTAATGAATTATTGAATTCCCTACCTCCTACCTTATCAGAAAAAGCAACCTTAAAGCCAACACTTCCATGAGAAGACACAAAAACATTAATTCTAATGTAAGAAATTAAATGCATTTCTTCAACTTTGTTCTTTGCAGGAAACTCACAGCCAAATTCCTACCAAAAAAGAAGTTCCTATCCCTAAGTCGAAAACTAATTCATGACACTCAATTCAAACTGATAAAAGCTTTTTCTAACGGGTTCCCTTTTTCCTCATATTGCTCTTGCTAACATCATGTACATACTTTACAGACAATTGTATCTTAGCACATAATAAAATAACCTTACACACACACAAAACATTGCATGAACATTATAATAGCTTTAATTATATAATTTTTAGGTTTCTAAAACATATATTTGTATATATAATAGCATTGCATATAGGTTACTTATACAGATCAAGAGAAATGCATCTGTCAAAGATTACATCTTTTCAAAGCAGCTTCATGTTGCAAGGCTCGGTACTTGATTCTGAGATCTCAATCTAGACATCATCGTGTCAATATTGGAAATATAAACTCTTTCATTGCAATCCCTAAGCATCTGTCATGTAGAGACACATCTGTCTATACATTTTGCCTATTTAAAGAATCTTTGAATCCCTAAATAACAAAAAGAAAAATTATATTCAAAGCTCTACAATTTCAGCAATTGGTATTAGAGCAAGGTTGTAGCATTGATCGCAGAGATCATTGAAAGGTCGTGAGAGTTTCTTTTCTAAAAAAAAAATTGTATTGAAGGAAGCAAAACTTAATATGTGTAGTTGTAGAACAGTGAGAAGTTGTTTTGAGTCAGTCTGCAGAAATCAGCTTTAAGCGTTCAGATTGTCATGTCCCGTCTTCTTCCCCAACCTTGACATTATTACTATTGTTCAACAAAAGTGTTTCTTATCACTAAATTAATAAAATAAAATAGAAAAATAAAGTGTATATATAAAATATATGAATAAAAAATAATAGTTAATAAAACAAATTCAAATTTTGGCACCCAGAAATAGGGCCCATGAGTCCTATACTAGGAGGGTATAAAAGCAAGTTTAGGGATTCATTTTGGAGCTCCTGATCTGAGTATTCTGTTGATATTTTGAGTTTTAAGATTCCAAGCCAGCAAGGACAAATGTCAAAAACCCTTGAAGGCAACGAGGTTAGGACGAAACTCCTTACTCTTGTTTGTGCAAATTCCATTCCAGAACTGCAGGGTTGAGATGCATTGATGATTTTACAACATTTGCAGGTTGGGCAAATTGAAGGTTGTCATAAACCCTAGGTCACCATTTTCCTGAAGTAGAGGCTGATTTGAAAGGACATTGGAATGTTAATCACAGAGCCTACTGGAGGCTACAAGAGTGCAACTTGGTAGTGTACCATCACTGGACAACATCACCTTTGGTAGTTGCCTCATTCTGGAGAGTTAACCAACCCAGTCGCTGCTCTTGCAGGTTGTCATTGCCACAATTCATTGGTTTTCTTTTGGGAAGCTTAACCTACAGATCCAAGGGCAAGTAAAAACCATCATCCAAGGACATTGGGGAGCAGATCTGTTTGCTATCAACTAGTATCCAGCTAAACAGATCACTTCATCAACACCAAACCACAGTCAATCTGTCTGATTGTGGGAGTTGCACAGGTAGCAGGACGTTTCTTGACCTCAGGCATTTATCACCAGCAATTTTGAGTGTTTATTATCAGAACTGGGACACTGTAGGTCCCCTTCATCACAGTGCACAGATCTGGCCGAGCAATCCAGTTGGAGCTGCCACCCCAACCATCACCTGAGACTGCAACACACAAGCCAGTCATAACTGGCAGATCCACAGGGATATCTCCAAGGTGCCAGTCCCATTTACATTTGGAAGTTGTCTATTTGTCAGACAGTCAAGTAACTATCATATGATAAATCTTATTTGGAAATTAATCGATTGATGTTATGGTGATGAATGTGAATATGCTATAATTATTCATTTTTCTTGGTTCGCTAATGCACTGTTTAATTGAAGGATTTATAACTGAGATCAGTGATCAGAGGTAAACAGCAATCAGACCTGTTATTCTTACTCAGAAGATACCCAGAAAACCCAAATAAATCAATTTTTTAATCAAGGACAGCACACAGATCTCAAAGAAAAAGACATTAAAAGCTTTCAAAAATATGGCTGTATATCTGAGTTGTGAGAATCAGCAGTGAAAGTTTATATTTGTTCTGAATACAGACTTACAGCGACTTTGTAAAATAGAATCTCCTTTCAGAAAATAAGTCTCTGAAGATTCAGATTTGCACTTAATTTTGACTAGAAGCAAGAGATTTTGGAAAGAAGCACAGTGTGCTAGACTGATTCTGAATTCTGTGCAAACTAAGCAGAATTTCTTTAAATTTAGCAGTATTTGTTTTGAATTAGTTCAAATTCTCTTCAAAAGAAGCTAAGCATCAGAAAAACAATAGGTTTTTTTCTATTTTTTTAGCATAATGACAAATAATATATTGGCTGACATTTCCATAAAGTTGACTAGTGCTGACAACTTTGGAGAATGTCAACATCATGTGAAAAGCATTTTTCTATTGTTAAACCTCACCTCCATCATCAATGGAACTACAACAAGACATCCCAAAGATGCCCATCTACAGAAAGAATTTGACAAGAAATCAAGCCAAGCACTGGCCTTGATAACTTGTTTAGTAGTTGTACATTGATAGAAAATGAGCAGAATGCAACCACACCAAAGGAAGCTTGGGTTGCAATCACCACAATTTTTTAGCACAAGAATGGTGTGAGAGCATGTCATATTCCTCCCACATCTCCCAACTGAGACTAAAAATAATATAAATAAAAAAGTGTTTATCAACACTATATTTATATTATATTATTAATAAATTATTATTATTATTTTAATAATAATAATAAAAAATTGCATTCGGGGTCAACTTGGTTTAATTTTGAATAATAATAATGAAGGTTTAAATAGGGCGTCTAGTTTTGGGCCAACCCCTATTTTAAATAAATAAATAAAATAAAATAAGTTATTTTGCTGGTCAGCCTAGTTTGGGCCCTAGCGCCAATATTCAAACAGATATAAATAGGTGTCTTGCAGGCTGGGCATGATATCTGGAAGTTTTGACATGATTTTGGAATTATTTTCGAAGGTCTGACTGCTGGGATGCCAACCCTAGCAAGCATCAAGGTTGGGGCGAAACCCTGAACCTTATCCTGTCAATTTTCCTCCCATATTTGTATTTTCTGATTGCTGGATTTTCTCTTGTTTTCCTAGTTGTGGATCTGATTTATGTTGGTTGTCATCGCTAGCCTTAATCAACCTGAGCACTGAGGTAGAGAAGGTTTGATCAACATTCAAGAGCCTCTACTGGTTCATCATTTACTTGGGACAGATCTGATTTTAGAGGTCAAATATCCATGTTGCAGCTGGTTCTGAGCACCACCATACAAGGAAGGTTAGCTCTATAAAGGGTGATTTGGAGCTAATCACAGGTTATCCAAGGCAGTTTGCACCATTCCAAAGATGTGTCAAGGGATGCAGTACTGAATTTCTGCCTGCTGTTCGCTGAATATTAATTGTCTGGGCACAGCCAATACCATTCATTTTGAACAGCAAATCAAGGGAAGAAAGAGTAACAGTAGTATTAGGATTTCTAAGAATGAATAAGTCAGAATCCATGCCGCACCTGATTGCACAAGTCTGCTATCATTGTAAACTGACAGATTGCATGTGTGCTTATGTGATGGAAAATATAAAATATCAATGCAATATATTTCTGATCTGCATCTTGAATCTAGTGCATTCAATATCTCAATTTCAGACCTACATTTTTGTTTATGGAATGATCATATTTACCAATCAATAGGGATGATTTAGCAGCATACTTATCATGAACAGCAGATGTGATGTTCAGAAATTTTTGTGTTTTCATTACAATTGTCTGAACTAACCAACAAAACCCTAGACCCAAGGGAAGGGGACATTTCTATTTATTATTATTTGTTAGTGTTTAAAAACACTTTTGGGCTGCATGTCGGCCTCAGGGGATTAGGAACATGACAGTCCTCCCTTCCCCAAATTGCTTGCCCACAAGCAATGATAAATCAAGGGAAATTGCCCTCTCCTTCATGCCAATATAGCGAATCATGAAGTGGTTCTCAATCCTAGCCCTGCATTTGTCCCTTGGACTATCTCAAAAGCACCCCAATCAGGATTGAAGCACAAAATAAAACTCAGTCTTTTTATTCCATATTCCATTCTCTTCATTTCCACTTCTTAATATACGGAGAGCACCATATTTCAATGCTTTAAGCATTATTTGATTTTCTGGGTTGTGTAATGACGAGCATAAAAGAATGTCATACCCAACCACCACTAAATGTAGCAAGCCTTCAACATGCTTGGAAATTACTCTGGCATTCTCCTTGGCACCTATTTGCAGTTTTTGTAGACCTGCTTGAATTTGAAGAGTTTTTCTTGCATCCATGAGAACAAACTGAGCTCCATTTCTTAATGCAAAGGTTGAAGCTGTCTTTATGAATATTAATTTTGCATCTGAAATATCCAAGCAAGCACATCTAACAATGGCAGTGACTGCTTAAGCTTCATATAGACCTACACATCGCCTTAATGTTGCTCTACATTTACCTTTTCCCCTGAAATCTTCAGCTGAGAACTTTTCAGGCCAATATTTGTCAATTGCAAGACTCCATATGGTATCATCCAGATTCCAAACTATATGGCACACTCTTGTCTTTGTGAATTGTTGGTGTACACTCCAATCCATGACTAGCCTTGTTCTCCATTATGTTGTTTGCACACAGAGTAAATATCATCACTACTTTGTTGGAGTAAACAATTCCGCCCTTTAACAGGTTGACAAGACTAGGCTCGAGATTATCTTGCAATCAATCTGGTTGATGCAGTCATTTGGGACCCAAACCACAAAGTCCAAGCTTCCTAGCCCCTAGGTTCTTCCACACACTGATATTTAAAATCATGGCAGGTGGATAATATCCAAGTACTTCCTAGCCCTTGATGAACAAAAATATGGCGCAATAATGGCATCATAAAAGCAGTATGCCCCTTGTGCAGATGTAAGTTGTCAGGCTACTTTCCAAATTTCACAAGATATTCCAATGATGCATGGCACAAGTCTGTTACCTGTGATGCTACAGCTCCAACATCAGTGAGCGGTGTCATTTCAGTACATATTTGTACTATGTGTAATGCCTGCCATCTCTTTTGGCCCAAAGAGGAAGAGGGCCCACAACAAGCTCCTTCTCACTTGTGCTTAAGATTATAAAATATTATGCTAGAACAGAGTCCTTGTTTATCTCAAGCAAGTCAGTTGGGATGCAAACCCTAGTTGCCTACCCAGGTCAGGATGAAAAATCCTGATTCTGGAATCTTGCTTAATCCTCTCATTTCTTGCTATTTATGATCAGAAAATTGCAATTTTAACCTAGCTTGTGCTACCAAGCTGAGCGCCATTGCTGGAGTGAAGGAACTGGGTAAGTTTGCCAGGCGGCTGGCCACTAGGCCACCTACTGGTTGCCTATATCAGCAGAAATCAGGCCACTGTGACGCAGTTTGCAGCTATAGGGACTTTCCATCCTATGATTAGTGTAGATTGTAGCTTTTGTGGAGTCCTAAAGTAGCTTTTCAGGAGTCCTAAAGCATCCACATTTCGTTGGCAGCCTCAAGAAGAATGGTGCAGGGATAAAACAGTGCTCAAATCAGGAAGGAAAACCCCACACCACAATTAGGTTTTGACAAGAGGTCGTTGTTTGGAAGAGTTTCATACCCGCAGGAAGGTCTTGGTGAGATATCTTGCAAATCTAGGGTGACAGTGACATCAAATCCATCAAGTTTGAGGCCAGATCCTGGGAGAGTTAGGGTGCCATACAAAGAGGAGCAAGTCAACTTCAAATCCTAGATGCTACCTCTTGATAACAAGACCGCCATTGGCAAATTTCTAGACCAGATCTGTTATAACAGAGCCATTGTAAGATCTGTGGGCTTGAAAGTCCAAAAAAATGTAAATCAGACCTTTTCCTATTGCATTTATTCTGTTGGGCAGTCAACCTGGAGTTTGAACTTGACATCTATATCAGAAATTTATAATCAGATTTGTTTGTTGTTCCTTGCTATCATGATTGCGTATGATCTAATGTTTGGACATGAACTCGTTACCTCCTTGAGCCTGTCAAAAGCTTTCTATGTCGAAGGGCTCCAAGAGAAGGCTCCTTTCTTTGTCAAATCTGTCAATGGGACTGCAAGCTATGAAAACCCTTTCACAAACCTCCTATAGTAGCTGCAAAGACCCACAAATCCCCTCCAATGTGACAAATTCCTTGGTCTAGGCCAATCCTATATCACTTTGATCTTTTCCTCTTCCACACTCACCCCTTGGATGCTAATCTTAAACCCCAAATATAATATTTCAGTAAAACCAAACTTACATTTGGATGCCTTGGCATAGAATGAATGCTGCTCAAGTATGCAAAGCACCTCATCTATGTGCCTCAAGTGATCCTCCCATGTTTTATTGAAAATCAGGATGTCATCAAAAAAAAAAACAACACAAATTTCCTCAATTGCAAAATAAATACCTAATTCTTACATGACTAAAAGGTGGTGAGCGCATTGGCCAACCCAAATGGCATGACCAAGAACTTGTAGTGCCCATAGTGACATCTGAAGGTTGTTTTGTGCACATCTTGATCTCCAACCCTTATTTGATGATACCTCAATCGTAAGTCAATCTTGGAGAAGTACACTACACCATGAAGCACATCTATCAACTCATCAATCCTAGGTATGAAGGCTCTATAATCAAGCACATCCTCATAATCCTACCTTTTTTCTTCACCAACACCACAAATGAAGCAAATGGGCTAAAACTAGGTCATATATGTCCCAAGTCCTATAATTGCTTAATTGCCTTTTCAATCTCCTCCTTGTATCTCCTAGGATGTCGATAAGGAGTGGTGATAGCGGGTTTTTCTCCTTCCTCAAGCTCAATCACATGTTGAAAGCCCCTATCTGATGGTAAACGGTAAACCAACAAAAATTTCATCAGACACCTTGCTATGTTTATCCAAGATGGACTGAATATCAACATGGTAGGACCCCTCATCCTTGGATGGACGTGTATCTGTAATCAAGCATTTTGCTGCCCAAACCACTTGGTCTCTATGGAAAGCTCTCTCCATCCTCTTGGTTGAAAACATCATAGGACCCAATTGGAAAGGCCACAAAGAACTACCTTCTTCCATTAGATTTGAACTTCAACTCTAAGGTCTGATAATTTTGTGTGTATTCACCAAGTGAGTGCAACCATTGCATTCCCAATACCAACTCCGTCTCGCCAATGCCAATCACATAGAAGTCATCTCTCTTCTTATGTCCTCCTAGAGTCAAATCCAACTACTGAATCCTTCGATTGCATGGAATAGTATACCCATCTACCATCATAACATTAAACCCTTCAAAATCTTCTATCCTCAAACCCATCATAGCCACCAACCCTTCATAAATGAAGTTGTGGGTGACCCCACTATCAATCAAGACTATCACACTTTGTCCTTGTAAGACTCCTCTAACAAGAGTGATATCTAGGTGCTCCTAAAAGTGTTGCAAGTGTGCCACATAGATGCTCTCCTCATTGGTCCTCATGCTAAGCCTCATCCACAACCACCTCAAGCTCGGGCTCTTCTACCTTTGAATCCTTGTCAGAAACCACTTCTATGTAATGAATGTGTCCCTTAACCAAACACCTATGACCTGGCTGCCATGGATCTCTCCAAGTGAAGCATAATTTTTTCCTTCAAAGTTCATTCTTGGACTCCTCAACCTTGTTTGGTTTTGGGGGTAGTGCCTTAGGTTGGATCCATGGTGAATACTTGGAGTAGAATTTTCTTTTGGCCACTAAATCCTCCAAATTTAAGGCTCTCCTGATGGCCTCCTACAAGCAATTTGGATCAAATGCCCTTACCAAACCCTTGAGTGGTTCGAATAGGCTCTCTACAGAAAGAACTATGAGCCTCCTCTCCATCACATCTGAAACCATTACTGATAGCCTCTAAAATTCCGCCACATAGTGCTCCACTATGCCCTCTTGTCTCAACTGTGCTAGCTCCCTAGAGTGAACCTTTGGATCCTTCCTATCAAATCTCTCCATCAATCTTTGGTTGAACTCTTCTAAGGCAGTGATCAAATCATGTCCTTGGGTCAACATGCCATGGTACCACCACTCGTGGGCTACACCTTCAAGATGCAAGATGGAAAACTTGATGGCTCCTTCAAACATGGAGTTCAATGAGAAGTATGTATCCAATTTTTGCAACCATGCTCTATCTGAACAACTTCTCGATCCATCAAAAGCGGGTATTGTAATCTTTCTCAAACGTTGTTGTATGTCTCTATGGGGCTGCTCTTCATACCTTCTCCTCCTATGTCCATTTCTTGTATTCATGTCATAATACTCCATGAATCATGTCATGGTGGATGGCTGGACTTAGTGCAATATAATCAGCATGATATCTTGCCATCTCATCATCAATGTTAGGTGGTACTTGCAGCTCTTCTTCAAGTGGGTCTTCTCCTTTTTGCAAGAATTGAGCTTTGAATGTCTTGGTTGGTGGATTGATTGAAACTCCATTATTGGTAGAGTGAATTACTTTAGCACCATTCCTAGCACTTCATTCTGGTTTAATATCCTCACCATCTCTACCATAGACTCCCTTATGGAGGACTATGATTCTCTTACCAGCCCTCTATTTCCATTTTTTATGACCTCTTGAAGGTTGATTTCCTCATTCCTTTCACCCATGGCTTCTTCCTTTCTCCTTTCCCTTCACTAGTACCTAATTTCACAATCACTCTTCTGCATAAATCTGCAGCTCAAGTGACAGTGCAACTTGTTGTCCAAGGGCCTTCTTCAAGCATGATACATGGAAAATATTATGAATTCTATTGTTTATTGGAAGCTCAGCTCATATGCAACCTCCCCAATCCTCCTTATCATCTTATAGGGTCCATAAAATCATGGTTTTAACTCTTCATGTTACACCCCATCCTTGAATTGCAATTTACTTCTCACCTTATGTTAAAAACATGGATGAATTGCGTAATTATGAAGCTTTGAAACATGAATGTTATGATGAATTAAATGCAATGCAATGGTTTTTATATTCAATGGAAATATTGATGAATATGCAATGATATAGGTGCAATATAAATGATATGGCTAACTACATGTTTTGCTTTCCAAGTGGATATGCAGGAAGGATTTCACTGTTAGAATATTATATTCTGATATTGTATAATGGTCAATCTTATCAACTGTAGTTGGTAGGTAGCTGGTAGGTAGACATTTAATGTCTACAGTATTTTTACTCCTCTATAAATTGTAATCTATTCTTCAAGTAATATCAAGCAATTTCTTAGCCCAAAATTGTTTCATGGTATCAGAGCCATACTGAGCTCGTCTCCCTCACGGGAGGGCTCAGGATCTTGGGAGGGCTCTTTGTTTTGGTACAGATTTGCAAAGACAGGTTTTTGTGTTCAAACCCGTGAAGGGTTTTGACCTGTTATCTGGGCGATTTTTAAATCTGCAATTCATGAAAAATGTTCACGTGAGATTTTGTGGCTTCTTTTGGGAAAATTGCGGGCTGAGAATCGCGTTTTTCTGCATTTTTATGGGATTTCAGCTCTGAAAATCGCGTTTTTTCTGCATTTTTATGGGATTTCGGCTTTGAAAATCGCGTTTTTTCTGTGAAATCGCGTTTTTTTGCGTTTTTACCTGGTTTTTGAGCTCAGTGGAGGACGTTTTTTTGTCCTAGATTGGTCGCCCCTCTACTCAGCTTCAGTTTGCCACGATTTCATGGAGTTTCAAGCCATTTTTCTGCATTTTTCTGGTCTTTAAATGGCGGCCTAGGGTTCAGAAATTTTCGTCTAGGGTTTTGACCCTCTATTTCAAGGCGAAAAATTATTTTGCTTGCAGATTCCTTCTGGGTTTTTTTAGATCTCAACTAGGTCGGTCTTCAAATTTTCTAGGTACCTCGTTTTCTATGCCTCGAAATTTGTGCCTCAATTTCAAGTCGAAATTTTTTTCTGATTGTAGATTCTTCGTGGGTTTTTCGAGGTCTCAAATGGGTTGTCCTCCAATTTTTCTGGGTGCTTCGTTTTCCATGCCTCAATTTCTGTGCAGATATGTTCTAGCGGCTAGGGTTCCAAACCCTTTGTTTTTCAACCAACAATCGATGGCTACCTATTTCTAGGCTTCTGTAATTCGCAATGTTGCGTGAGATTTCTTTGTTGGGTTTTTTAAATATTTTTTCCCTTATTAAAAAAAAAAATCTGCCTTAAGGGTTTATAATTTTCTCCTCAAAAATTAAGGGTCAGTTCTTGTTTACCCTAGTCAGGGTTTCTGTTGTATGGGAGGGCTCTCTGGTTTCTTAAGGGTTTTACCCTTTTTTCCTTAAAAACGATGTTTTGTATGCTGATCCGTGTTTCGGATTTTGTGCCAGCTACTTTTTGGTGTCTGTAATTCGCAAAATGCGTGGGATTCCTCTCTAGTTTTTACCTTTTTTTCCGAAAAAACAATGATTTGTAATCTTGGGTTTGGTGATTTTTTCCTCAAAAATCGTGCTTTGTTGCAGTCTGTTTTGGTTGCACTTGGCATTGCTGGGGCGAACATCTGCACAACTAGCTTCTTGCAGTCTGTTCTCAGGCATCATGCTCCTCTGCAAAAGTTTCGATGGTTTGCCGATTTTTCCTCAAAATCGTGGCAGTTGTTCTCGGTGTGTCTCTGGTTTCAAGGAGGGACTACTCTATTACCCAACGTCAGGTTGGACATTTTGTGATGACTTCTGGTCAGAAGTTCTGCAAATTTTGGGAGGGTTGGTGGCAGACTCCTCTCACGTGGCAAAGTCAGTGGCAAACTCTTGTCTCCTATTGCAGAGCTTTCTAAAGAAGGGGCAACCTTCTCTATTTTTTTGGTACTCTTGGTCATCAACATTCTGCAGATCCAGGGAGGGTCTCCGTAGCAGCAGAGTGTTCTGAAGAATTTGTGACCAATCGACCTGCAGATTGTTTTCTGTAGGCTAGTTTGACGACTGACCATTAAGGGAGGGTGTTAGAATATTATATTCTGATATTGTATAATGGTCAATCTTATCAACTGTAGTTGGTAGGTAGCTGGTAGGTAGACATTTAATGTCTGCAGTATTTTTACTCCTCTATAAATTGTAATCTATTCTTCAAGTAATATCAAGCAATTTCTTAGCCCAAAATTGTTTCATTCACGCCCTCCAAAAGGAGAGGGGGAGTATCACCCAAGAGAAGGGCGGATAAGAACTGAATAGTAAAGCCATATGAGTTCGTTGATTGTGCGTAGTGTTAGAAATGTTGTCATTGATGTCAAAGTTGAAAAGACGAAGTTGTCATTGATGTCAAAGTGATGTCAAGAAGGGTTTTGTTGTCTAAGCGTATGGACGAGATTGTTGGAAGTTTGTCATTGATGTCAAAGAAGAGATCCAAGTATGTGGTGCCACAATTGTAATTCACATATAGTGGAGCAAGAATACATAGTTAACAGGAAGTATTCTTGTGAAGACTGATTCTTGAAATAAACCAGGCTTATTCTGAAAATATAAATACAGATGGAAATCAGTATTTATTGTGAAGGATGAAAAGCTATACTAGCTACTTGCTGAAACTGCACCTATGTGTCTTGTGTTGAAGTTGTTCAGGTTATAAGTGATCATGAACAATTATGGAAAAGACATTACATATGTTGAAGAGCATGGATGCTGCTAATTCAGTTCTAAAGAGGAAATAGAAGTCTCAGGTGGTGTAAAGTTCAGTATGACTCAAATGAAAGACCAAGATCTGATGTGACTCCAAGAGATCAAGCAGCAGCGGTTGACAGTGATTAATGAGCATAAAGTTTAACAACTAACGATTATAGTATAAGTGCAGCAACTCCTTTAGAAGGCAGAAAGTATGTCTATGAAAATGAGCATCTAATTATTATGGAGACATCAATTTATAACAAAGAAGCAGCAACTTATGTTAAAGATCAAGTTTATATGGGCAGCATATGAAATTGTGGATTAAAAAAATATCAAACAATAAAATGATTGAGAAGTGCAGAACTACAAAGGGCAATGAATGCTTTTTGAAAAACAACATATAAGACAAAATCAAACAAGACAAAAAAAAGCACATAAGTTTAAATAGGCAGCGATTGATAAGGAGTCCTAAATAAAACAAAACAACTGAATAAGACAAAACAGAAAAAGATAAACCATATAAGACAAAAACAAACTGAAAGTGTAAGGCAGCGATTAAAGTTTTGGAAAGATACGATTTATTTTTGAAGTGATGCGATCTTTCAGCAAAGTAAAAAAAGGTGTGATTCATTTAAAATAAGAAAAATACAAAACTTAAAACTAAGAAAAAGACAAAACTTAAAACAAGTGGCACGCTTTTTCTGAAAGGATGCGATTCTTTGAAACATTAACTATGTTCACTAACAAAAAGACGCGACTTTATCAATAGAAGCATTAACTTCAGAATGGTACGATCTGTTGAAATTGAAAAGAAGCGCTTTATCACTAAAAGGTGCGACTTAGTTCATGAAGAAGTGTGACTTATTCTTGACAAAGTGGTTCAATTTATGTTTATTAAAAATTTGAAGTGATGGAATGGAAGGTTCTTTTGAAAAAGACAAACAAGCTAATATATTAAAGACATGGAAATGGTGCGATTTATCCTGATGCAACTTCATTAATATTTGAAAGGGTGCAATTATGAGACAAAACAAATAAATACCAAAAGGCAGATTCAAAGGGACATGTTGCTCAAGTCAGATTTGTGAAATGTAGAGTAGTGTTGTGAGAAAGTGGGGGTGAAGGGTTGAACAAGTGTGATATCATAAATACACCAGCAGATCCAGGAGTATGAAGACACTCAGATTTTAAGATGGATTTGTGAAGAGTCAAAAGAGATAGAAGAGAAGATTGTGCAGATATGACAGAACTTGTGAAGCAAATATAAAGAATTCGTGAGCAAATTTATGACAGGCTTGAGCAGATCTTTATGAAGAATAAAAGCAATATCTAAAAGATATATATGCAGATATAAAATAAGTATAAATACAGATTTAAGAGGAGTTTATGGTAGGTTTGTGAGAAGAGTATGCTGATATAAAAGAACAGGATCTAGCAGAGATAAAGGAAGAGTTTGAGCAGAAATATAGAAGGAGTCTATGCAGAAATAGAGGACAAATTTGGGCAGATCTCAAGGCAGAAAGTTATGAGAAGTTGATGCTATGATTATGACCAGTTTTGTGTGAAGAAGTGGTACATAGTTCGGATCAGATTTGAAGAAAGAGAGTAAGCATAATTGTAATCAGATTTGAGAAAACAAGTTGTGCATATGTTGGATCAAATTTGAAAGGAAGAACATAGTGTGATTCGGATCAGATTTGAAAGAAATATATTTGAGCAGAATTGTCCATCATCCATTGAAGAAGCAACATTGAAGGTGGAACATTGTTCTTTAAGTTATTATTTTTGCCAAGTTGGTGCTTGGCAAGTGGGGGTTTGTGCCTCCAATAGGTTGGTGCCTACGAGCTTTAGGAGTTGGTGCTCCTTGTAGGTTGGTGCCTACTAAATCAGAAATAGGAGTTGGTGCCAACTAAATTGTGAAAGTTGGTGATTCAAGCAGGTTGGTGCCTACATTCATTGTAAAACTTATATAATTCATAAAGTACATTATTTGTGTTAGTTTTATGATCAGAAATGTAAGCAATCAGAAAATGCAACACATAGACAATGAACGCAACAATTTACCCTAGGAAAACCCTCCTACTCGAGGGAGAAAAACCTAGCAACAATATTCTCTTTATATATTAGAAGAATAATAGGCCCTAGAAGGGGCGAATACAATACAAAGATCTGCAATTATATCTAGTGCAATTTCATGAATACACAAAGTATTAACTCTTCTCCTTGATGCTGATCTGTTGCTTAGGAAACTTGACCTGCTGCTGAAGTGCGAATTGGAATGAATAGATTGCTTGATTGAATGAAGAAATGAGGAGACACCTTCTCCTATTTATACAAGCTAGGCAACCCTTCATTTAGAGTCGACCTTGAACAAGTATAAATGTTTATATAGCATGAGGCCGACCTGCCTTAGATACATCATATTTAAAGAAAAATATCTCCCTAAGCTACACAACACTAACACTCCCTCTTAGCTAGGGAGGTGTTTTTCAAATATCCTCATCATGGAGTCTCTCAACATGACGCCCACAATGGCTACACTCATTTGTGGAAAACCACATCTCAGTCTCAGAGAAGTACAAGAGTTCATCACGAAGTCTTTCAACGTGATGTCACCATGGAGTCCCTCAACATGATGTCCACAATGGCTACTCCCATGTGTGGAAAGAAACATTTGTACAAGTGTTCATCACGGAGTCTCTCAACATGATGTCGTCATGGAGTCTCTCAACATGACGTCCACCATGGCTACTCCCATGTGTGGAGAGAAACACAAGAACAAGGGTTCATCACAGAGTCTCCCAACGTGATGTCGTTATTGAGTCTCTCAACATAACGTCTTATCTCAGTCTCAGAGATGAACAAGGGCTTGCACCTCATATTTCTCCATCTCAGAGAAATATACACTACAAGGGCTTTCACCTCATATTTTTCTGTCTCAGAGAAATATACACTACAAGGGCTTTCACCTCATATTTCTCCGTCTCAAAGAAATATACATTACAACAAATCTTCATGATGATGTGACTCCCTCTGAAGCTTCAAGTACTTGCATCAACCTCCTGACCTCCTCTTCCAAGATTGCTTGCAATGCTTGCCTTAGAGGAATGGTTTCCAACGTACACCTTCAGCACTGTTGAGAGTTTCAGGACTGTCCTTCTTGACCTTATCCCAAATCACTCTATTCTGAATAGGTTTGCGGGGCTACCAATGTCAAATCCAGATTGACTGTCTTGTGCAATTTTGTTCTCTACAACTGAAGAGGTCTTCCAAGGACTTCAGCACTTGGCCTTGAAACACTGCAACCTTCACTTCTTCTCAGTGAGTCACAAAACTCCCTCTTGATCCCTGCCTTAGAGATTGCAAAGAAATCCTCTGGAAGTGAACTCCCCTCCATTGACTGATCTCAGAACCTTAATCCTTTTCCTGGACATGCTCTCAACATGAGCCTTGAATCCTCAGAATTTAACTCCCTCTGAATGTCATTTCCTCCTCTTCGAAGTAATTGATCGCAATGACAATCTGTATAGGTTCTTTGTTGTTTAGTGTCTCCATCTTTCTCAATCTTCTTTGTTGATGCAAACTCTTCATCCAAGGCTGACCCAACCTTGTGCCCCCGAGAGATGTCTCCAGTGAAGGATCATTTCTCCAGCCGACATGACTTCCTCACAGGATGCCTCAAGCTCATCCTCCCTTTGAATTCCTTATGCAATCTCTCATCATCCTTTTGCTCCTCGATCCGTCCTGGAAGCATTTTAGAGAGATTAATAGTAGTTCAAACTATCCCAAGAGAAATTTATAGACCAATGCTAGAAGCATACACAATTCACTATTCCCAATGTTTATTGCATGAATTATTATTAACTACATAAAATTCATGATCATTATTCAAAGGTACAAACATAAAATACTTATCTCTTTATTGATTCTGTCGCAGCCATTTTACTCTTCCTAACAACCATCATCTTCGCCCGATGATGTACCCTGTATTTGCATGAAGCAAACACCTACAGCTCTAGAACATTTCAACAAACTCGCGCCACACAAATTTCAGACCCTACTCTAACTGAAGCATTATGTCAATTTTGTCCTTCACTTGTAGATTTGTAATCTTCAATTATTTTGCATAGAGAGAATGCAATCTCTTATAAAATTACATCAGACAAATACCCGCCACATCTCCCGTGCGTCACTTTATTCTTTTCTGAATTATTTGATATAGCACTGACTTCGAAATATTTACCTTCTTCACTTGTGTACCTGTTAGGAATAAGACTAGCAGCTATGAGCTTTGCTTTAAATAAAGCCTGAGAAGATACCATCCGCTAGTGTAACCATCAACTGCAATGGAACAGCAGCTAAAATGAGGTAATACCATCTGAAGATGCCCAGCTCAAGCCACTCTGTATCTCCATGCCTTGGTATAGCTTCACAAATATCCACCATTAAAATATTTAACAAAGTATCATGTGCGATGATAAAGAAATAAGATTCGGAAACCTCTTTATCGCCAAATACAATTATATTTCCTCCTGGAGTAAAAACATGTCATGCACTATAATAGTCGATTGCTCCCGATAATTCTTTAAAACTTATCAGCTTCTTTAATTTCTTCAACTCAAATCACCATCGCCAATATTCACGACTCTGTGCTATCAATAGCGCTTGATTTTCAACTTACGAGCCTGGTGAAGGAGATCACAAATTCACTCAGCAAAATTATCACCGACAACATGATATTGTGTAGTAAGCCGAAAAAAGACGACTTCTCTCAACATCACGACTTCCCAGATTAAGGAAATCCCATTTCCTGATGAAATTTCTTTGACTTCCTTGTGATGAGCAGCAGAAATATAGAATTCGTCTTCAACATTCACTCTCTCCCTTAGCTTTAATTTCGTGTCACTCTTGTATGATCTCCTAACTCTTTGCAATCAATAAAATATAAACATCTGCATCGATAATTCTCTAAGTGAAATAGTGGCAATAGTTTCCAATTAAGAAATATCCTGTGTTTCCCTTGCTACGACCTGGAGTATTTGGAATGCCAGTTCAATAACAAGAATTTCAGATGACTCCCTTCAGATATTCAGCTTTCGATATAATATTTTAAGTTTTCCAATAAACTCAATATTGAATGACTTTGCGAACTCTGCTAGCAAGGACACGACTCTGCTTTTGAATAAATTCATTTGCCTCCCGAATTCCACTATGCCACAAGAGACTGTGTTTTTGTTTGTATTACTTCCTAGAGAATCTGCTTAACCAAATCTGATCGGATCTTTACTTAAACCCGCTCTGATACCATGTTAGTTTTATGATTAGAAATGTAAGCAATCAGAAAATGCAACACATAGACAATGAACACAGCAATTTACCCTGGGAAAACCCTCCTACTCGAGGGAGAAAAACCTAGCAACAATATTCTCTTTATATATTAGAAGAATAACAGGCCCTAGAAGGGGCGAATACAATACAAAGATCTGCAATTATATCTGGTGCAATTTCATGAATACACTAAGTATTAACTCTTCTCCTTGATGCTGATCTGTTGCTTCGGAAACTTGACCTGCTGCTGAAGTGCGAATTGGAATGAATAGATTGCTTGATTGAATGAAGAAATGAGGAGACACCTTCTCCTATTTATACAAGCTAGGCAACCCTTCATTTAGAGTCGACCTTGAACAAGTATAATTGTTTATATAGCATGAGGCTGACCTGCCTTAGATACATCATATTTAAAGAAAAATATCTCCCTAAGCTACACAACACTAACAATTTGTACCGTGGTTTTCTCCCGTAAGGCTTTCCATGTAAAATCTTGGTGTCAACTTGTTCATATTGTTATATTCTTGCATAGTTGATATTGTGTTAGAGTTTAAAGTAGATAAAAATTGAGCAAGTAAAAATTTGTTAATATACTCATTCACCCCCCACCCCCCCTCTCAATATATTTTTGTGCTCTTCACGTAGGTCGGGTTTTGGATGTTGACGTAATTGAGTAAGTTGATCTTAAGTTATGTCTTTTGGTTACGTAAACCTAAGTCGAGTCAAGTTAGTTTCCTTATAGAAGGCTATAGGGTTATTGATGTTTATTATTAACCTATTTGACATATATAAATATATATATCATTATTGTTCTATCAAAAATATATATATCATTATTGTCAAAGTGGATTTAGTATTGGTATTGTCATTATGATAATCATATATAGAAGTGATAATGTGTATTTTATGGTATGAGAGGATGCATTAAGATTAAATGGTTTAATCGTTTAAATATGAAAATATATATATATAAATATATATATGCGGTATGTATAAATACGTACACACATATATATTTACACATGAAAGTAAATGAGCATGTATATAGACGACTTGATAGTAATCGATAGTCAATGTACATATATACTCATTTCATATAAATATATATGTATGTAGATATTTACGTACATACAAGGATATATATATATATATATAGTGACTTTTCCATCTTCCACCTCTTTGTGGGTACACACTAGATCGTTGTTTCTCACCCTATTGCCTTAGGGCTCACCTAGTATATACTAAATTTCACTAGCCCTTGTGAGCATACTTTTGGAAAAACAACTTAGGCTTGATATAGAAATGAAATAATATTTCAAGTATTTATCAATGATTTAAATATTGCAAAGAGGCAATAAGAATTAATAAATTTGACAAAGTCAAGAGGATTAAAAAGCCAAAATAATAGGCCAATTTACGAGGCCACATTATAGCTGATAAGTAGCAAATAAAAATGCAAATTATTAGCAAGATGAATAGCCACGTGTTGGTTGTTAATGAAGCTTAAATAAGACTTGAACTAGTCCATCACGTGAGCTACAAATAATGCTTGAAATAGTCTATGCATGGGGCGCAAGACTATGAGAAAATACCTGCAATTGTTAACCTTTTAAATCTGCTAACATATAGCAAACATGTCATTTTTATAAAAAAAATGGCACTGCCACCTTCCTGTCGCGACTACGAAACCCCAGCGTCCATTTCATTTCTTGCTCTATCTTCTAGTGTTGTTTGTAGCTTCCCCTCTCCTTCGAACAGTGAGCTTGCGCTGGGAGTAGGTGATGCAAGGGATTAATAATCTGAAGGCTCCAATTTGTGGTGCTAGGTCTGTGTGCGTGCCCTTGTGTCGAGCTTCTTCTGATGAGGGAAATCATCCTCCTGTGGACTTCAACAATGGATCTGCCTGGAGATCTGGGACCATCGAGCAGGCCAAGCACTCTCCCGGACAGGACTATAAGTTTGCTTTGTGCAACGACAATAGGGTTGGCGACACCCCAGGGAAACTTTCAGATCTTGATCAAAACCCTAAAGAGTTGTGGGTTGGACGAAAATCGGGCATGTGTGCCGCTCTGGGTGACGGGGGATACCACCAAAACCCTCTTGTGTCTCCCCCTAATTTGCACAGCACGAATACTCCACGGGCATTGAAGGCCTTCGGAACACTAGGAAATGGTAGCAACTGCGAACCTACAAGGAGGCAACAAAAATTCACGGGAAGAAAATATTGCAACATGGATCCCAACATGGATCGTGACTGGGGTGGGCCTATTCAAAACATCGGTAAGCCTATCGATCTATGTTTTAGTGATGATATTAAAGCAAATATTGCTAAAAACTGGGATTATTTTGCAGCACACGGGTTAATCTGTAGGTTTTGGCATTTATGGCCAAGCCT
Source organism: Sequoia sempervirens (assembly GCA_007258455.2). Lineage (NCBI taxonomy): Eukaryota > Viridiplantae > Streptophyta > Pinopsida > Cupressales > Cupressaceae > Sequoia > Sequoia sempervirens. The sequence continues at coordinate 324,575,453 of VDFB02047230.1, read as the reverse complement.
TACTAAACTTCATCAATGGATCTCCAAATCCTGGCAACCATCACTTAAGGATGAACTTGAAATATACCCTTGTGCTAGGGGATTTTTCATTGTTGCATTTGACGATGCGGAGGATTGAAACACTGTCCTTCAAAATATGTTAGCTTGTGACCAACATCTACTGTTGTCCAAACCATGGCACCCCAGTTTCAATCCATCCACAAAAGCCTTCAATGTCAAACCTGTTTGGGTACGCCTCCCACTCCATTTCTGGAGTGATGCATGCTTTGATGCAATTGGAGATGCTTTGGGCAGCCATTTGGCAATTGACACCAAAATGTCAGATTTCATGCACACAACTTACGCTAGAATTCTAGTCGATTTGGATACTTCAAGAGATCTCCCAGCTGAGATAACCCTTAGACTGGATGGTCAATGTTGGGTTCAACCACTCGACTATGAAGGCATTCCTTTCCGATGTCGGAGGTGCTTCAATACTGGCCACCTTGCTGCGCATTGCCCCTTTTATAAATCCAAAGATTCGCGCTTTGCCACATGGTGGAAGGAGGCTGCTCCAAAGCATTACACGGTAGCATCAAATATCCCTCAGGTAAATGGGAAACAGGGTGAATGCTCGTATGCACAACAAATGTCACCAATTGATCAAGGAAATTATCCCAAGCCGAAGGATACTCCCACTGATGGGGTTAATTTGAAGGAGGTAAAAGGCTTAGCTCAGGACTCCCAATTGGCTCGGGTTGGTGAATTGGGGTTGGATGCTACACCATAGATGAATGATGCATCCAAACATTTGGATTTACAGGCAACTCCAGCTGACAGCCTGCCACACATCAGTACAAGTGGGGATTCCATCACTCCCCCTCTTACACCAAGAATTCCCCAACAATCCGGTGAAGATAATACTAAAGCTTGGGTCGAGGTGAACAGGAAAAAGAAAAATTTCAACACAAGCATGGTTGCCTGCCATAACATGCATCTACGCTCCCACTCTAAATGCAATGTAAAATATCCCTAAGAAAATGGGAGCGGTTAGCAAGTCTGTAGTCAAGGGCAAGAGAAAGCTTGTATCTGGTGTAAGGGAAAACTGATATCTTGATCTTTGTAATGCTCATTTTTTATGTTCAATAAATGCGATGCTGCCCCTTAGCAACTATTTATCTAGCCAAAAAAAACATATAGAAAACATGTGCAAGCAAAATGAGAAGCATCACGTGCCTATTATAAGGCAGATTTATTAGCAAACTTTAATAGAAAAGAACAGCCCAAATGGGGGCGAGTAGATTTCAGTTTTGAAAGATTTAAACTCAGCTTTGAATAAGTCAACTTCAACCCTCTTTGAAGGGCGACTCAATCAGCAAATTGAATGCTCTTTGTAACAAACTAAAAGTAGTTATTGAGAAAGTTTCCAATGCCTAGATAAGGGGCAATTTAATCGACCAGCATTTGATAATTTCCAGCCACATTGTGGCAAGCTTTTGCTATTTAAATAGACTCTATTTGAGTCGATGAAGAGCATAATTCTAACATGGGTTTTGAGCAGGTTTTAAAAAGATTGTTTTATATTTATATTGCAGCCATCTCAACGTGAGGAATAGGGTCATAAAGACTCTCCAATCTGATTGTTATTGTTCCAAAACTGTTTTTGCTTCATGGCCATTTAATGGAAGTTAATTATCAGCATTATGGTAGTTTAATTCTGCATTAGTTAGGCGCCATAAATTGACAATAGTGGAGAGAAGTGGTTGAGTCTTCTGTCTATAAAAACAAGATCTTTGCATTGTTTTTGGGTTGGATACTAAGCATATAGAGGCGTGGAGATTGTGTCATTTTGCTCTCAAGTTTCACAGTCTGAAAATCAGTCTAAATTAGTTTTAGGAGCATATTAGAAATCTAAAAATCATTTTAAAGTAAGAAGAAAGCTGAGCTAGAAGTGAAGATTAGAGCTTTGGAAGCTAGAATTCTCAAGGGGCCTTTGGTAGCAAACTCAAAAATAGAATCTACAGGCATGTTTTATACATTTCTAAATTGATTATTTGCCTATGTTACACGGGAACGCATCCCCTGCCCCAAAAGCCACTATCCCCATCCCCAGCCATCCCCAGGATGGGGGGACGCAAAGGGGACAGTCCCTTGCCGTCCCCGAATCAAGCAAATTTGAAGGAAACGACAGGAAACATTTCCAGCCGATTGGGGACGGTTCCCCGTCCCTAGTACGGATTGGGGATGTTGGAAACGTCCCTTGTCGTACTGGGGACGGCTAACTGTCCCCCGCAGATTGGGAGCTTTCTGAAGGCTGAAAACATTTAAAAAATCGATTCTTTTTAAATTTATTTCACCTTTTTGAGGTCGTGCGAGGCCCACGAATTCTCCCAAGTCTAAATTTTTTCCCTAAATGCCAAAGAAACAAAATATTGAATGTTATTTTCATTTTGAGTCTCAACTCTCACGGCTGAAGGAAGGCACAGGTTCTCACTTCTCTCTCATGCACCTGTGAAGAAGCAAAACGATTTTAGTTTTGATAGCAGCCAAATATATTGATGAGGAGGAGGTGCAACCAAGATTGGTTGGGCTACCATTGGATGATCCACTCTTGCCAAAGGATGATGATAGTGACTCAGATAGTTATGAGCCTTTGGATAATTTCATAGACTGTTGTATTTAGTATTTTGATTTTCATGTTTGAACTTTGAAACTTCTGGATGCATGTTTGAAACATTTGGATATTGATAGGCCATGGTTTTATTGATGTTTGATACTGCTGTGATAAATTTTATAATGCTTTAACGACATTTATTATGTTGTTAAACTACTACTCTCGCGATTTATTTACATATTGATATTGTTGTTATCAATATTTAATTTATTGACATATCTCTCTCTCTTTCCCTCTCTTTGTCTATAATATATTAATAAATTTTGAAAATATATATATATATGTATTTTGTATGTCGTTGTCCCCTACCGTCCCCTAAAAATGGCCCCCTAGGAAACGTCCTAGAAACGCATCCCTAGCCGTCCCCCCATCCCCATCCCCAAACGCCATGGAACATAGTTATTTGCTTGTTTCCAAGTTTGAGAAAAGATTGTATTGAATAAAAAAAGAAGAAGAAACATATGTCTATTTTGTGAAAGTGCATATTTGGTTAGATGATAAGAGATAAAAAGATAATATCATGTTAATGAAGAATCTGAAAATATGAACAATATGATATTATTTATGTACTTTAAATGCAAATTAAAAGTATATGGGTTTGTAACTAGTAATATGGTATAATGGCTGGATTATAAGTATCTATATTGAGTATATCACTAAGAGTGCTAAATAAGAATCAAAAGTATGTTAATACTGCTTGAATATGAGTTTTTGGGGTTTTGAGCACTTGGAACAGATGCTCATGAACTTGATATTATAGCATATCAGAAAACCCCTTTATCTTTTGTGTTGTTTTATGAACCCAACCTTATGACTAGCAAATGGAAGTCTTAAACCATGAGCAAGAGGAAGTAATCCTCAAGTTGACTCAAAAAATGTTATTTCTATGAACGTATGACATGATGTCAAGATGTTGGCAAAAGAGTCATCTTTATTTGTCTAAGTAACCTGGGAATAGGTGAATGGTAAACCTTATGGGTTTGAAAGGACTTGATTTAGAGGAAGTAGCCTAGACCATAGTTGTTAGTAACTTAGTGTTAATGATCTCATACAGCGTCAGAAGTAACTTCCAGCGATACCCTCTTGATAATAAATTAAATGATAGCATGATGCTATTTAATTTATTCGAATTCAAAAGGCTCAATTATTATGAAGAGATTTTTCATTTGTTAAGCAACAAATTTTAAATGTATAATACATCATTTGTATTATGGCCGACCTCCCTTCATTGGCACGATTAATTAAAAGAAGACATATTTATTATATTTGGCCGACTTGTATCAACATAAGGGTGGTGACTCTTCAAAGATGTATAAATAAGAGTTTGTCTTTCCTCATTCATCATCAAGCAAGTTCGAATTATCATTTCATGCAAGTGCGAATTCTTCAAGAGCAGATTGTGAATTCTTCTAGAGCAGAATTGGATCTTAAGGAGAGGCATTTTATTATTTGTCTTTGTAAGTTCTGAAGATTGGCCTTGTGACTGGCCTCATTGTAAAGCGAATTGTTGCCATTACTTATATATATAAGAGAGATCTTTCTTGCTGGGTCTTTCTCCCTCAAGAGGAGGGTTTTCCTAGGGTATCTGCTGTGTCATTGTCTGATTTTGAATTAATTTTCTGTGCATATAATCTGTTCATTAAAATTTACATGGTATCAGAGCGGGTTTGAGAGGATCGTGATCAGATTATTGTTAATCAGCAATACCCTAGTTGTTCATCTATCTACATTAGTCAAGATGGTGAAGGGGTTGAAGATCGAGGATAGACTCAAGGGTGCATCTAACTTCACATCATGGAGGTTTAGGATCATGCTTACCTTGTGTGAAAATGACTTGGGTGAGTTCGTAGAGTCCAGCATTTCTAAACCTGAGGAGGAAGAAGCGAAGTTACAATGGGTGAAGAAAGATATTAAAGCAATGAAGATATTAGTTGATTCCGTCAAGGATCATATTGTCCCTATCGTCTCTAAGTTGAAGACAGCGAGAGACATGTTCAAAACATTGGAAGAGATGTACAAAATCAACAATACCAGCCGAGCACTTGCACTGAAGCAACAGCTTCATGATGTGAAGATGGCGAAAGGTGAATCAGTGATTGCATACTTTATGAGGATTGCAGATTTGAGAGATCAGCTCTCGACAATAGGGCATATGGTTGATGACAAAGACTTGACTATGCTTTCCCTCAATGGTCTACCTTTGTCTTGGGAGTCTTACATTCAAGGAATCAGTGCAAGATCAAAATTGCCTAAGTTTGATCACCTAAGATCAGATTGCATTCAAGAGGAATCAAGGTTGGTGGCAAGAGGCGTTGGTCAAAGTTCAAAGAATGAAGACATTCATGTTCTCGCCTCCCATGCTTCAAAGAAGAAAGGAAAAGATGGAAGGAAAGGATTCTTCAAGAGGAATCGGGACAAGGGAAATGATGATGCACCTCCATTCAAGAAGAAGAGGGATATGACCAAGATTCAATGCTTTAGGTGCAATAAGTTTGGGCACTTCGCCAAGTATTGTTCAACTAGACCTAAGCAACAAGTTACCGTTGCGGATGTTGATGATGCTTCTCCACAAAAAGATTCAAGTGAGTATTTGTTCTATTCGGCATTATCAAGCAGTGTACCTTCCGACACCAACACTTGGATAATCGACAGTGGTGCTTCACAACACATCACCGGCTTTAAGGAGCACTTATCAAGTTTGGTGGAAAAGGAGTCTTCTGAACAAGTCATCATTGGAGATGATGCTAGCTACTCCATGAAAGGAATTCGGACCTCTACACTTCATTTGGATTCCGGCATATCACTTCAATTGGGTAATGTTCTTTATGTTCCTGGAATCAAGCGCAATCTTATTTCTATATCAGCTTTGGAAGATAAAGGATATCAAGTTGCCTTCTCCAAAGGCAAAGTTCTAGTGTGGATGGAGAACTCTAGCTTCAAGGATGCTCAAGTAATTGGAGTTAGACATGAAAATCTTTACAAGGTCTGCACACATTCTTTACAAGCTTTGGTTCATGACTCTTCAAGTCTTTGCGATCTTTGGCATTGAATATTGGCTCACTTACACTTCCAAGCCTTACCTATCATGGAGAAGATGGTAACGGGCCTTCCTAAGTTCAACCATGAGCACGAAGGTACTTGCAAGGGCTATGCATTGGGTAAGAATATAAAAGCCCCTTTTCATAGTAGAGAAAATAGATCTAAGTGCATTTTAGATCTTATTCATTCTGATTTATGTGGTCCTATGTCTGTTTCGTCTTCGAGTGGATTCTTGTATTATGTTTTGTTTATTGATGACCACTCTAGGAAAACTTGGATTTATTTTTTGAAATCTAAAGAGTCTGAGGAAGTGTTGGATAGGTTTAAAGAGTTTAAATCCTTGGTAGAAAATCTTTCTGGTAAAAGAATTAAAGTCCTCAGATCTGACAATGGTGGAGAATACACCTCTGGCAGTTTTCGGAATTTTTGTATTGATGCAGGGATTAAGAGGGAGTTATGTGTTCCCTATAATCCTCAACAAAATGGTGTTGCAGAAAGAAAGAACAGGACAATCGTGGAAGCAACAAAGGCCATGATTCATGATCAAGATTTGCAAACCTTCCTATGGGAAGAAGCTTTCAGGACAGCTGTATATGTTCAGAGCAGAAGTCCTCATAAGATCTTGGAGAATATGACTCCAGAAGAAGCTTTTACAGGAAAGAACCCTGAAGTCAGTCACTTGAGGATCTTTGGATGTCTTGTCTATATTCATGTTCCCAAGGAAAAGAGAACCAAGTTGGAGCCTTCCAGTAAGAAGGGAATATTTGTGGTCTATAGTGAGACATCAAAAGCCTACAGAATATACATTCCAGGTCAGAAGTTGATCAAGATCAGTAGGGATGTCACATTTGAGGAAGATGTTGCATTCAAGAGATCCAGGGGGATTCATATGGAGATTGATAATGAAGAGTCTCCTTAGGATATGGAAGTTGACCATACTCCTGAGATTCAGAGGGAGACTTCAGAACCAAGAGAAGATATTGATCCTGTTGAACCCTTGGAACCTACTGATGGGCCTACTGGCATTGTTATTGGGAGAAAGAGACCTTTATGGGCCAGGCGTACTATGCAAGAGGCTGAAAGTTTTGCAGCTCCTAGAGGCACATTCAAAGAAAGCAAAAGGCCACATAAGTTCTCCAGTTATATTGCCTTGATGAGTCAGATTATAGAACCCGAGCCTACCTATGTTGAGGAAGCATCTAGTCATCAAGTTTGGAGAGATGCTATGACAGAGGAGTATCAGTCAATTTTTAAGAATGATGTTTGGGACATTGTTCCTAGACCCGAGGGCAAGTCTGTGGTATCTTCTAAATGGCTATTCAAGATTAAACATGTTGCAAATGGAAGCATTGAGAAGTACAAGGCAAGATTTGCAGCTTGCGGGTTTTCTCAGAAAGAGGGAGTTGATTACGAAGAAACTTTTGCTCTTGTTGCTCGCTATACTTCTGTCAGAACCATCATTGCTATTGCTGCATCTAAAGGATGGAAGATTCACCAGATGGACGTGAAGACAGCCTTTCTCAATGGAGTGATTGAGGAAGAGGTTTATATAGAGCAACCTAATGGATTTGAGGTTCATGGGAAGGAGTCACATGTTTGCAAACTAAAGAAGGCCTTGTATGGTCTTAAGCAGGCTCCTTGTGCTTGGTACGAAAGGATTGATTGTTACCTGTCAAGCTTGGGCTTCTTGAAGAATGATGTTGATTCGAATCTCTATTTCAAGGTAATCAATGGTGAAGCATTAATTTTGGTTTTATATGTTGACGATCTGATCCTTACTGGAGAAGATCACTTGATTTTGAGTGTAAGAAGGAGTTGACTTGAATTTGAGATGAAGGACCTTGGGCTCATGCATTACTTCCTTGGATTAGAAGTCTGGCAGAAAACAAATGAGATGATTCTAAGTCAAGGAAAGTACACCATTGATATACTTAAGAGATTTGGTATGATGGATTGCAAATCCATGTCCACACCATGGAGACCAACTTACACAAGTTGAAGGAGGCTGCAGCTAATTCAAACTTGGTGGATCCTACCTTGTACAGACAGCTAATTGGATCTTTGATGTATCTAGTTAACACTAGACCTGACATTTGTTATGCAGTAAGTGCACTTAGCCAGTTTATGTGTGATCCGAGACAGATAGATCTTGTTGCAGCTAAACATATCCTGAGATACTTGCGTGGCACAGTTGGATATGGGTTGAGGTATACTTCAGATGTAGACTTGGAGTTACATGGTTTCACTGATTCTGATTGGGTAGGTTGTGTCACAGATCGGAAGAGCACCTCTGGTTGTTGCTTCAGTTTGGGTTCAACTATGATTTCCTGGTGCAACAGGAAGCAGTCATCTGTAGCACTAAGTACAGCAGAGGCAGAGTATATTGCAGCTTGTATGGCAACTCGGGAAGCTATGTGGCTTCGTAAGCTCCTTGCAGGATTGTTTGGAACTTTGGACAATCAATGGAGCCTACCATCATTCATTGTGATAATCAGAGTTGCGTGAAGCTTTCTGTCAATCCTGTGTTCCATGACGGAACCAAGCATGTTAAGATCAAGTACCACTACATGAGAGATATGGTACTGCGGAAGGCTGTACAGTTGAGGTACATCAGCACTGATGAGCAGATGGCAGATATTCTCACCAAGCCTCTCGCCAGGATAAAGTTTGTGTACTTTCGAGATAAGCTTGGTATGGTGGAGAATCCAGCCTTGACTGAGAAAGAGTCTCAGTATCAGTGAGCCTTGTTTAATGAGTTCTTCTCTGTGAGAGAAGTTCGAGGTCAAATCCCTTGTTAATGCATTTTCCTCTGAGACAGAGGAACTTGAGGTGCAAGCCCTTGTTAATGCATTTTCCTCTGAGACAAAGGAACTTGAGGTGCAAGCCCTTGTTAATGCATTTTCCTCTAAGACGGAGGAATTTGAGGTGCAAGCCCTTGTTAATGCTTTTTCCTCTGAGACGTAGGAATTTGAGGTGTAAGCCCTTGTTTCCACCCTCTGAGCCTGAGTCATGGTGGATGTCATGTGTGAAACTCCATGACACATATTGTACTTGTGAAAGTCACATTGAGTTGACAACATCACGCAAGTGATGAACACTTGTACTCACCATAGTTTGGTTGTAGCCATTATGGTTGATATCGTGTTGAGGCGATATCTAATATCACATTGAGGTGATATTCCTTTTTTTTTTCATATTTGGTTGTAGCCAATATAATGGACATCACGTTGAGATGATAAGTCCTATGCAGGTGGAAGTCTACTCCCTAGCTGAGAGGGAGTGTTAATAATCTCATACAGCGTCAGAAGTGTGTAGATGTTCGTTGAGAAAGAGTTTATCGAAGTATTTTGTCAAAAAATCTACCTTGTTCATTTCTAGTTTCTCTTGCTCTGCTTATTACTTGAGAAGTTAGAAACGTCTTTAGTTTAAGTTAGTCGTAGTTGAAGTTCTTAAGTCAGAAAATTTCAGCTGCGGCGTTTGTGTTTTATAAACCTTGTGCTCTAGCTGATCAAAAAGATAGGCAACTTAGTTTTAGTTTACTTTAGTTTTAGTTTACTTTCTTGAATACCATCAGCAAGAGGGAGCTTCCCCTCGTAATTTGAAGAGCAGTTTATCTGTGCATAGTTGTCCGTTTCAAATACACATTCCAGAGGTGCAAATTTAAACGCCAACAGTTTTCTGGCACCCACCGTGGGGTACGAGGCATAAAACAACAAAGAAAGCTTAGGCTTTATGTCACGGGTATGACTATCTGGCACCCTATTGCTTGATTCAGCAAAAGCAATGGGTGATAACAACAATAATGCTGGAAGGAACCTGAGACATCCACCCCCATTACCTTGGGGTAACATCATTGGACCTTTGGCTTTGCAGGAACATCATGAATTGCCTAAGGGGTCGAGGAAGCACTTTCCACGATTTCATGGCGATGGAACTCAACATCTTGATGATCATCTTTCAGCCTTCTCAACGGCCTGCGCCATCTTGCACGTGGAACATGAAGACATCGCAGTGCGTCTCTTTGTGGAGACTCTTATTGAGAATGCTGCTGATTGGTTCAATCACTTGGAGCCGGGCATTACCACAAGTTCGGCGACTATGATCGAAAAATTCTTGGCGAGATTCAAGCCCGCTGAAGATAGTCATTGGTTGTTTGCTCAACTTGCAAATTCAAAGATGGAGTACAACGAGCCCATGAGGGAGTTTGTAGCAAGATTTAATCGTCTTGTTACACGACTTTCTTTTACACTTAATCCATCACCGGAGATTCTGATGAGCTGCTTCATAAATGCTCTTCCATCAGAGATAGCCTTCTTCTTGAAGACGGCCAAAGAAACAGAATTGACAGATGCACAAAGACACGCCATTGAGCTAGAAGATAATATGATCACTTCCGGCATAATGAAGAAGGATTCAATCAGGCCTCTAGTTTAGAGTTCTGCAAATCCACCGCTACAGAAGGTAGCCAATGAGATGCTCGCACTACCACCACCACAATATCAACTTCAACAACAGTATCAACCTCAGCAACTGTATCAACCGAGGAGAAATGATTTTCAGCCTTACGACAATTACAAGCCACGGTCGCTAGCATCTCCACCAAGACAAACATTTGAAGTTGCACCACACGCAGTATTTTGTTCCTTTCATGATACCGATGAACATACCGCTTCTACATGTCCTGAGAACTTAAGAATGAATCAGATTATGGGATATGTTGATGCTGCACCCAGTTCCAATTTCATCCCAACACCAAGTTCGAATGTTGTCTCACCACAAACGGACAACTTCGATGGCGACTCCGCAGAGGGATATTTTGAACCCGTTATTGAAGAAAAAGAATACCTCCGCCACCGCTCTCTTGCAGCAAATCACGGAAGACACTCAATACCTCTGCCACCGCTCTCTTGCAGCAAATCACGGAAGACACTCCTTTCCTATGTTTACAGGTGCTTTGCACTTGCAAGCGCAAAAAGAAGAAGAGAGGTGGAGAGCTAGAGAACAAGAGAATGCTAAAGCGGTTGCTCAAGACCCATCTCCAGGCAAGTTTGACATTGTAGACTCCTTGATGAAGACAAAAGTGCAGATTTCTCAGTTGGAATATCTTTGTGATCATCCTGAGCAGCTAGACAGAATAATACAACATGCGAAGAAAGAAGCTTCAATTCAGCCTACATTGCTCGAGTCATTTGTTCCAGTGAAAGAAAAGCCTAAACCTTTCTATATATCTTTGTATATAGGAGGATTTAAACTGAGCAATTGTATCATTGATTCAGGAGCCTTAGACAACGTAATGCCTCTACAAGTGATGAAAGCATTGGGACTTTCGTGCACAAAAACTCAGAACGAGTGCTATTCACTTCAGTCTGAGTCGGTACCGTTGGTTGGACAAATGAAGAACACTCAAGTAAGGTTGGCGGCATGTCCAGAGAAAAGAATTGTGATGAATATCCTAGTGGCTAACATTCCACCCAGCTACAGGATGTTGTTGAGCCGGAGCTTCTGCAGAGATCTTGGTGGTGCAATGCAATTAGATTGGTCATCAGCAACTATTCCTATGGAGGAAGGCAGAATCAAGATAGAACCTGAACCCAAATCCCAATTCATGGTGGTAAAAATCCCAAACCCGCCAACCCAAACCCTTTATCAAGGAATAGGTCTCGGTAATTATGTGACGCTGTCAAAGATAGAAACTGAAGACCAGAACACAACTTGTCCAAAAAAGAGACCGACAGAGGATACAAATTTATGGACAATACAGTTCAATGGAGGTGGTTCTAATACAAAATTAGTAGTAGGGGAAGTGATCATCTCCCCTAAAGAACAATTGTACCCATTGTCATATGGCCTGCAATTGGAGTTTACTGAAGCTGAAAAAGAGGCGCTTTTGTTAGGCCTCAAAAATGCCGAAGACATGGGAATTGAACTCCTATGTGTTAAAGGGGATGTGGAGTTGATCGATGAGCCAATCAAAGGATATTTTCAAGTCAGAAAGGATCATCTACATCATTATAGAAATCGGGTGTGGAACGCGATTGATTGGTTTGAAAAGTTCGACAACAAAGACATCTCAAAGATGGACAACAGAGACATCCCAAAGATTGACAACAGAGTCATCCCGAAAATGAATGACAACAAAGTTGGTGACTCAGTGGCACCTGCCTCCTTCCTTGCGCCATATTCTGACTTTTGTCAAGGTGCGTCTGGCTGGACGTATGAAGATATGAGAATCTTCATCCTTGAAGATTTGTCTCCTACGATACCCAGGAGAAGAGAAGTAAAGCCTTTCAGGCAAAAACGACATCCTTCAGAGGTAGAGTAAATTTTCTGTGAATATTTTTCTTTTATGTTTTCATCATGTGTTTCCCCTTTCAGTGATGTGATTGTTATGTTGTGTTTACCCTTTTCGTAACAGTCCTGTTGTGTTTTAGGTGATTAGGAGTCTTGTTTTAGGTGATTTAGTAGGGAAGTCCAACTATTAGGTGATTTCTAGGAAGTCATGTTTCAGGTGACTTAGGAAAAGTCTTGCAAATAGGTGATTAGGAAATGATGCTGACTCCGATACCCAATGGACAAGGCACTGGTCTATGCTTAAAACTCCAGAGTTTTTGTGGTTCTCCTATGCCGTAAGTATCCGCCATGGTCCCCAAACAGAGCCAATGTTGTACCCCAAAATTAAAATTTTTGTTACACTTAAGACATTTTTGAAGAAATGAGTAAAAGTCTTGTTAAATCAGTCAAAAAGGTCAAAATTTGGGTGTGAATGTCTTGCATGAGGGGTTAAAACACAAAATTTTCAAATTCTGACGATATGGGTCTGCTCAGAGCAGCTTAACCTACAAAACCCAGATCTCAATTTTTCATCCCTAAATTTTAGGAAAACTGCTATTTTTTGAAATTTTCTAAATTTGGTAACTTTTTATGGGTTTTTTTGGGTTTCTTTGGAAACGGATACTGACAAAACTTTCTAAAAATAGAAAGTCAGTCCGCCAGGGTCCAAACTGATTTTGATTGGCTCAAAATACTTCCATATCAGGCTGGTGCAGTCAAAATCTCAAAATAATTAGTTTTGCCCTAGTGGGTCTATTCTGCTTTTTCATAAGCATAACAGGAGTTCCGAGGTCATTAATGGAGGTCAGTCGGCTAGCAGGTGTCAGATTCAATGATCAAGCATCGAACAAAAGATGAAATGATGAACATGCATGTTGAACGAGGAAGAAGGTGAAAATAGTGAAATTTTGACCAAGTCTGCTTGACTTGGGCGCCCCAAGTGAAGAAGGGTGCCCATCTTTTTAGGGCACCAGATGATGGAATTAGGGTTTGAGCTCTCAATCAAATTTATTCAGAATCCTTCCAGCTCTGCAACGAGTCTGACAGTGCGGTCAACGGATCATCCAGTTACCCGGAATTTGAGATCAAACGGAGCAGTTTCAAACAGGAGACAAAGTGAAAATTATGAAAATGTCAGAAAATTTTCTAACTCTGGGAACTTTCAGTGCCCCTAATGCCCAGGGGTGCCCAACTTTTTGAGGGGCCTAACTCAACAATAAGGGTTTGCAAATGTGCTCAATCTCTCCAGAATTCAGGCAATTTGACTTGTCATTCTCCGTCAAATCTAGATCGAGCTAAAAGTATGGAATAACAATTCAAAAGTGAAGATGAAAATCAGGTAAAATATTCTAAGTCTGAAGCAAATGGGAGCCCCTAGAAGAGAAAGGCACTGATGATTTCGAGAGCCCAAACGAATGATTTTGCCAGTGAAGCCTCCAAGATCACTTCCTCGGAATTGGTCATGCTTTCCAATGAGATCACCGGCACGTCAATCGGAGATGGCAGTCACCAAATCCAACAGGTGGAATAGATGGTCTGACAAGAGTCAAAGTCAAAAGTAGAGGAGAAAATACAGAAAAATGGCTAACACTGTGAAAGTTCAGAGCCCCTGGAGGAAATGGGCTCCCATGAATTTGACGGTCGAAACGAAGTTTTTAGCCAGAAGTGTCTCCAGGGTGATTTTCTCAGAATCAGTCGAGCTTCACGATGAGTTATTCAGCTCCTCCATCGGATCATCCGAACATCCAGAAATCAGGATCAAACCAGGGATCAAAATTGAAGAAAAGTTGAAAACTTGGTTAAGTCTGGTGAACTTGGGTGCCCCTAGTGAAGAAAGGCGCCCAAGATTTTGAGCCCTGAGATGTTAGAATTTGCAAATACAGCTTCTAAGATCACATCGTCAATTTCAGTCGAGCTATCCAATGAAGTTGACGGTCAGTCGATCGGATCAGCGTAGCTCCTGGAATCAAGATTTCATCAAAAGATCAAAGGGAAAAAGATGAACTTGAAAATCATAAAAATGGCTAACACTGTGAAAGTTCGGAGCCCCTGGAGGAAATGGGCTCCCATGGATTTGAAGGTCAAAACGAACTTTTCCGTCAAAGGCGCCTCCAGAAAAATCTTCTCAGAAACAGTCAGGCTACACGATGAATCATCCAGCTCGTTCATTGGATCAATCTAGAAGCCGAAGATCAAGGTCAAAGTAAGGGGTCAAAATGGTGAAAAGTTGAAAAAAACTCAAAAAATGACTAACACTGGGTGAAGTGGGCGCCCCTAGCCAAGAAGGGCGCCCAACTTACAATGCCTTAGTGAAATTTTCAAAGTTTTCAAAAAATTCAAAATGGCAAGAGGAAGGGAATGTCCAAGTTCATTGAACAGACCAATTTTTAGGGTTTTGAAGATAAAAACAAAAGAAAGCAAACCTATTTCAAACCCTAAGTATATTTAAAACATCTCTTCCATTCAATCTTCATCATTTTTGCAGGTGGCGTCCAAAGGAGAAGAATAGAGCAGCAAATTTGAAGTTTTATTTCAAGATCCAAGAGCTCAAGGTTGCTGATTTTCAAGAATAATTTTTAGACCAGCAACATAAGATCTTGCTTTTTCATGCTTTTTCATCTAGAAGATCAAATTTTTGAAGGTGAAGATCAAAGATTTCAATTTTCAGCCTTATGGGTCTGCTCAACTCGTTCTTCTGAAGAATTTTGAAAGAAATTTTCATCAAGTTGCAGCAGCTGCTTTTTATTTGCATGTCAATGAAATCTTCAGGGTTTGCAAATTTGGATCATCTGGGTCCTCTCAAAATAGTCTTCTGAAGAAAACCCATATCATAGTTTTTTTTAAGAACATTTTAAATTCTAGGGTTGGCTGCTTTTTTTATCAGCCATCAATGTTTTTCAAATTTGATCAACTGGGTCCATTTCTAATTGTATTCTGAACAAAACCCAGGTGCTAGCTTTTTCAGTGAAAAATTGAAGAAATTAGGGTTTGCTGCTTTTTCGGTCAAAATTCAAGATTTTCAAAAAGCGGAGAATCTGGGTTGTATTGCAACGAAATTCTAAGCAAAACCCATATCTCAGAAAAATTTCCAAAAATTTGTCCGTTTGAGGACGAAAAACCAGCATTCTAAAAATGGAAAGTTGCTCAAAGCTTGTCTGAACATAGGCGAGTTTACAGTCATTCTTCAATGTTTTCAATATGGAGTACACTCCCCTTGAGTTTAAACCAAATCAGCACTATGTCAAAACTTCATCATCTCAGCTGAAGAACGAGAGAAGGTGTGATATGAGAAAAGGAAAGGTATCAGAAAAGAGTTGTGCAAAACTCTTCTGTTGGAAATCAAGTGAAGTGTCAGAAGCACGAAGTTGCAGAGCCGCCAAGTTATCAATTAGTGAGTCATCTTTTCAGGCAGCGATGTTTTTCAAGAACATAACTCATAAAGCAGCTGAAGAAGTGAAAGATCCTCTGGGTTTGATCACAAAAGGCGAAGAGATCTTGGAGAATCGGAATATTGCCTTAGATAGTATCAATGCACCTGACCAAGACCTAGTTTCCTGCTTTTTAGCGGATATGATTGAGATTTAAAGCGGCTTTCATCTAGAAGCTTTCATTCTGCTTTCTTTTTATTCTTGGAACGATTCTTATCCATTCTTTGAAGAAGAGAAAGAAGATAATTGTAATAGTTGGCATTTCCTGTTGTTCTCGCTTTCTTAGGTGTTAGATGTTATCTTCTTTCTAGATTTAGAAATAAAGCTTGCTTGCTGAGCAAGCCCTAGATTGTGAAAGCAAGGAGATTTTAGGGTTCCTTACTCCTCTGTTTGCCTATAAATAAGAGCCTTTGCTCATTAGTTTTCTTTAACGGTTATTGTGTTAGCAAATTGCGAGCCTGTATTGCAGTAAGTTGTTATTCAGTTTCAGTTCACTTGTGTTGTGATAGCAAATTCTTGAGCCTCTTTAGCCAATAAGGAGTTAGTGTGATTGTTGTTTCTATTGTGTAAGAATAAGATTGCAAGCCTCTTTAGCTACAATTTCTTATTCCAGGCATGTTAGAAGTTTTGTTCCAAAAGTTCGAGTAATAAAATCATGAGCCTCCTTTGCCTTGATATAAAATCTCAAACTTCCGTTATTTGTGTTTTACTTTTATGATCTTGATTTCAACTTACATTGAAGTGTGTAGATGTTCGTTAAGAAAGAGTTTATCGAAGTATTTTGTCAGAAAATCTACCTTGTTCATTTCTAGTTTCTCTTGCTCTGCTTATTTCTTGAGAAATTAGAAACGTCTTTAGTTTAAGTTAGTCGTAGTTGAAGTTCTTAAATCAGAAAATCTCAACTGCGGCGTTTGTGTTTATAAACCTTGTGCTCTAGCTGATCAAAAAGATAAGCAACTTAGTTTTAGTTTACTTTCTTGAATACCATCAGCAAGAGGGAGCTTCCCCTCCTAATTTGAAGAGCAGTTTATCTGTGCATAGCTGTCCGTTTCAAATACGCATTCCAAAGGTGCAAATTTAAACGCCAACACTGGGTTTTTCTCCCTCAAGAGGAGGGTTTTCCCAAGGTATCTGTTGTGTCATTGTCTGATTTTGAATTAATTTTCTGTGCATATAATTTGTTCATTAAAATTTACAGTTAGAGGGTTTGTAACAAGGGAGAATACATTGTCCAAGAAGTTATAACTATATAGTTATTTTACCACCTTAGTGGGTGTGCACTTATGAATATAAGTCCTATGATAGTAGAACCAGTTGGTCTACAGTTGAATTTATCCTTAGTAAACAAGACTATAATGTTTACCATGAAAGGCCAAAACTTTAAGGAAGTTATATTCCTATTTGAAGATTTAACCGTCATTATGGGGAATTAGTATATGAATCATGTTGTTACCCAAACCAAATTTTTGCTTCATTAAGGCATTGCTTAAAAGAGTCTAAACCTTGTTAAAATGGTGTCAAAACAAAGTTTTTGGGCAAATCAAGTATGGACTTTGAGTCAATTTGGTGTCAAGAAGATACTTGCAAATTTTGGAAAAAATTGAAAATTAGGGTTTTTGCACCTCTGTTTCACGTCACAAAACCCTAAAAATTGAAACTTGTCAAAATTGGCTGAAATTAATTTTGATTGGCTTATTTAACATCACAATCACAATGGTGAAGTCAGTTTAAGTCTAGTAGGTAGTTTTCACTTTTTCAGGAGGAAAATTGGGTTCTCCAGGATCGTCAATGGCAGTTAGCCAGTACCAGGTGTCAAAATCTAAGCCTGAAACTCAAAGCAGAACATTTTATGATGAAAGATGTTGAAAAAGATGCTTCACGACGAAGGGGATTTTCAAATGCTGAAAACTGCAAAAAATATTCTAAGTCTGGAAACATTTCATTTTGTAATGTGGGAGACGCTTGCGCAATCAACGTGAGGATCAACTTTACAGTGTTTGTACATGTGATAGTGGTGAAATATAGTCACACACACGCATCAGCAGTAGTAATGCTTCTACATGGTCAACTCAGCAGTCGACACGATGTTCACAGAGTGCGAAATGGAGGAAATATCAAGACCAGGGCAAATTTGTGCCCCTGTAGCTCAAGGGCGCCCTTCAATTTGGAGGCTCAGATTCAGTGTTTTATGGTTGCAGATACATTCATTCTCTTCGGAATTCAATCAGCTTTCCAACAAGCTATCAAGCAAGTCCATTCGAGTTGCAAAACTCTGGCAATCGAAGGCGGAAGCGCAAGGTACCGAGAGGTTACACATCACAAAGGCAGTCAAATTTGCAGTTTTTGTGCCACTATAACTCAGGGGTGCCCTTGAATTAGACCCCTTAGATGATTGAAATTGTAAAATCCGTTTCCGAGGAATCTTTTCTAATTCAGCCCAACTCCGCGATGCATCCGTTCACGAGATTATCAGATGTGCTGAGGGACCGTGGCAGTGCTTCCAATGAGCACATAAAATAGAGGGTAAATAAAAGGAGAAATATCAAACTATACCTCTATAAGCCAAGGGCGCCCAGTCTTTTGGTCAGCTAAATGAGGCTTTTAGCAGCTGTTGTCTTTACGAGACTTGTGCAAAATCCTCCTAGCTATTTAGTGAATCCAGCCGTTAGCCCTCAAGGTTTGTCAAACGCCCATGAGTGAAGGATCAGTGGAAATTACTAAAGAATGTAAACAAGCAGAAAAATGACTAAGTATGGAAATTACATACTCCTTGAAAAAGGTGCCCTTCTTTTGGAGGTCTTAGAAGCAGTTTTCTCGCTTCATCACTTCCAAGGACGTCTCTTTCAAGTTGTTACAGCTTCACGATGAGATCAACGGCGTGTGCATCGGAGCAATCCAGCTCCCGGTGTCAAGGGTCAAAGTATAGCGTTAGCGTGAAAGTTGCAATTTTCAAAATCATTCTCAAAATAGTAATTGCGCCTCTGCAGGCCAAGGGCGCCCTTGCTTTTGAGGGCCTTAAATCAACATTCAAATGCCTTACATACAGTCATTGTTTGTGGAATTCTTCTAGCTACGTGATGGATCCAGCATCCAGTTGACGGGAGCCATCGTTCACCGGCAACATCAGTTTGAAGCGCGAGATAGCAAAACAAAGAAATGGCCAAGTCTGGTGGCCTGTATATCAATTTAATAAAAGGCGACTTTTATTTTGAGGCATCAAACATGGTTTTTAGCACTTGCAGCTCCCAACAAACATTTCATCTCAATAGTTTTGGCTTCACAGTGGATGTGTCAACTCAGTTCCAGTATCAACTGGGCATCCAGAAATCAGAGTTCAACAAAGGCAATGTGAGGTTTTCAACAAGCTACAAAATAGAAAGTTAGCTAAAAATCTCAACTTTTGCCAGGGGACGCTTGGAGAGTCAAATTTGGTTTTTTCGGAATCAATTAAATATTTTAAGTGAACCCAGTTGGAAAGATTTCAGTTAACTCAATAAAATAATATTAAATTTTCAGTTCTAGCATGCCAACTTTAATGGGGCGATTTTTCTCAATATTTTAATATTGACACCTTTTTGATACTCAATTGCAAATTCGCATGAGTGACTAAATATTTTAATATTTTTAAATATTTCGAGACTCCAAGTCAGTTTCTATTAAACAAAGTGGGGTCCAATCAAATGATTTCTTTTGAAATTAGGGTTTATTCTTGCAGTTGGCGCCATTTAGCTACAAATTTCTTTATTTATTTCAAGATGGCATCCTTTTTCTCTCACAACAGCTAAAGAGCAAGCGAATTTCTTCAGCAATCAACATTCAAAGGCACTTTAGATATTGTTTTTTCAGATTTCCTTGTAGGCACAAGTCCATATTAATCAGTAGACTTCAGAAAAGCATGGCGATTTTAGCAGAAGCAGAACATAAAAGCTTTTATCTTCTATCTTAAATTCTTCTATTCTCATCTTAGGTTTTCTTCGCATGTCCAAGATTTAGCGACTTTTGACAAATTTGATCATCTAGGTTGGTTGTGCACAGCTTCCTCTACAAAACCCATGTGTTAGAATTTTTCAGGAAAATTTGCTCCAGAGCTTCAATTCTCGAAGCTTTGCTTTTCTCAACTGAAATTCCTTTGCATGGTAGAGTTAAAGTCAATATTTTTCAAATCTGACATTGTGGGTTGCCTTAGAATCATCTTCTGGACAAAACCCATACTTCAAATTTTCTCGGAAAAAATTGCCCCTCGCAGCCCCTGCTGCCCCCAATTGCTTTTTTCGGAAAAGCTTTTGCATGTCAAGCTAAACGGCACTTTTTCACAATTTTGACGTTGTGGGTTGTCTTAGA
Source organism: Sequoia sempervirens (assembly GCA_007258455.2). NCBI lineage: Eukaryota > Viridiplantae > Streptophyta > Pinopsida > Cupressales > Cupressaceae > Sequoia > Sequoia sempervirens. Next base: position 324,555,662 of record VDFB02047230.1, on the reverse strand, counting down.
ATCATTTTCTACACAAAACCCATGTTTAAGAATTTTTGGTGAAAATTGTCCTTCGACAAGGTATTTTTAGCCTCATCAGATGACATTTTAGCTTTTCGGAGAAAAATGTCAGAATATAGTGGAGTTTACAATCAACAAGCAAATTTTTCATAATGCAGTACACACAGATCAAATTCAAGACAAAGTCAATCTTGACTCATGACTTCATCGAAATGGTTGACATGGATTTGCATAAAGTGTTTCCAGAGGCTATCTTGGATCCGATTAAGATAAATAATGCAATACTTCAAAACATCCAAGAATTTAGGTTGCTAGAGGCGGCTTCACTCCCTATTTCAGTTCATTGCATAGAATTCGTGATGTCTTCTGTCAAGCATTACAATTCTACTACTCAAGAAATTCAGTCAGCAGATGGACGAGTGATTTGCAGTCTCAAGCCCCAGGACATTGAGAGGTGTTTTGGTATTCCTCAACATCCAAACAGTTTGGTCATTACCATGGATCAGTGTGAAAGAGCATTCAATGCTGATAAGGACATGTGTCAAAGCAAAATGGCAGAAAGGTGGTTAAAATAGAAGAAAACTAAATTGCCATACAATGTGGGTTGCAGAGAATACAAGGATGAGTACAGGATTTTGATCACTCTTCTCAATCGTATTTTGGATCATGCAGATGCTAATAAATTCCAACCCTAGATGTACTACATCATTGCTCAAATCATTTCCAAGCGGGAGCATTATGACTGGGCCTCTCTAATCAACGACGTTCTCCACAAGCAGATTACCGATTTCTTAGTTGCCCACCAATTTCATATGTGTTCGTATCTCATATACTTGATTGCCTACCAGGGTCACTTTAGAGGATTGAACACAGTGGGGATTCTCAGTGTACAAAAGGTTTATCAATACTATGACCAGCTTGAGTTCACAAAGTTCGAGCGACATTTCAAGCGTGTGCAAGAAGCATTCTTGATGTACACAATGAGGAACCTAGACCGGGAATTGCATGTTTGTATCTCAACGGTTGCCAGAGCAGCAATGGTAGAATGGGCAAACTAGTTCATTCTGTTCCCTAACTACACCTACATCCACGTCTACGGATATACAGGAAATCCAGCTATGCTACCTCGCTATCCTTCGGATAGGACGGTTTTCATGGAGTTCCTGAGGCAATTGTACGATGTTCATTTACGTTTGCGCCACAAGCATAAACCAGCTGCCAACTTTCCATTTCAAATGGGAATCTACTAGTGCAGGACAGCAGTTGACGCCAAGGCTGCAGGACAGGAGTTAGAGAAGTTTAATCTCAAGTACCTTGTTGATGCATGCACATATGACCCTTGGGGTTGTTACACAGCACGCCTTGGCAGTCACCCTTATCACAAGCCTACAATGGAGGATTATCAGGTTAACTGCAAGGATGATTTCGAGGTGCGCCGGCGCAACTACAGCAAGTTCACCCTCTCACAGATTTTTGTCTTCATGTCAGAGGATGTGGGAGGATTGTTAGATGATGATGGGGATGTACTTCCTCAATTCTTCAGAGAACAGGTTGATACGCAGCCACTTCCAGCTGTCGATTGGTTTGCCAAGGAGTACTCATCTGTCAAAGAGAGATCAAGTAGAGTCATTCAGAACAACACACTCTACTTGGATAGTAAGAAGACGAGGGCAATCATGCCAAGAACAGAGCCACCACTGGTGGATGTTTCACTGCCATCCTCGTCAAAACCAAAACAAAAGAAAAGGAGCAATCCTCCTAAAAGAAACAAAGTGCCTAACAATTCAAAAGGGAAGGCACTTGTTACAGAAACACATGTGGAGCCAAGCGCGAATACAGTCCAAAGCATACCAGAGCCCGAGGTTCAGCCTCCCATGCCATCACCTACACCACAATAGTTTCCAGTTCCGGTTCACATTGATTTGGACCTAGACTCGCCACCACATAGTGATACCTCTACACATTCCCACTCATTAGAACTTCCTATGACTAGCACCAACCCTTCCAATGAGATTAGTCAAGACTCGTCTTGGCTTGAGAATCAGCTGGGTAGAAAGAGGAGGCAGCCATCTTACATACTTGATCACTCCAATTTTGATCATGTCTACCAGGATGCGCTAGATAAAAGAATCAAGAAGCAGGTTCATGTAGAGAGGAATGCTAATAAGGAGATCATAATAGAGATTGTTGCACCTCCAGAGGGTAAGAGCTTGAATGGGATAGAAGTTGAAGACTTCGATGTGATAAAGGTCAACCTTGGTAGAAGCACACACCAAACAGAGGTTGATTTCCTTCAAGTTGCAACGGATAGCATAAAAGATAAGGTGATAAAAGACAGAGAAGACAAGGCAGCCCTGAAGGCTGAAATCCAGCAACTTCGTCAGTATATCTCTAACCTCGTGCATAGAACAGAAAATGTCACCACTTCACTCCCACATAAGCTAGAGCCATCAGCAGATCAGAATCACCTTAATCAGCTGGTTGTATATGGAAACCGCCTAGTAGATTGGGAGGAAGAGTTTGTCACCAGGGGCCGCTTTGTACTCACAAAGTTGTATCAATTGAGGTACAACGCTCACGAACTCCATCTACGCATCCAGGATGAGCGAGACTTGGCGATTGACAGACCCAGAGATGAAATCATGATCTCTCATCTGAGGATGGCATACGACTCAGTCACCAACGAAGAAGACAAAGAAGCTATTTTTACTTGGAGGACACAGTTGATCTTCAAGGCAAAAATACAGGATACAATGGCTTCAAAGTTGGCTGAGAGCAGAGAACACGTGACTAGTGCACTTCGGTACGTGAGAACTTTTGTGTCCCGAGTTCCTTGCCAGTATTAGCATGAGGGTGGTGAGTACGTCGAGCTTACTGATGTTCAGTCAGAGTTGCAGGTGCTCATCCATGGTATTTTCAATGGGGATTTCGTTGGCTGTAAGTTAGATCAACTTACAATCATGTCAACATTATTTGATGACACAGTTAAAAGTAGAGGAGAACTTCAGAGCCAGATCACAAGTAGTGAGGAGATGCTGCGAAAACACAGTGTGCTACGACAAAGTATCAGTGCTCCAGATAGTGATGCAATCAATAACCTCGTGGAGGGGTTACTTGTTCGAAATCACGGCCAGTGAACTTTAGATCATGGATGTCCCACCTTTTCAGTATAGTGTGATGTCCCCATCACAAAAGAAAATCTAAGATAAGTATACATTTAATATATTTATATATTTGCATTCAAATAGAGTAATCATTATAGAATATTTTCATTTAACTCATATATATAAACATGACTAACTTGGGTATTGTTGGTGGCAGATGAGAAGAAGAGATCCTAGAAAAAACTAAGATGTTTTTGCTTGAGGACAAGCAAAGTTGGGAGGGGAGGACTGTCATGTCCCCGAAATTAGAATATTCTGAGATACAAATAAGTGAAAATAAATAACACAATACACATTAAAATTATAAAAGAAAATATTATCGTTTTAATATATTTATAATTACAATCATAAGATAATATTGTAATTATAAATATATATTGACGATACACAATAAAATACATTAATATAAGTACTATCATAATTATCAAATAATTATTAAGAGATAATATTATAAATATTAAAATATACATTTAAATAATAAATATAAATAATACTATAAATAAATATAAATAATATTACAAATAAATTAAAAATAAAATAGTAAAATATAATACACATCAAAACAAAATAATAAAATGCATATAATTTGAGATATCATTAAGGAATGTTTAACTAAAAGTCATGTCCATTTGTGGGTTTATCTCTATTCAAAGAGATGCCTCTCTTCATGAAGGTATAAGGATATAAAATAAGGAGTGGAAGATAATGGAAAGGAATAATATATACAAGTCAGATTTTAAGAAGAAGATAGAAGAGTAAAGGAATGAAGATGTAAAAAGGAGATCTATCAATAGTGTGTAGAGAACAATAAAATATAAATTAGAAAGGTTTGGAATTAGTTTTCAAAAGGCAGCAATCATTTCAAAAGGTTGTGTCCTTTCTAATGAATGTCTCTTTTCAAAAAGACACATCTTCTCATTTGAATGTGAAGATATAAAAAGGGAGAGAATGAGATATGTATAGGGAGAAGAAGGAAATAGAGAATAGAATGGGAAACAAGAAACAAAATATAGACTGCAAATCATCTGAAATTTATAAAGACTGGCAGATGGAAAATAGATAAGTATTTTATGAATATAAAGAGATAAATATTTTCTGAATTTAAATAATAAGTTAGATAAATGTTTGTACATTTAAATAATGATGTTGATAAATACATCATGGATTTAAATAATAGTCTAATTAATAGTAATTCATTCATGCTGCTATTTATTTAATGTTATCTATTTTTTATGGATTGCATGGGGAATAATAAATCATGCATGCTACTAGTTATCTTATAACATTGCTGATATGTTATGCTCCATTGACATTATTGAATGTAATTACACACACACACACACACACATATATACATAATACAATTATACAATAAAGATACTTGTAGCAATTATTGAGCCTTATAAGTAATTGTGATTATTTGATAGAAAAATGAATAAATTTATGAATGTCTATCCTATGATTGATCAAGAAAAGGAGAAAAAGAATGCAATATGAGCACTAGACCATCATAAAAGGATATCTTCAAGAAATCAAGGAAGATTTAAGTTAAGCCCAAATTGGGGACATTACAGATAGACATCAGACACAGCGGTTAACTCGATGCTTCTTTCCGAGTTAACTTGTTGTTCCACCTTTCATGCTATGTCTATCTTAGAATCATCAATGTACAATTGGAGTTTTCACTTAGGTTTCATTTCAATAAGGACATGCATGCTTGCACATGTCCATTTAGATTAGTCTTGTTTCGGTTAACTGATGGTAGTTTTCCAGTTGACTATATAATTTCCTTTATTTAGGGTTTAGTAATAAAATCTTGCATGCTTGCAAGACTGTAGTTGACTCAAGGTGATTTTAGGGTTCCCTACACCTTTGATGTCTATAAATAAGAGCTTTTTGCTCATTTGTAATTAACTTTTGCACGCGATAGTAATATATGTTGCGCCACCTTGCCTGTAATATTGATGTTCCGTATCTGTTCACTAGCTTTTACTGTGATAATAAATGGCTGCATCACCTTGCCTGAATGTTATTATTATGGTATTTGTTCATCTTAGTTAAATGGAGTGGCTAGTTTGATCATTTATTCTATGTGCGTTTCGCCAATGCAATTTGTTGTCCTAGTTGGCTATCTTATGTTATGCTCAATACTTGTTCTTTCAATCTACGCCTTGGATAGGGGTTCCTCCTCCTTGGAAATTTGGGAAGAAGAATTATTGTTTTAAGTGTTGTGCCTAATAGATTTCATTTCAACCTACGCCTCGGATAGGGGTCCCTCCTCCTTGGAAATTCTGTTGTGGAGTTTATCGTAAAAACATTCTTGCTCCTTTTTCCTCATGCTCTATTTTCTTGAGGAGATTGGATAGATTAAAGCATTTAGTTTAGTTGTAGTTAGAGATCTACGAAACCAAAAAATCCTTAGCTACAACGTTCTTGGTTTTCTTAACCTTGTGCCTCTTCCAATTGAGACAAAAAGATAGGAGTTAGATTACTTAATTTTTTCACGCAAATCAACATAAGAGGGAGCTTCCCCTCCTAATTTGAAGAGCAGTCATTACGCATTGTGCATAGCTGTCCGTACCAACTCGCACTCCAAAGGTGCTAATTGTTACGCCAACAAATCAATATACCTTATTATGACCAGATAGGTCAAGATTTGACTAAAGATTATATTATGAGAGTAGTAGCTCTCAAGGGTTATGATAACAATTCGAACAAGTGGTTATAGCTAAGACCCAGCAAGTTACATGAAAGTAACTTGGGTGTTCGAGTTGGGAATTACTAACAACTCAAATGAGTTAATTACTTAGTGAATATTCACATTCTAAGAAAGGATTCTATAGTGGAACTAAACATTGGACATCCAAGACTATAATATGAAGAAGGAATCTTCGGTTCAAGGATAATATTTATTATTTATATATGATGAAAATTTTGTAAATACTTTTAGTTGTGACCAAGAAAGTCTAGTCAAAGACAATGAGTCATTAGTATCAACTACTTGTGCATAGAATGGGAGAGCAGCTACTCCCATGGTTATTATGAAGGACTTGAATAAGTGGTAGTTGCTAAGTCCCAAGAAGTTACGAGAATGTAACTTGGGTATTCAAGGTCAAGAGAAATATAACCAATCAAGTTGTTTAACAACTTAGTGTAATGTCCCCTAATTGGGAATGCCCTAAATTTGCCCTAAATCCTTAATTTTCAAATAAACAAATGAGTTAGAGAATACCTTTCACTTGATTGAAGCCCTACACACAATTTAGAAACCATTTACCACAATCACACTGATTAGCAAATTACAACCATTTGCCACAATAATACTAATCAGCTGATTATCATAATTAAATATTAGTAATTCTCCCTTAATAGGGTGCCCTCTTAGTAGTTCTCCCTAATAGGGTGCCCTCTTATTTGGTCTTGGGGGAGCATTGAAGAGGGGGGAATTTGGCGGGGTGCCTTAGCCTCCTTGACCTCATGTGGCGCATGCCATTCATATGAAGTGGCCTCCTTGTCCTCATGTGGCGCATGCCATTCATATGAGGTGACCTCATGTGGTACATGCCATTCATATGAGGTGGCCTATTTAGTGAGAATTCCAATTCCCTCATCGTTCCATCCCCTTCCATTTCCTCATGAATGAGCTCCTTATAAACTAATTGAATTCATATTTGCAATAATTACATTAGTAATACATAGTGAACTATGTATATGCTATCATAAGGTAATATGCATGAATCATTTTAAATGATATATTATAATCCTCTATTAATATCCTACCACAATATATATTGATTTATAATTCTGCAATAATTTAAACTAACTGATACAGTGGTTTCATATTTCTGAAATCATAAAATAATTAATACTGACAGATTATATCTGCTGGCTGACCTCTCCTTTCTTTATTTTCCAATCGATGCTGATCTGTTTGAAAGTGATTCTCTTTAATACCCTGATATGGTCAAAAATCATAGACTTTCCTTGCATCTTGACTAGGATGTATCTCTTAGTTTAGTCCTGTCCCTTGGAGTAAATGTTAACTGATGTCTTAGACTAAACCGTATTAAATGAATTGCTGCCTTTTAATAACAATCGCTGCATTAGTCTTTAAATATAATTGCTGCTAAGGTGTTAGGAATCACTGCATCATTTGGTTCTAATAATAATCAGAAATCACTGTGTTAGCATTTATTAATGCTTTGTGATTATTATTCATTTATTTAATTATTAGCTTCTTATGAATATTTATTATTATAATAATTACGATTAATAATATCAACTGCTCTATTTTATTATTATAATATTATCTATGATAATTATAATTATTGCAATTATTTATATCTATATTTTTATATTTATTTTATTTAGTTATTTGTATTCCAATACTTCATATTTCAGTCTTACAATTTTGAGGGCATGACAGTATTGCTTGTCCTCAAGCAATCACACAATATTCCCTTTTATATCACAAATTTGAGGGAGTCACACCTTTTCACTTCAATAGTCACAACTCTTCATTATTGCATTTGGATACTGATAATAATTTAGTTTTAGATAACTTAATTTGTTAGTACCTCCCACCCCTAGGAGCATTTTGACAGACAACATTTTTAACATTTTTGTAGTCCTTAAGCATAAAGTAATCATAAACACAATGACGAGCTCGACATACATCACAAATACATAGTGACTAGCTCTAACATTCATCACATACACAATGGCTAACTAACACATGTGAAGAGCACACAGGAAATACTGAGGGGAGTAGGGGGCCGGGAGTGGCCAGTGAATCAATATTTCAAAACTTTACAACTTAAAACCACATGAATCAAAAATTAAAGCAGACAACCAAGTAGCTCAACCAAGCAAACAAGTAGCTCAAGCAACCAACCAACCAGCTCAAGCACACAGGCTAATAACTCAAACACACAGGCAAGTAGCTCAACCAAGCAGGCAAGTAGCTCAAGCACCTCGATGTCAATGACAAAATACTCTCAGGGATAGTTGGGAGGCTGCACGATAGGGTGCCCTTCTAGCAGTTCTCCCTATCACAGGGTGCCCTTATAGCACTTCTCCCTTAATAGGGTGCCCTCTTAGCAATTCTCCCTAATAGGATGCCCTCTTATTTGGTCATGGGGGAGCATGGAAGAGAGGAGAGTTTGATGGGGTGTCTTAGCCTCCTTGACCTCATGTGGCGCATGCCATTCATATGAGGTGGCCTCCTTGTCATCATGTAGCGCATGCCATTCATATGAGGTGACCTCATGTGGCACATGCCATTCATATTAGGTGGCCTATTTAGTGAGGATTCCAATTCCCTCATCATTCCATCCCCTTCCATTTCCTCATGAATGAGCTCCTTATAAACTAATTGAATTCATATTTGCAATAATTACATTAGTAATACATAGTGAACTATGAATATGCTATCATAAGGTAATATGCATGAATCATTTTAAATGATATATTATAATCCTCTATTAATATCCTACCACAATATATATTGATTTATAATTCTGCAATAATTTAAACTAATTGATACACTGGTTTCACATTTCTGAAATCATAAAATAATTAATACTGAGATTATATTTGTTGCTGACCTGTCCTTTCTTTATTTTCCAATTGATGCTGATCTGTTTGAAAGTGATTCTCTTTAATACCCCAATATGGTCAAAAGTCATAGACTTTCCTTGCATCTTTTGACTAGGACGTGTCTCTTAGTTTAGTCCTGTCCCTTGGAGTAAATGTTAACCGATGTCTTAGACTAAACCATATTAAATAAATTGCTGCCTTTTAATAACAATCGCTGCATTAGTCTTTAAATATAATTGCTGCTAAGGTGTTAGGAATCGCTGCATCATTTGGTTTTAACTTTTAATAGTAATCAGGAATCGCTTCCTTAGCATTTATTAATGCTTTGTGATCATTATTCATTTATTTAATTATTAGCTTCTTATGAATATTTATTATTATAATAATTACGATTAATAATATCAACTGCTCAATTTTATAATTATAATATTATCTATGATAATTATAATTATTGCAATTATTTATATCTATATTTTTTATACTTATTTTATTTAGTTATTTGTATTCCAATACTTCATATTTCAGTGTTACAATTTCAGGGGCATGACACTTAGTAAGTGTGAACATTAACATATGGTGGTTGCCAAGGCCTAAAAAGTTAGGGGGACGTAACATGGGTGATCAAAAGTCAGGATGATTTAACCAATCTAGAAGAATTATGACTTATCAAGGAATAATACTATGTTCGAGACTGACAGGAGTCTAGGAGTGGTACTATACTCAAGATGGACAGTAGTCAAGGAGCAAATTTATGCTCAAGATCGACCGGTGTCTAGGTGTATGACTTAGATAAAGGCATCATTTTTAAATGAAAATCTGTATGAAATGTTAACCAATGGTCTATAGTATGTTTTAACCATAGGTCAGATTAAGTTTTCCAAGTCGAGTAGGGTGGGTGAACGAATGACTTCACTCCAAGTAAATAGCGATTGTATATATTACAAAAACTTTGGCCAAAGTGGGTGCATTGCCTCTGCATGCACTTGTCAGTTCACTGTGTTTTGGATACTTAATGCAATCAAAGTTGCGATTCATAGTTGGAAGGTCTCCATAGTTGATTGACGGTATTGGTTAAGTAGGGCACAACACCAAAGCTCAGATGGCTATTACTGGGGGGTTCTTAACCATTTCCTTCGTTGAAGGGCATAGCCAATTCCAGTTAGGAACGTGTGCGGGGGACCACTAGTCCGTGGTAGGAGGTAAAGCACTTGGGTGATGCTCTCCCTCTTGCAGATGACTTGCCGAGTCTTGGGAGACAAAAAGAAAGAAAATGTCCAGATATGGATCTCTGACCTTGTACCTTATTTATGTTATATGAATTTGAAATTGTTCATGTGGGAAGTGCTGAAAAGAAAAGCAATTTATACTTCCTAGTTTGAAAAGGCAAAATGAAATTATTATGCAATGCTTATGAATGCTTATGTTATCAGTTATGCAAATGTAACTTTCATTTATTGAAGAAAAATTTTGTCCTATTTTTATGGAATATGTACTTTTTACTTTATGGTTAAAATTCTTTGTTATAAGGTTGTGGTTGTTACATTTCAGCACCACTTCCCTTAAGGATAGATTATTTGTAAGGTTCTAACCTCAAGACTACTATATCTTCCACCTCAAAAACCCTCTCAGTTCAATGGCAATCAGCATACATCTTTTGTTGATTTTGGGTCTCCTATAGGTTCTCTTTGAGCGCTTTCACAATGCCTAAACTTAGCTAAATCAAATCTTTACCTCCTAGTACTCTACTATCTGAGAGAACCAAGTCCATGAATGAAGTAGCATCATAACCATAGAGTGCCTGGAAAGGAGTCATACCTATAGACATGTGGTGAATAGAATTGTAGCAATATTTTCTAAGATTCAGCCATTTGACCCACGTTGCTTGTTGTCATGTAACACAGTTCCTCAAATAAACTTCTATCCATTTGTTCACAATTTCCATTTGCCCATTGGTCTGAGGATGATAGCTAGTGCTTGGGGTCAATTCTATGCCCGTTAATCGAAAGAGCTCTTGCCAAAACAAGTTGATAAATTTGTTGTCCTTGTCACTTACAATGTTTCTTTGTAGCCCATGAAGTCTAAAAATCTCTCTAAAGAACAGATCAGCCACTTGGAGAGTCTTGTACTTTGAAGATATAGCATGAAAATGAGCATATTTAGTGAGCTTATCAACAACCACACATACAATCCTTACCTTGCACCTTTGGAAGTCCTGTGATGAAATCTATAGAGATACTCTCCCATTTATGCACATTGATAGAAAATGAGCAAAATGCAACCACACCAAAGGAAACTTGGGTTGCAATCACTATATTTTTTAGCACAAGAATGATGTGAGAGCACACATGCACCAAACTCAGTTATACAATCTAAGAATGGACAGGCCAGTAATTGGGCATCTCTGAAAGCTCAAGGGTATTTTATATCGACTCTAAATGTAGGTAAGGTATTATTGATATAGATCCCATCTCCAAAGTTCTTAATATTATGCCAAAGTCATTTGAGAATTTCAAGACTACACTCACATTGAGTGGAAAATTGGCAACCTTGAGATTTAATGCTTTGGAAAATCTGTTACTGCAACATGAAGAAATGCTTAATAGAGATGATGAAGCTGAACCAGCAAATGATTTTGCATCTAAGTTCAAGGATAAGAAGCCTCAATGGCAAAGAAAACTTGTTATGGATAATGGTGAGCAAAAGAAATGAAAGGCTTGCTATTATTGCAATTGTCTTAGTCATTTCTACTTCAAAAAGAAGAAAGATATGAACAAAGGTAAACAAGGAGATATGATGGTTATTGTAGCTATTGGAGATAATGATGAAAGTCACAGATTGTTTTCAGCAGATGCTTCCAAATATGTCAAAACAATGATGTCTAGATCATTGATTCAGGTGCTACTTGCCACATGGCTGGTAATGTTGACAACTTGAGAAATGTAACAAAGCAAGCAAGAAAGACTATTACATTAGGAGATGATTCACAACTACATGTTGAAGAGGTTGAGAAAGCTCATCTCGATGTTCCAAATCAAGGTAAAATAGGTATTGATAATTTTTTACTCATTCCATGACTTTAAAAATATCTTGTCTCGGTCAGCTAGATCACTGCCAAAAATGTGAAGGTCATTTTTGAACAAGGAACTTGTAAGGTGTTTGGCAATAAGGGAAAATTGGTATGTGATAGATATATGAAAGGATGACTATTTAACGTGAGCACAAACTCCTCTAAAGCCTTAGTTTTAAGCATTTCTTCAAGAAATCAGTTGTGGCATGAAAGGCTTGGCCATATTAACCTCAGGTCACTGAAGGAAATGTTCAATCAAAATATAGTATATGGTCTTCTACACATCACTATAACGAAGCATTTTTGTGAAGCCTATGTTATGGGGAAACAACATAGAGAAAAGTTGATTTTGGAAAAGCCTAGAGAACCTCTAAGAAGTTGGAATTAGTTCATTCTGATCTTTGCGGACCGATGAAGATAGTTTCCATAGGGGAATCTTGATATTTCATGACATTCAAGACTCAAAAGGCATGGGTTTACTTTCTAAAAGCATTTGATATTTTCAAGGAGTTTATACACCAATTTAAATATGAATGTGATTAAAAAATTAAAATACTGAATCAGATAGTGGGGGGAGTATGCCTCAAACAAATCTGTCATCTTTTGCAAACAAATGGAATCAAGAGGTAACTCTTGGCTTCATATACTCCACAACAAAATGGAATGATTGAAAGAATGAACATGGCACATCAAGAAAAAGCTAAATCAATAGTCAAGGCTTGTAATCTTGAAGATAAATTATGGCGGGAAGTAGTTCATGCAATAGCTTATTTGATCTATCAAAGTTTGACTAATATTTTGGAATGCATCTCTTCCAAAGAAGCATGGTCAGGCAGAAACCCATTTGTTAAGCATTGGAGAATCTTTTGGGAGCATTGCCTATAGACACATTCCAAAAGAAAAGAGAATGAAGTTTTGATAAGAGTCAAAAATTGCCTACCAATTGTATGACTCCAAGGCAAAAAAATCACATCTCTAGAGATGTCATTTTCTAGGTAGAGTGTCACCTTCCAATTGTTTGTCATGTTGATTGGCTAGATGGTCTGGCCATCATACTCACCCAAAAGGTTGAGCCAAAACTAGAACGCATTACTGAGTCAATAGAAGAAAGAGAAGGTATTGATGAGCCAAATTCAAGCTCATTGTCCACTCCACAATCTCATGTTCCTCTAAGGAGATTAGAACATGAAAGCAGAATGCCCATCAAATTGCATGACTATGAGGTCAATTATGCATTGATGACAACTATTCTCAATGCTCATGAACAAACACTTTTGAGTTGGTAATAAAAGAAGAAATATGGCAAAGTGTTTGAATCAGGAGATGGATTCAATTCATTCGAACTAGACATGGGAGTTGGAACCTTTACTTGTTGGTGAAGAAACCATTGATTATAAATAGGTGTTCAAAATCAAGTTCAAATTTGATGGCTCAATTGACAAGCACAAAGCAAGATTGTAATGTCCCCTTTTGGGTTTGCCTCAAATCTTGCCCTAGAATCAAAAATTTAATTTAGTTAGGATTATAACTAACCAATCATATGCTTGAAGCAATATAAACCTTGGTTTAGGTCTTGCAATCATGTCAGATAATATTGGAAATATAATTCATATGATCAAAACATATATAATAAATGTCTTATCTATTTAAACCATGCAAAAAAATATAATTATTTCAAAACTATATAAACTGCACAATATCCATAATGGATATTGGAAGTTTGATCATAATAGGACTTGGATGAGAAACATGATAAGTCCCCCTGAAGCTATCCATACTAAGCCCAAGAGCAGATATACCATCCCTCTTGGCCCCAAGTGGCAGACACACAGTATCCAACATGGAATGGTGCACTCAGTGGATAAACTTGTATCTGCTTTTCCTATCCATGCTGCCTTATCCATCCCTCTTACAATCAACAACCAATCCATGTAGAGATTGGGAAGAAGCCACAATAGGAGGCCCATAGATTCCCCTTTCTAAGCCCAAGGGTGAACAGTCACTCCCTTGGCTTAAAGTGGCCAGCTTGGAGTGGCATACTTAGAAAGAAATCTAGTATCTGCTCACCCTACTGGTATTTCCCCCATTCCTCCTCATGGTTGCTTGATGAGAATTGCAAACACTAAATATATCCATATTCATAGAGATTATACAACAATAAATATATCACAATAATCATGATAGAGCATACCACAATACTTATTATATTCTAAGATGCAAACATATTAACAAATGCTGACTTCTGCCCATGTCTGCTGAGTGCAGATAATTATGTTTGATCTGCTCCAATTGCCTTGCTGTTTGATCTGTCTTTTATATTCAGAAGACATTGCTTGCCAAATCTACGTATGATTGCTTAAAGAAAATCAAATGAATAAGAATCTATTATTCATGTTTATATTAAGGAATCATAATTACTTATAAGGCTCAATAATTGCTGCAAGCATCATTATTGCATACTCGTGTACATATATATATATGATTTATCATTTATCTTCATTTATCTTTCCTTGAGCCAACATCTTCTTCCCACATATTTCTTCTTCCAAATCTGAATATATCATATTAATGTATCTGCTGCTATGCTCAGGAAATACTCCTATTTCTGTCCTTTTCGCAGTTCATATATGTACATCGTTTAAATCTGATTATATTCCATTCTGTTGCTTCCATTTCTGATTATAACATATTAAATAATCCCTGCTATACTCAGAGATATATTCAGATTTCTAATTCATTTTTCCTATCTATTTTAAGGGCCGCTGCCTTTCTGAGTGCAGATCCTTTTTTATTTTAGACTGATATTCCTTGAAGACCCTATCTCCTCTTTTTGTTCCCTTTATACCTTGTAAAATCCCCAAGAGGGGCGACCATATGGAGGGAGATGACTTCATGAAGAGGGGCGTCCCTTTGCTAATATCCTCTTTAGACATTAGCGATGCCTTTTTGCATTCACTAATCTTTAATCATCGCTGCCTTTTCTAAATCGCTGCCTTTTCTAAATCGCTGCCTTCATATATACCTTTTCATAAATTCCGTCACTTCATTATAAATAATAATGACTGCTGTTTGTTGCTCACTATATAATCAATCGCTGCCCTTGTAATCTTTTTAATCGCTGCACTTCATTCCCTTATATATATATATATATATTTAAATTGTTAATATTTATATTTATATTGTTGTTTATTTCATTTCAACACACTTTCGTATGGCAATGGATCATGGCGGGGGCATGACAAAGATTGGTAACTAAAGGCTACAAACAAATCGAAGGTATTGATTACAAGGAAATCTTGGCTCTAGCCACAAAGATGATCATAGTTAGAACATTGAGAGAGCATTTGCTTCCAAGCACAATTTAAAAATCGACCAAATGGATGTGAAAAGTGCATTTCTAAATGGAGATTTGACAGAACAGGCATGTGACACAACCTCCTAGTTTTGTTGAAAAAAGAAAAAAGCATATGGTATGTTGCCTTAAAAAAGGCACTATATGGTTTGAAACAGGCTACACAAGCCTAGTATTCAAAAATTTATAAGTACTTCCTTCAAAGGGAATTTTATAAATGTCACCAAAAAAGGAATTATATGGTTTGAAACAAGCTCCACTTGGTATTCAAAAATTGATAAGTAATTTATTCAAAGGGGATTTCAAAAATTTGATGCTGATCCAGATTTGTACATTAAGATTTCTGATCACAAGTTATTCTTCATTGTGTTGTATGTTGATGATCTGCTTAGCACTAGGAATAATCAATCACTTATACATGCAGTGAAAGAGGATTTGAAGACTAATTTTGAAATGTCTACTCTTGGATTATCTTGTTACTTTCTTGGAGCTGAAGTGTGGCAAACACCTAAAAAAGTATCCCCCTCTCAATTGAAGTACACCAAAATTCTCACATGGTTGCAAGACTAAGCTTCACCAATACCAATCGAGACAAGAACTAAATTGACTCAAGACCTAGAGTGTAAAGCAATTAATGAAACACTATACAGAAGTTTTGAAAGGAAAATTGATTTACTTGACTACTACTCATCAAAACATATCTTATTCAGTTGGAATCTTGTCCCAAATCATAACTTAACAAAAACAAAGTCATTAGTTGGGTGCAAAATGAGTTTGAAGATATCTTGAAGGAACACAGAACTTCGGATTGAAATATTCAAAGAATGAAGAGTTTAAACTTGCTGTTTTTTCATATTCAGACTGGGCGGGTTGCAGAGACTCTAGGAAATCAACCTTTGGTTACTGCTTCCCTCTTGTATCTGCCATTATTTCATGGAGTTGTAAGAAGCAACCTAATGCTACATTGTCATCCACTGAAGAAAAGTAAAAAGCAGTTGTTGCAACAACATGTGAAGCAATATGGCTCAGACAACTTCCTAGGGATCTTTGACACCCACAACCTGATCCCACAATTATGCATCGTGACAATCAAAGTGTGTTGAAGATGTACAAGAATCCAGTGCTCCATGCTCACAAAAGAATTTTGAAGTATATCATCACTTCATTTGTGAGCATGTCCTCAACAAGGAAATTGAGTTAGTTTATACACCAACGAATGAGCAGCTTGGAGATGTCTTCACCAAGCCTTTGAGCAAAGATAAGTTTGTATAATTTCAGAAAGGCATTGGTGTTAAATGTCTTCATTTGTACTCAGGTAGCTATTTTGTTATGTGTGATGAAATATAATCTATGGTTGAGTATTTGAAATATATACTTTATTTCATCACAATCCCTAAGCATCAGTCATGTAGAGACACATCTGTCCATATAGTTTGCCTCTTTAAAGGATTTTTGGATCGCATAGATCAAATATATTCAAAGCTCTTCAATTTTAACAGTCAACATGTTGGCAACTGTCTAACTCTGTTTTCTGAAATGGGCATCAACTCTAGAGTATCTGCATCAAATATAACTTTATTCTTGCAACTACAAAATCTCAGGCTAACGCATGTGTTAAAAACAGGCAATCACAGAACCTATTGAGATCAAATAAACTTTACCCTTGCAACTGTAAATGTAGGGAAACAAAGTAACCACTTGAGCCTCAGTACCAAAACTCACTTTGAAATGAAAACCTCTTTACAAATGATGGATCGGCCTTGCACCAGAAACCTCACTGAAATCAAATACCCATCTGCACCACTTAACTTAAAACCAGACTAAAGGCAAAACCCACTTAGGGAACGCTTCTGAAACACAAAATTTCACCTTAAAATATCGTGCCAAAGACCATATCAAAATTGAATACCTATTTCAACCCTTCCGCTGAAGGCCTTCCCTACCACTCACCCACCAAACAAAAACACAAAATAAATCAGAACAATGGGCTATTTCACCTATTGATGCCACGATACACAGGGATGGCAATAGTTTGGGGCAGCTATCTAGGGTTTTTCTTTGGTTAGTTACCTTCTATTTTCGAATTGCTTTTATCATTCTCTCGTATTAGAGTAAGAATCTGAATAGTTGTGGTGAAAATCCAATAGGCAGATCGTTTTCTTGTTACTGATATATGTAATTCGGCCAAATTTAATGAATAAAATTAGCGTCTTCATGTAATTTCTGAAATGAGATTTTTGAAGAGTCTATGATTTTATATCCTATAAATCTTTTCTCAACAATTTATTCTAAACAGAAATAAAAATTTAAAACATGATCTAAGGACCATGGGTTATGAGCCCACAATCAAACTAATTATACTATGAAAATTTGGAAGTCACTTTTTATAAGTTCTTTTTTTTTAAATTGCAAAAGTTAATCAAAAGATAAAAGGGTGAAAGAGGTTTCAAAATGTTTCATATTTAGTAATTAAATTGCTGCCCTAAAAATTTAGTTAATTGTCCCATACAATGTTGCATTCTTTTAGTCTATTAGTCTACTATGTTTTTTTATATGAAGTAATTATTTGATTTAATCCTATATGAAGTGGAGGAGATCTGTGTGGCTGTGACTTGGTTGTAAAAAACAAAAAAAAAAATAGTTTTTTTTCTTTCTAGGAAGTGAAGTTTTGCACAAACAACTCTCCCAAAATTTATGAATGGTATTGGTGGTTAATATTAAGGTAATAAATTGGAAATTCTATTTCTGGTATTTGGAGTCTACGTATGGAAGGCTCTACATTCTTGGAACAAAATAAATTTTTATTAAATCTGTAGCAAAATGCAATGATAAGATTTAGAATGAATTTAAGTTTACTTGAAAAATAAACAAAAATTACCAATATTGTTTTGAAGTTTGAATAAATTCAAAAACCAAAGTTACAAAAGTAAAATAAATGTAAATTCAAAAACCATGTTTACTCCAAACTTGGTAAAATAAAATATTTTGAGTGAAATTTTTTTTTTTTCTTTTTAAATTAATTTCCGTGTAATTTAAGCTTGGTATGATGAAAAATTTTTACCTAAAATTTAAACTATTTTTGGTGTTTATTTATTTCAATCCCAAAACTATTTCTTGGTCTTGTTCGTATTAGTGTTCTTAATAGTTTCTTGGCTTAATTTTAGTTCTTCTCTTGATTTAAATTGGGGTAAAGTTTTGTTGTTTAAGTTCTCATTAATTTTATTTTTTTTTGTAAGCGTTTACAATTTAAAAAAACAAAACTAGTACATTATCATTAAAATTTGATTACCTAAATTTATTAAAGTAATATATCTAAGTGGGGAAATTATAACTAGTCATTTCTTTCAAAGTAGCAATTTGGCCCTTTTTTTTTGGTTTACCAAATAAAACTATATAATGTTTTACGGAGGTTTAAGGTTAGTTATTCTAAACTTGCATAAACGAATTTATTATTTTATTATTAATTTTGGTTTATTTTAATGCACAATGTTAAATGCGGCAATTCTTGTAGGAGATAGAGCAAGTAAAATTTGGATCCATTATTGTGGCAACTTAGTTTGAAGGGCATTTCTTATGCAGGCAATAAGGTATATTATACTTCTAGTTCATTGTAGTTGCCCTAAATGATAAAATATAATAAGGGTTTCTTATAAGGGATGCACTAGTCATTGTATAGTTTGGTTTGAAGATAATTGTCATGAAAGTGTTTGGTTTTATGTGAAAGCATGTTTTGGATGTTAGAAGCCTGTGTGTGCATACTTTGTGTTGCACCTTTTTGCATTATGAATTGAGAACTATGGTCGCAGGTTAGGATGAACCCGCATTTGTTGTCGTTATGAAAAAACAAGGGAGTTTTAGTTCATCTATATTGGGTTCTCATGTCATTTTGTGATATCCCACATTATGATGTTTCATTGTGAACAAGTTCCACCACTTCTTAGCAGTTCACAAGCTTACCTTCTTTGAGTGTTGATCAAACATCATATTTTTTTAATTCTATTTGTGAACACCAATTTTGTTAACTAGATCTCTTTTTCCTTTTCTGTAATGAATGAATATGTATTAACTCTAAAAGTAGTATCTAAGAGAGGATGAGTTAACTTTTCAACATTAGTTGGTTTCTTTTTTGAGATTCCCTATACATCATTTCATTGTATTATAGATTAGTTGGTTAGCAACAAATTTGTCCTTATAGATGCAAGATATTAGTTGGATCTATTTCAGTTGTAACTAATTAGTCAAAAGTTCAATGAGGTGGTGTATGGTCAGTTAAATTTGTAGCTCTTAGAATAGCTCACATTTGTAGAAGATCTTTTCTATTCTCTTCAATGATTAGCAGTTCCGACATTCTAGTGAAGAATACCAGACACGTAAATTTGTGTATTAACCTATACCTTTGTCACCCAATCAGATAGCAAGTTTCACGAGTTTGTGAGAATTTCCTTATCCAAATAATTTCGGGATTTGGGGTATGCAACTTTGAGAACCTAAAAGAAATCTGGAAAATGGCTAAGTATAGTGTATATTTTTGAAGACGTTTGAGTTAGAAGCAGCTTATGAGACACGTAACTAGCTGAGAGACGGTGTGCATGAAGCCAGCTCAGGAGGTATAGGGTGTTTCCTTCACTTGCACTTAATGCATCAGGTGTTATTACAATCATTAATAAACTTGTCATTTACAGGGTTGTTCATGCAAATAGTTTGAATTCTTCTAATTTGGTTGAAAATCAATTTAATATGCTCTAACTTAGCAGTTGAACATTTATCCTTGTCTAGTTGCGATGGTTATCCAGTAGTAGTTAGTATCCGAATGCTCATATCTTTCAGAGCATAAAATATTGTTGCAAACAATGTCAAATATGCGAATTAATTTGTGATGCATATGCTTTAGTTTTTGCATTTGAGCATGGTCAAGGTATTTTCCCAGTCATTTTTTGTTCTTTATGCTCATGAAAAAGCAAAGAATATTTTATTATTATTTTGGTTAATCAGTTACTAGAGGTCTAATTAGTTAGTCAGTTTTTTTGCAATATCCTTTATTGCAATTTTGAGCACCTTAAATATTTGCTTCAAAAATTCGTAATTCATAATTTCTTAGTTCGATTTCATTAGCAATCAATTTCACCATCACAATATTCCTTTTTGGGTTGCAATTAATTTATCAGGAAATTCAAGCAGATGTGGTGATTGTTGACAGTGAGTTAAACCTCTTTTTGTCTTCTCAATTTCTATTTTCATCTTAAATTCTTTCGTAGGTTGGGAAAGTGCTATTTTCAAAACATTTTTGGGTTCATTAGATAGCTTCTTCTAGACCCTGTTAGAATTTTTCAAGAAAAATTACTCCGACATTGTTCTGAGCTCTAAATTTTTTAATAATGTCCCATTTTTGAGCATCCCGAGGTTTGTAAGAGTTAGCCTATCATTTTGACCCTTGTAGGCTAAAATTATAGATAGGGGTCTAGATTAGTGGTGATTTACTTTCGGTGATTAGCGTTATTCGCTTCTATCCCGGATTCAGGTTTGGCCGCAATACGGGTTATTTGACTTAGATTGGCACACTTACTATTTATAGTAAGTTACTATTTTGGGAGAGTCAGGGTTCCTATTAATAGAAAGACTCCTGAGCAGAGCATATTGGTAGTGTCGACCTTGATTGGGCCTTTCATTTGTTTCCGGGCTGGGTTCCCGCATACCTATTTATAGTAAGTCAGCATTCGGGGTTTTCTATTTTTAGGCGGGCATTTGATCCGCATGGAGGCAGGGAGGTGGACTCACGGTTGGGGCGGCTTAACAATCGATTGAAACCGCGTCAAAGAGATATTAAAGTTTAAAGTGACTTAAGTGAGGATTTATTTAATATTTTAATATTATTATAAAGGATTATAAAGTAACTTTATAATAATAAAAGTCCTTTAATATAATAAAGTCGTTAAAGTGAATAATTTAATCATGGAATAAATCGTTTATCCCACATTGGCCAGCAGGTGTTTGAGCTCTCCTAAGGAAAGAATAAAAAGAGAGGTAAGAGCACATTCTCAGCATCCAGTTGATGAATATTATTTTTGATTGATTTTTATTGTGGAGCCTAGGGCTTTCGTAGTTTTCTTCTTTGATCATAGGAAACAAAAACTTCCTATTGATAGCATAACTGAGGGAGTGAAAGATCTCTTAAAGGGTTGCAATTGAGGAGAGGATAATTCCGTCCTTTCATTTGTACAAATTGGTGAAGTTTTTCACAAGGGTTTTGAAGATTATTACTTGCAGATCAGATTTAGTGTTGGCTGCTACAGTACACATGAATAGTGCCGCGCTATAGCAGACGCTACAGGAGATGCTACAATAAAAGGCATTTAGAGGAGTTTATTACAAGGGTTTAATCAAGGGTTTGAAGATTCATTTACTTGCAGATTTGAAGAACATTCAAGGGTTTATTTGGAGAGAATTATAAAATTGTTGATGCATCTACAACTGTAGATGTTCTTCATTTTTTGCTTTATAGAAGCAGCAAATTCATTGAATGCTGGCTGCATTACTACCAGCTGCTGGGCGTGTCAGTTAGAGGCAGAAAACGCCTTACTTTGGAGCTAACTCTCTCTACATTGTGGGCGGCTGAGTGTGGGTTGTTGCTGCTAATGTATTTAGAGATGAGAAATTAAATGTATGCTGCCAGGCGATCTCTCAAAGTCACTTTCAGTGTGAGTTTTGCATTTCCAGATTGCTGCTAAAGTAGATTTCAGACCTGCATTAGGGTATAATCGCTATGGTTTCAAACATTTTTGGAGGCAAAGACACATCTATAAAGGAGAATCGAATTATTTCCTATTGGCTGCCATCTATTTCCAGGTCTTTCATTTCTTGCGTTGTTTAGAAATATCATTGCATCTTTGCTGTTATGAACACATCTTTGTAAGCAGGATAAATTTGCATTGCCATACTAGATAGCATGCTGATATAGAAGTTGTAATCAGACTGTAATAAGTTCATCTCAGATCTGAGAATGCATGGTATTATGTATGTAAGCCAAGAGTCTTGGCATTCAAATTATTACCATTGAAAGGGGGCTTGCATTTCAATAAAGATATCAGCATTTGGGAGTCATACATGATTGTCTTATGCATTTAAGTATCATTTGTATCAACTTAATAGAATGTTTGCCAAGTGTTTGGCAAAATGCCAATAGGCTGTAGATATAATTATCAGCATGGTAGTTGCATACCAATTGTTTGACAAAATACCAGTTGGCTGTAGGCGCATGTTTTCACACTTAGAAGTCATTGATATGCATTTTAGATGATTTATAGAAGTCATTCATGCCTTTGGATGTCAATTTATGCATAGTAGTATTGAATTTCAAGCATTGGAAGCATTCAATCATCAATTTTCAAAGAACATATCAGACTGATAACTCAGACCAGCAAGTTGGGAAGTTGCATTCAAATTGTTTGACATAATTCCAAGGGGACAAAAGATTTTTAGTCCGGCTTAGGCTAGAGCTCATTACAATTTCTCAAGCTGAAAATTCCTTGCGTAGTGCAGTGAAGTCAAAATTTTTCTCATTTGACATTTTAGGTTTGTCTTAAAATCTTTTTCTAGACAAAACCCATATCTCAATTTTTCCTTGAAAATTGCCCATAGATATGACTATTTTAGCCTCAACAAGATACAGCTTTCCAGAAAAGTTGTCAGAATATAGCCGTGTTCACAGTCAACAGTCGAGTTTTTCAAAATGCAATACACTCGGCTCGAATTGAAGACCAAATCGGTCCTGACTCATGACTTCATTAGGACAGCTGATACGAATCTACACAAGGTGCTTCCAGAAGCAGTCTTAGATCCACTCAAGATTAGAGATTTGATACTTCAGAACAGTCAGCAGTCCGGGTTACTTGAGGTCGCTTCCATACCTATCTTAGTTCACTGTGTGGACTTTGTAATTTCTTGTGTTAAGCATTACAACTCTGCTACTCGTGAGATAGTGTTAGTAGATGGAAAAATTGTATGTAGTCTCAAGCCTCTGGACATCGAGAGATGTTTTGGTATCCCTCAACACCCGTGCAGTCTGGTCATTTCCATGGAGCAGTGTGAGCATGCATTCAATGTTGATATGGACAAGCGTCAAAGTAAGATGGCAGGGCGATGGTTGAAGCAAAAGAACAAATTGCCAAACAACATGGGTCGTGGTGAATACAAGGGTGAGTACGCAATTCTAATCACACTCTTGAATCGTGTCTCAGGTCATTTAGATGCAAACATATTTCAGCCCTGGATGTATTACATCATTAATTGGCGGATCATCTTGAACCCAAAGAGCATTATGGTAGGCATCCTTCATTAGTGACATTCTCCACGAGGCAAATCACGGTTTCCCTAGTTGCCCAGTTTCACATGTGTTCCTATCGTGTACTTGATGGCTTACTCCAGAGGTCAGTTTAGAGGGTGCTTAATGTCCCGTTTAGCTAACATTGTTTGTTCGAGTGGAGCTATCATTTTGATCCCTGCATTAGGTGATGAGCTGGTGTGTAAGAGGGATCATTGAGGCCGATTACGGTTAGGAGCACATCTTTCTTTCGGTTGTTTGAGTTGGGCCTTCGCAGACTCTTTCAAAGTGGTTTTTCAGATACTTTCTATTTTTAGAAAGTCGGGCAGGCGGAAGCTGCTATTTTGGGCAGGGCACCTGGTTCAGCTAATTAGCTCAAAGTCGACCCAGTTCATCAGTTGTTGGTCAGATGGAGAAATAACGGAGTATTTAATGATTATTAAATATTTTGATATTTTGACTTTATGTTATAAAGTCACTTTATTAATATATTTAAATATTAATAATTAATGGCATATTATAAAGTATTTTTAATACTTTATAATAAAGTGAAATATTTGTTATAATGAATAATTATTTTATTCATTAATGGGACGCCATTTATTTATTATTTTTCTCCTAAGTCAAAAGGGGCGAATTTAATCATTATTTAAATGATTATTAAAAAAGAATGCTGAGGTCGAATTTCTCAAGAAGGGTATATATTGACTGCCAAGACAAATCGAACTCATATGATTTGATTATTCAATTTGTCTTCTATTTGCTCTGAGCATTGAAGTTTGCAAAACCTAGGGTTTCAGCAGACGAACGATTTTGGAGAACGATACCTCTTCAGAATCTGGCATACTGAGACTGTGCAATACCAGTTGAAGATTGTCTACTTGGTGGCTTCATTCAGAAGTTGCAGTTGATCATATTGAATCGATTTTCAGGAAGGATATTCAGAGTTACTTCATCAGTTAACAGGGGCGACCTATCAGAGATTGTTTTCACAGAGATATGGCATCCTTTTCATTGGGCCGTACTATATTCATTATTGCTGCTGGTACAAGCCGTACTACTGCTGGAAGGCCGTACTTTTTATTGCAAGTGAAACGCCTTTGGTTCTCAGCATCTGTCAGTTGCATTTAGTGCGCCTGGGGTTTCTGAAGATTTCTTTTGGTCCTGTGCTGGGAGATTCATGTTAGCCGTACTATCTCATCATTCTTTCAGGCGGCTGCAAGGGAAATCAGGTTCTTGAAAATAAATTCATATTTCATTCATATGTCAATTTTTGATATTGTAAATGCTCTGGATATTCAATAAACATATGCGCCTACCTTCTCTGAGCAATATCAAAGCTTATTCATTGCATTTAGATTTATTGTGAATTTTTTTAGCATTTTTATAGTAAAATCGCAGCTTTTCATGTTCAATGCAAAAATCCTCAAAAACACAAAAACACAAAACTCTCAAAATCCCGATTATCTTCGGTTAGGGTTTGGAAGGAGAGTCCTGGACTCCTCTGAAGGAGGTTGAACCCGGTGGGCATACTCAGTTTTCAGAAAGTCTATCACTATTATGATCAACTTGAGTTCACTAAGGCTGAATGTCAGTTCAAGCGTGTTCATGAGGCTTTCTTGACATACACAGTGAGAAACTTGGACCAGGAGTTGCACATTCATATATCTGTTGTTGCTAGAGCAGCGATGGTTGATTGGGTGGATTGGTTCATTCAGTTCCCTACATACACCTACATCCGCGTATATGGATTTACAGGAAATCCAACCAGCTATGCGCTATCAACCCGGATAGGACAGTTTTATGGAGTTCTTGAAGCGGTTACGCAGTGTTCATGCGTCTGCCCATGAAGCATAAGCGAGGGCTACCAACTTTTAAGCGTGATGAGCCTAGCCTAAGCTGACTCATAAACTCTTCTTCGTTCCCTTAAGATTTTGTCAAACAATTCATATGCAAGCTTCCAACTTGCTGGTCTGAGTTATCAGTCTGATATAAATGTTTTTAAATGCTATCCAATGCATTGTAATGCTTGCAAATGACTTCTATGATGATTAGGTAAGGTCCTAGATGCAATGCAGTTTTCCTTTGTATTTCTCAAATGCGGTAGATGAAGTTTCATGCACTAAATATGCAGCTACAGCCTTTAGACATTATGTCAAACAGTTGGCATACATCCTCTTAAACATTTCAAATGGACATTTACTCAAATAGTGAACTCCCAACTTCAAATATATTATTGATAATGCAACCTTCTACAATGAAAATGCGAGAAAATGCCAAGACTCTTGGCTTACACCCAAAATATTATTCTTAATGAAATCTGATACAAAGTGTGCACCTACAGCAGCTAACATAAATGCATCTATGATGATCATAAAGTTTGTACAAATCTAAAAGGAACCTGGAACATGCAGTCGCCTTGAGTCTATGATGAAGAAGCAAGCCATATATTGAATGATGATGACCTCTTAATGCCAGATCAAACCTCAAACCCAGCCGCCCCTGTTCTGAAGAAGATAATTTTTATTAAATTGTGGACTGCCTCCAAGTGCCAACACGAGCATCTAAAATGATCTCCACTCCTTTGTGAACCAAGTGCCACCTTTAGAGCATGAAATCGATGAAGATAAGAGCCTACAAGATGGAAATCGTGGTATCCTGGTTGACTGCAAACTATATCAGATTGGCCTTGGATTAATCGGTAGCTGATGATGCTTCCTAAAACAACCTCCCAGCACCTCTAGCAAGTCGCCTAGCCTTCAAGGAAGAAGCTCTCTCACTTCCAATGTAAATCACACCAAGGATGAGCTGCTTCATACAAATCGTGGTTCCCAAAATGCAAACTAATGAAGTCTGAAGTAAAATGTCAGAATTCTGGAAATGACTGACAATTATTGACTGTCATATCAGACCTTATTATCTACTGATCGATGATGCAAATCAATCCTCTCAATGACCAAATCAATGAAGACTTATCATACAACCTAGCACTCCAAAGAACTCCAAAAATGATAACTTAGCACTGTAGCGCAACACTGTTCACGCCACTGTAGCAGCAGTGCATTAACTTCTGATTTGCAATGTATACTCTTATAAAAAAACTTCTATGATTCTTCTCTGATAAAGCACAAATGAAAGGACTGAATTATCCTCTCCTTAATTGCAACCCTTCAAGAGATCTTTCACTCCCTCAGTTATGCTATCAATAGGAAGTTTTTGTTTCCTATGATCAACGAAGAAATTGCGAAAGCCCTAGGCTCCACAATAAAAAGCAATCAAAATAATATTCATCAACTGGATGCTGAGAATGAGCTCTTGCCTCTCTTTTTATTCTTTCTTTAAGAGAGCTCAAACACCTTCCTAGCCAATGTGGGATAAAAAATTTATTCCCACATTAAATTATTCACTTAACGCACTATATTATATTAAAGTGACTTTATTATTATAAAGTTACTTTATAACTTTATAATAATATTAAAATATTAAATAAATCACTTAAGTCACTTAAACTTTAATATCTCTTGATGTACTTGTCTGATTGCTAAGCCGTCTGAGCCAGGAGTCGACTCTCCCTATTCTCCATGTGATTGGATGCCTGTCTAAAATTAGAAACCCTGAATAGTGACTTACTATAAATAGTAAGTATGTGAAACTGAGTCTAGAAACAGCTGCAAAGGCCCAATCAAGGTCGACACTGCCAATATGCTTTGCTCAGGTGTCTTTCTATTAATAGGAACCCTGACTCTCCCAAAATAGTAACTTACTATAAATAGTAAGTGTGCCAATTTGAGTCAAATAACCTATGCAAAGGCCAAAACTTGAATCCAGCTGAAGAGTAATGTCTCGTCACTGAAGTAAGCGCCATAGAGACCCTCTACCCATAACTGTTAACCTACAAGGGTCAAATAATAAGATAATCCTTACGAACTCTGATGCTCACAAAATGGGGACATTACACTTTCCCATATAGTTCGGAATCTATTGGTGCAAATCGACAGTTGATGCCAAAGCTGCAGGACAGGAGTTGGAGAATTTGATTTTTACGTGGAAACCCTGTTAGGGGAAAAACCACAGTGGAGGTTAATCCATAATTTGAGTACTCAAAATATAGGTGTTTTACAAAAAAGGGAATGCACTTGCATTCAGGCACACTACCTAGAGGTCACTGCTCAAGATTAGGAAGGCTCATTGCCTTACAAAAGATTTGGATTACATCAGAAGAGTTGAACTGAGAAGATAGCATCTACAGATGCTTGATTATAGGTTCAGTTAGGCTCATAGATTGAATTTTGGACCTTCTGTTTGATTATGCTCTTCTACTTTGCTTTGCTTCAACTTGCATCACAAAATCCTTTAATGCACAAGTGAAACTGTGCATAATCGCTCAATTGACCTTTTGATATTCGCAACACACATTGACTTACATCGAACACCACACAAAATTATATAATCGATCACTTATATATATTCGCTACTAAGGATTTAATTACTTCATGTTGGCTTCAATAAAATAGAAAATATTTACCAACTGTTGGCTCAAATCATGAATAACATTTAATGTGCATCCACCAAAGTCGGCCACAACATAGTAAGGACCCAAAACAAAATCTCCAATACGAAAATACTCCAAAAAAATTTGCCTTGAACATCCCACATTCACCAAGTCAGCCTTCTTGCACTGATAAACAAAAAATCAATTAACCAGATCTCCTAACTCGTACACCACTTGATGTGATGACACAAAAATCGAGAATAAGACATTCCAAATACCCAATGACCTTCCCTAAGATCCATAACCCAAACTGATGATCTGGTAATGCATATGGATCGACAAACTCAACTTCAGTCGGATACCATGTTCTTCACTTTGTCTTTTGGTATGAACAAATACTAAAGTGTGGACCGGATCAATGACTTAGGTTGCCATTAATGACAACAACAAAAGCCATATGCCAACAATCTCCCCCTTTGGCATTGATGAAAACACTTAGTGAAAAATGACTAAGTGTCAGAACCTTCAAAACTTCAAAAAGCCATAGAAGACACAACTCCCCCTGAATTTGATAAGGCATTTTTCACTGCTCTCTCTCCCCCTTTGACATCAATGACAAAGATAATAAAAGATTTCCGAAAACTTACTTATGTAAAAACTAGTTCAATTTTTTTGAAGAGATACAACCGCTACTTGAGTTAGAAAATTATTTTATATTTTTCCTTCATCTTCGAAAGAAAATTCTTCTATGCTTCTACTGCAATCCCAGTGATTATGATCATGCTATTGTTTTTCAGATGTCCGTTTGATAATCTTGATGAGGGATTTCAGAATGGTGATAGCTTCTTCTATTATCTCTCCTTTCCTCAGTATCTCAATCAACTATTCCAGCCTGCATTCTGTTATGTCTTTTACTTTCCAAAATGTGTCAACAATCTTGTTTCTGGTGTTTTAAACATTTATATGCTATGTCTATAATTCTTGAATCCTTTTCTTAATTGCACCATCTTGATCCTAAAACATGTTAAAATTTTGTCCAATATTGTTCAGCTCTGTTTCAATTTGTTTAAGCTTTTCTTTGTACTTGCCAATTGCATGAGGCCATCAAAGACAATAATTGTAGATGTTGTTTGTTGTGTTTATGCATTGCCTTAGCTGATTCATGTGTCTTTTTAGCTTGGTGAGTGATAATCTGTATTGCTTCTTCAGGTATAGAATTACTTCTTCTTCCTTGTTCTAGGACTCAGAGTCCATGATTTCCTTGATGCATTCAATCATCTCTTCTGGAAACGTATTTTGTAAACTCTCCAATTTGATATGATTGTACACAAGTTGAGCACTTAGTACGTTTACAATCATGTCCTGCTCATATGTGTTGTGCATGTTTTGCACACATGCCCCGCCGTAGGTAGGGACCCCCCTTTTTTTGCTCCTGATAGTCTACTTTGCGTGCCCCATTTTCCAAGCCCAAATTGGTCATGTACCTTCAAATGATCAAATTCCCCTTACCAAATTCATATTCTTGGGGTATTCAAGTCCAAGGAGAAACAAAGTCCCTCGTCCCTTTTCTGCCTTTTGTCTTGTTCCTGCTAACTTGGTCCCTGATCGCTTGATTCACTTATTTCCACATTTTTGACTTTGGGGACAACTTTTTGGTGGATTTGGGATGTGTTTGTGGTGCCTAAGTGAACTGCAAAAGTTTCATCAACGTTCTGTTAAGTTTTGGTGGTTTTAGAACTTTCCCTCCGGAACTCCCTCTCTCTTTGGCTGTTTTGAAACATCCATGGACCCCCGACGGTCCGCTTTCCACATTTTTGACTTTGGGGACAAATTTTTGGTGGATTTGGGATGTGTTTGTGGTGCCTAAGTGAACTGACAAGGTTTCGTTAACATTTCATTAAGTTTCAGTGGTTTTAGAACTTTCCCTCCAAAACTCCCTCCCTTTTTGGCTATTTTGGAAACATTTGTGGACCCCCGCCGGTCTAGTTTCTACATTTTTTACTTTGGGGGCAAATTTTTGGTGGATTTGGGATGTTTTTGTGGTGCCTAAGTGAACTGCCAAGGTTTTGTCAATGTTTCGTTAAGTTTCAGTGGTTTCAGAACTTTCCCTCCGGAACTTCCTCCCTCTCTAGCTATTTTGGAAACATTCGTGGACCCCCGACGGTCTGCTTTCCACATTTTTGACTTTGGGGACAACTTTTTGGTGGATTTGGGATGTGTTTGTGGTGCCTAAGTGAATTGCCAAAATTTCGTCAACATTCCGTTAAGTTTCGGTGGTTTCAGAACTTTCCCTCTAGAACTCCCTCCCTCTCTAACTATTTTGGAAACCCTTGTGGACCCTTGCCGATCCGCTTTCCACATTTTTGACTTTGGAGACAACTTTTTGGTGGATTTGGGATGTGTTTGTGGTGTCTAAGTGAACTGCCAAAGTTTCGTCAACGTTCCATTAAGTTTCAGTGGTTTCGAAACTTTCCCTCCGGAACTCTCTCCTTCTTTGGCTATTTTTGAAACATCCGTGGACCCTCATCGGTCCAGTTTCCACATTTTTTACTTTGGGGATAACTTTTTGGTGGATTTGGGATGTGTTTGTGGTGCCTAAGTGAACTACCAAAGTTTCGTCAATGTTCTGTTAAGTTTTAGTGGTTTAAGAACTTTCCTTCCGGAACTCCCTCCCTCTTTGGCTGTTTTTGAAACATTCGTGGACGCCCGCCGGTCCGGTTTCCATATTTTTGACTTTGGGGATAACTTTTTGGTGGATTTGGGATGTGTTTATGGTGCCTAAGTGAACTTCCAAAGTTTTGTCAACATTCCATTAAGTTTTAGTAGTTTTTATGGTTTCAGAACTTTCCCTCCGAAACTCTCTCCCTCTTTGGCTATTTTTGAAACATCTATGGACCCCCGTCGGTCCTGTTTCCACATATTTTACTTTGGGGAAAAAAATTTGGTGGATTTGGGATGTTTTGTGGTGCCTAAGTGAATTGCCAAGGTTTTGTCAATGTTCCGTTAAGTTTCGGGGGTTTCAAAATTTTGTCCCTCTTTGGCTATTTTGGAACATCCGTGGAGCCCCAACGACCCAACCTCCAGGACCTGGCCCCTCCGTGGCTGTTTCCGAGACTCCATCCCTCCATGGCCATTTTGAACATCCGTGGAGCCCCGGCGACTTGGCCTTCGGAACCCGGCCCCTCTGTGGCCATTTCTGAGACTCTGTCTCTCCGTGGCCATTTCCGGGACTCCACCCCTCTGTTGTCGTTCGGGACTTTCCTTCTGGGCTGCCATGTGCTCATTGACTTTTCAAAAGGGCGGTGACCCTCCAGCTTTCCCCTTCCAAGCTTCCGGTTTTTTTCAAATGAGTCCAATCTTAAGGAAGTTTTTATGGGCGCTCTTCCTTCCCCCTTTCCCATACGCTATAATTGAAAAATATTGGTTTTGCTAAGTTTTGTGAGGTCTGGGAACTTCCCTTCTGGTTTGTTGTCCCTTGTTCGTTGCCCGCCCCCTTGGGCTCGCATTAATGTTTATGGTCCAAATGAGCTCCAAATATGAATATTATGATCTTTTGATTATGCTTGGATGGATCTAACAAGGATTTTGCAATATTTGACTAACATTTTCCTTGATTTGTGTATGAAAGCACTTACAACACTTCATGTATGCAGGATTCAAGAAGTCTACTGTGGGTCCAGCAGGAGAACTATCGAGAAAGTTGAACAAGGAAAGGCATATAGCTCCTATCACCATTCATTTCATGCCCACCTTTCCTCGCAACACCCATCAACAAAGCTAGCATTAGAAGAAGGCCTGTGCCAAGGAGGTCAAGGACAAAAATGCAAGGGGGTGGCCTTGAAGAAAGCATAAGGGAGTTGTTCGCCCGAATCAGGGGTAACCAATCTATTGATGCCAATTGTCGATGGGCTCGTTTGATCCAAGGAAGAACACTGCAAATGCATCAAGCAAAGGGCAACTTTCAAGCAGTTTCAACTATAGTAAAAGCGCAATCAACTAAATGACGAAATTGCTACAACACCTAAGCACTAGATGACAAAACAGGGAAAAGACAAGGATGTATTTTAAATTGTTGGATAATGGGGGTAGGTGAAACCCTAATGTAATCAGATCTGGGCCACTCATTGTGAATTAATCCTAGCCATTCATTTGGGATTTGGAAAACTATAAATAAGGGCTTGCCCCTTATTTGTAAAGGGTTGGAGAGCTGTTGTAAAAAGAATTTGCAGCAATAGAAGACAACATTGCATGATTTTATGGATGTTCTCTTTGATTTTTCTTATCTTGCATGCATAGTTCTACCTTCTATGTTAGTTTTAGTATTAGTTTCTTGAATGGTTGTCATGATGGTGTTGCTGTTATAGTATTTGATGAGCTTCTAGCCCATACTTTTAGCACTTGTTGATGACAAGCTACTATGCAAAGTTAGCCTAGGCTTCTTTTTGTCATTTTTGCAACCTAGTTCAATTACATGTTCATGATGTGTATGTGTAATTTGAAAATCAACAGACCTTAGAAGATTGCACTGGTTTTGTGTAGCTGGAGGTTTCTCTTGGTCAAGCAAAACTTAGTTTAGGAAGCTTGTCTACTTTAGCAGCCACCATTGTTACTGTTCATTCATAGCGTAGGATTAGAATAACTTTCTTAACCTTTCTCCTTTTGCTGTTTCTTTTAATCCTTGGTTAGAGTAGGATCTAAAGCATCACCATGAAGCTAAATCAGATGAACTTGATGAGTTTCAGCTTGCTATTTTGAGTGGACAGTCAATGTTCATTCACTTTCAACACTTTGAAACTGCATTTGCAAACCCAACTTCCCATGCTTTGTAACTCATTTGTAAGACCGCCTTGTGATTCCAGCAAATCACATCAAACAACTGAGATATTCCAAGCACTGTCAAGACCTGACATTAGAGACCTTGGGATAGTGTTCTACAATCTGATTGTGGAAGATTGTCTTTCACGAGAGGTAGTGCACCTATGCACTGTCTGTGTTGAGAAGAGCATAAAAAACACATCAACAATATGAAGGTTTGATAGACCATATGTTTGCAATTTTTTGCATTCCATCTTCCTCATGAATAAGCTGTGATATCTCTTCTTTGGTTAAATCACCTTCTTCTTCATTTTCTTCTGTCATTTCCTTTTCTTGTTCTAGTTTGGCTATTTCTAGTTCTTTTCTTTAGGTGTCCTTAGTTTCCTTATCAGATTCCTCATCCGGTATATCCATAATCACCTATTCTTTCGCTTTCCCTTCAACTCTTGGGGTCTTGTATGTTGGTGGAGTACAAACAACAATTTCTTTTGCTCTTTTCTTCTTTCTCTCCATCTTACCAGAGGAGGAACCAACTTCAAGTGCCCTTATCAGAATGGGAATACCAATTGAGCCAAACTTTCTTAGCAAACCTTTAAAGAAACTTTCATATGCTTGATCACAGTTTGCCAAATTGTTAGAGTATATGTAAATTTTCTTGCAAACTAGTTCACTCTCTTCCCATATTATGTTCTTGTTCAGTGGTAAGAAATTTAGAAAATACATCACAAGGAATATAACCAAAGTACCAAACCTGAAAGGGTAATCTATCTTCTTTTTCAATTGTACCTTCTCCATTAGTTGATCTTTTAGTAATCCACAAAGATCAAAATCCTAATCTTCCATTATCATCTTGTGTGAAATGTAAACAACACATGCTGAAGTTACACCTTCTTTGTTTTTGAAAAGATTTTGTAGGATATGCCATGCGCAATGTACCTTGTCACTGAATCTCTAATTGTGGAGATTATCAATGCCCTTTGATCTCCAATTACTCTAGTTAGGGTTTTGACTTCTTTATTTTGGATTGACTTCTTCCTCGGCACATCCCCAACTTTGCATAACCCAGTTACAATTCCAATCACTTCTTTCGAGATGTGGTAGGGTTTATCCAGAGTTAGAATATCGTCATTCAATCTGTCTAGAATAAACTCAATGATTTATGTGTTTACGAAATAGGGGAATTCCCTCCAAATATCCAAGCATTTTTGTTTTGCTTCTTTCAACCATTTCAATTCATCATGCAACAACATGTTTCTTGCAGCCCTAATCTTCTCACTACTATACTCATCTAGGTTTATCATTTCTTTGATTTGTTCCATTTTACCTTCCATACACATGTCTTGAAAATAAGTTCTACACCAAATTAGAATGAAAATTCTCAATACGATTGAAGTACCTAATGGATTAGGGTTTTGCCGCCAAATTATCTTATGTTTTTGAAATTCTGATGCAGAGTGCTCTCCTTCTTTTCTTCAGAATAAAGTGGCAAATAAGGGTTTCAACTTGATTTTTATAACTCACACACTTAACTTTTGTTGTAATAAATGCTTTTTCCCTAACTCATCCAGATACCTTGTTCCATACACTGCGAAAGATAACTCTTATGTGGACCTTCAACTTAGCATAATACTCTCTACAACTGTTTCAACAACATATGTAGATCATTAGTGCAATTACTACACTCATCCACATCCCAGTGTCAATTATTGGTAGGGGGTTTGAAGGATTTTCTTGATAGCTCCCCCT
This sequence comes from Sequoia sempervirens, assembly GCA_007258455.2. Classification (NCBI taxonomy): domain Eukaryota; kingdom Viridiplantae; phylum Streptophyta; class Pinopsida; order Cupressales; family Cupressaceae; genus Sequoia; species Sequoia sempervirens. The sequence goes on along the minus strand of VDFB02047230.1, from coordinate 324,521,111 downwards.
AGGCTAGAGGCCCAAAACTAATTCCCAGAGGAATTACCAGAAGTAAGTTCTGGTGCTGGCTCATTTCCTGCAGTAGAGGGACTCTTCTTCACCCATGTCTTCTTCATCTAATCTCTTATTTCTTCTACAGTCACTTTCCCTTTTCCTTTATCATCTTTCTGCATATTTCTGCCTTTGTATGCCAGACCTCTTTTTTCCATATTTCTGTTTCTGCAAAATTTTGCAATGTGACCGTATTTGTTGCAATTGTAACACACAACATTTCCTTGTCTAGACCAGTCATTCCATTGATTTCTTCTTGATCTACACTAGTTAGCAATATGCCCAAATCTTCCACAACTATAACATTTAACATTTCTTCTATTGATAGAGTTGTTTGACATATTTTTGCATTCAATTGACTTATGACCAAACTTATTGCAATTGAAACACTGACCAGAGAATGATGGATCACTTGATTTCATTTTACTTCTACATTAAGCAGCCATATGACCAAATTTATTGCAAGAAAAATAGTATGCATTAAACTTTTAAGCATTAGGTTGTCTTACCAGATGGCTTTTTGCTTTGTTCATTTGATTTCCTTGCTTGAAATTCCTTTATCCAAATCCGAATCTTTCTCCTTTTTCATATCGAAGACCTTGCTTGTCATTTGCATTCTTCTGCCCTTGAGTCAGCTCATCAAGCTTAGTTGAGCTAATCTTGAACTTCTCCTTGTATTGATTTGCAGTAGCAAGTTCATCCCTGAGAATAACAATCTATTTTTCATTCTCTTCATTGTTTCTGGATTGTTGCAATTCAATCTCTAACTCAATGAATTCTACATTAATTCTAATACATTCATCATATCTTTCTTTTAGGGACTGAGAAAGATTCTCCTCATTCTTCTTTCTTTCTTCAATCTCCTTAGTTAGCTTTATCACCATAGATACCATCTCTCGCTTTAGGGTAGCATTTTCTCTAGCAAGCTTTTCACATTCTTCAATTATTTCCTTCAAGGTTTGATTCATGTTAGCATCATCCATACTTTTGCTCTCTTTTTTCTTAATCTAGTCACAAAGATCCTTTATCTTCTCCCTAGACTTAATAATTTGATCCTTCATCTGAATGAATTTCTCAGCATCCTTAAGATTTGCTTTCAATTCCTGGAATTCTGCTTTGGATTGATCAAGATCATCAAGTGCCACCAAAAGTTGTTACTAAAGACTACTAGAGTCCATTACATTCCAAGATCCACCTCAAGCTGTTAAACTTCTTCCGAGGAACTTAGCTCTAATACCAATTGTTGGAAACAAGGAACATTGAGAGGGGGGGGGTAAATCAATGTCCTACAAAATTTAACTTTATTAATCTGATCTTTAAACCAATTATAACATTCAACTGAGAGAAAGATGCAAACACATAAAGCACTCATTCACAACACCAGAACACAAGGATTTTTATGTGGAAAGCCTATTAGGGGAAAAACCACGGTGGAGGTTAATCCACAATTTGAGTACTCAAAATATAAGTGTTTTACAAAAATGGGAATGCACTTGCATTTAGGCACACTTCCTAGAGCTCACTGCTCAAGATTGAGAAGGCTCATTTCCTTACAAAAGATTTGGATTACATAAAAAGAGTTGAACTAAGAAGATAGCATCTACAAATGCTTGATTACAGTTCCGGTTAGGCTCATAGATCAATTTCTAGACCTTTTGTCTGATTCTGCTCTTCTACTCTGCTTTGCTTCAACTCACATCACAAAATCCTTTTATGCACAAGTGAAATTTGCATAATCACTCAACCAACCTTCTGATATTCACAACACACATTGAATTACATCGAACACCACACAAAATGATATAATCGATCACTTATATATATTTGCTACTAAGGATTTAATCGCTTCATGTTGGCTTCAATAAAATAGAAAATATCTACCAACTATTGGCTCAAATCATGAATAACATTTAATGTGCATCCACCAAAGTCAGCCACAACATAGTGAGGACCCAAAACAAAATCTCCAATACTAAAAATACTCCAAACAATTTTTCCTTGAACATTTGCAACATCCCACATTCACCAAGTCGACCTTCTTGTACTGATAAACAAAAAATCATTTAACCGGATCTCCTAACTTGTACACAAATTGATGCGATGGCACAAAAATTGAGAATAAGACATTCTAGATACCTAATGACCTTCCTTGAGATCCACAACCTAAACTTATGATCTGGTAATGCATATGAATCGACAGACTCAACTTTAATTGGATACCTTGTTCTTCACTCTTGCTTTTAGTATGAACAAATACTAAAGTGTGGACCGAATCAATGACTTAGGTTGCCATCAATGACAACAATAAAAGCCATATGCAAACATAAGCTATGGTAAAGGGATTTTTAGTAGATGCATTTGAGACAGCCATTGCACAGGCCACTGAGTTACCAAGAATGGGGGTGAAATTTCTAGCACGAGTTGACATAGTTGTAGCCAGGGAAGAATTTTGTATACAAGGAGAGGAATTAGACTCCTCATCACAAGGTATGAAGAGACTTTCCCTCCCCTAGTTATGGAAAAATTGTGCCTCTTATATTGTCAAATACATCAACTATGATGGTAGGTAGAACCTTTTGTATACAGTTCATTTCAAATTACTTAGCTAGCTTAGGCATAATAGGCTAGTGAATGTACCAAACTTTCTATACAATTTGTTGAAATGGATGGCCTCAGAATGCTAAAGAAAACAAAGTGATACTTATCTATCTCATCATTGTTTAATTACCTCACTAATAAAGAGAATTTTAAGGATTTAATACCCATAATCAAATTGGGAGGACTTTAAGGAATGTACAATTATTAACAGTTTGTTGGATGCACCTATAGTGCCTGAGGATGAAGAACCCCAAAATGAACTTGTAGAAGAAAACCATCACGTCTCACCTATGGCTTCACCTACCCATAGCCAAGGTGAACATGAGGAACCTGAAGAACCAGAATCTAGGCCACCTATAATTGAGAAAATACCATCTTCTTCAAGATCATAGAAATCTAAGAGTCGAAGAGGCAGTGCATCTACCTCCTCTACACCCTTTAAACCAGAAGAAAGGAAGGATACTCCAAAGAAAAGGAGGGATATTCAAAAGAAGAAATAGGATGTTCCAAAGAAGAAGAGTGTTCAAAAAGGAAAGAAGAAAATTGAGAAAGGAAACACCTAGATGCTCTGGTAGATTAAGGAGACAAGGTGCCAAAAAGGAAAATACAGAAGAACTAGAGGAAGAAGAAAAGAGCAAGGAACAAAAACAAGAAGATGTCTGATTGTGGAAATAGATTTTGAGGTAAATGGGGATGCCCCTAGTAATGTGAATATGCCAACAAAAAGGAAAAGATATGTACTAACAACTTCTTATTTGAAATCATAAGATATATTTATAGCTAAGAAATTATAGACATAAACCCTAGATAGTCCCATTCATGGAGACTATGAAGAGGGTAATGAGTAGTTTGTAGATACAAGGAAAGTATACATAGAAGGAAGGGATGTAAGGAAAGAGATCCAAGACCTGCTTTAGATAAGATTAAGAAATTGGAGGAGTTAATGCAAAATTATGAATAGAAGGACAAGGAAAGAGAAGCAAAAATGTAGGAGATGGAGGAGAAATTGCAGTTGTATGGCCATGGCAATAAGCTAGAGTTGTTGGCATAGTTAGCTATCACCAAGATAGGGGACGGGGAACTAGCAATGCTAGATAAGAAACCCCCTCCTATCAAAACTCCTGATTACCACACAACCTTGCCACTTGGCTATCAATTGTGGAAAGTGACTAATGAGTTTGCACATGAAAAGGAGAAATGCAAGAAAGAAAAGGAAGACTATGTAAAGGAATTGGAAAAGAGAGATATGGAATTGAACAAATCAGTAGTCTGATTGGAGGAAATAGCAGATAAAGCTGCATAAATTGTCAGATGTAGACCTCCACCAAGAACATATGCATTAATTTTATAGGAAAGGTTTCTATGCTTTCAATTTAGAAAATTAATTAACAAACATTATGTTGCAGGATGAATCCACAATAAAAGGAGACTATGACAACAAAATAGGAGAGTTCCAAATTAGGCTAACAGTCATTTGGTCATCATATTTAGGATAATATTTTTTTTATGGTCGTATGACTGTCAAATTTAAGACAATGTATTGTGACAGTCATTTGGTCATCAAATTTAATATAGTCAAAATAATTCTATGAATTTCATATAATACAGATTCCATACAACTAGAGGGTGAAATTTTTTTGGCTCAAAAAATTCTAACTTTGATTTTAATGATTTGACAATAAATATTAAAGTTTTTGGGCCTTCTAAACATGATGGCAAGATCTTTTTGGAATGAAAGTGCTTTGAAATATCAATTACCTTCTAGAACTACGTTGAAACCACTATTTTGCAAATAGGTCCTCTAATCTCTGATTTTGGTTAAATGAAATCCAATCTTGACTTTATTATGCTTTTTGGACACTATGGAAAGGCTGAAATGCCTTCGGGATTACCAAAAAGTTGAAATCACCCAAATCTCACAAGAACACATATATGCAAAATAGAGTATATAGATGCTTATTTCCTTTCAAACTATTTTGATTCTCCAAATCATCTAAGGATGCAAGATAAGAGCATACTCGGTTTTTGAGGAAAATATTATCTATCTATTAGTCTCAAATATCTCAAAAAATAGATAAAAAATGAACTATACTAGACAGATCCATTCTAATAGCACATTAGATTTTGTGAGAAATGTTCAAGAATCAAGCTAGGAATTGATGTTAGTCATAGATCACATACCCTCCAGTCAATAAATGATCAAGGATCAAAATAGTGGAATGGAGAGAGAATCTTGAAAGATAGAAAACAAGAGGAAACTACAAGAGAATTTTGAGAATAGTTACTTTACTCTCATTGAACTAGTTGAGGTGAGAGGAGAGTGATGTATATATATAAAAATAGGAGCAATGGCATCAAAGAGGTGCACTAAATCCAACTACCCATAATAGGTGGGAGGTTTTACCTCCTTGGTAAATGCCAAAGCATGTGGCATAATCTACTCAAATAGAGACAAACTAATAATGGTTATGAGAGGTGGCATAAAAAAAAAAAGGTGTGAAAATCAACTACTCGTGTGTAGGAGAGAGTGACACATACATAGTTGTTGATGGATTATGCCATGTGGTCTCGTATTAACCAAGTATTAAATAACCTAAGCAAGCTTAAATAACATGTAGGAAAAAAATAATATCCCCTGATGTAAGGAAAATGAAAAATATACACTAACATTCAAGTTATATGCTCAAGACTATTATCAGGTTGGCTAATGAATGAGAGATAATTGGATAATATCCCCTGTACTTCAAAATCTAAAAATCCTAGGAAAGTACACCTATAAGATGCACTGGCTAAAGATAGACAAAAAAATTAGTATAACAATGCTCAGTTGATGTTAAGATTCATATAAAATAACAAAGATCTGTGAGATTTCAAGAAACAATGACTTACATCCTTGTATCTTTAACTTCTCAGGTATAAATGCAACAATAATTCAAACAATTAACTTACATTTAATGAATTTTCCATGATTTTTATATGATGGGTTGGGAAAAGGTGTTTATCTTATAGACAGGTGCCTAATCTAGAGCAATAGAGTCACTAATTCAGTGCATTCATTATAATACTACAATATTTATGTTGGATTATTTTAGTTTTACTTCCTTACAATAACTAAGCCAATCACATATGGCCTTGTGATCTAAGCTCTACTTAATAATCCCTTATAGATTCCATAGTTCCTATTGTTATTGATAAAAGGTTTAAATTACTCCTCGAACAACAACTAATATCAAGTAAAAGTTGTTGGAAAATGTGCCTCAACTTGTTGGCTTACAACCTTAGAACTTGGCATATTTTCCTCTATGTAACGATTTTTGAGAGATTCATAACCTCCGATAGATGTTGTGAAGTTAGGATTTCAGGTGACATAGCAACTTCGTATGGATTGACTCAATAGTGGACACTTGTCAGCTTGATAACTCATGGTGAATGATGGAGGAAGTGGGGACCATGATAGTATAATATACTATGATGTTGATCGATGGTCATGATAAGATCTAATCCAATGGTGCTTATTTATTCTGTGATCCTTTTTGATGAAGACCGACAAACTTTTGTGAAGTGATTGGAATTTTTGAGTGGTTGACATTTGTTGTCTTGGCCAATGATTGATTAAGATTAAATCTAACGGTGCCCGCTAGCTTCACACCTCTTGTGGTGGGTCCCGAGTGACTCCTGTGGGGTGTGCGAGCTTCAGACACATGTCGTGGTGGACCAAACTATTTCCAGGTTGGAAAGTGATGGTTGGTTGCTGATTGTTGATGGTTGGTTGATGGTTGATTTGGAAATTGAATGGATGTCGAAGCTGATACAATTGAAATAGTTGGTTTTCTAGAACCAAAGCGGCCATGGTTGGTTGACGATAATATATATATTGAATCACTTTGTATTGTAAAGGGTTAATTTGGTCAATGTTCTACATTGTATGCTTATAAGCATTGTAACAATGTGCCAAAACAAAATTTGTACGAGGTTGGTCTAGGAAATGTTTCCTACTATGAATTAACATCTGAGAGTGGGGTTTGGAACTCTGTACATAAAAATTATTTACTGTAATACAAAGTGACTTTACTTGGTGTGTGAGTTTTTCTCCCGAAAGCGTTTTCCCATGTAAATATGGTGTTCAATTCTGGTGTAGATTTTTCTATTTATTCTTGTGTATGTGTTTCTTAAATGAACTGTAATTGTAATTTGAAATTAAAAGTACCATCTGTATTATTTTTCCTATAAGATTGGCATTTGGAAGGTGTTTCCACATCTTGCTTTACTTACAAGTGTTATCAAAGCTTGGCTAGTTGTGTTATCCTTGTGGGTGAGTTGAGTTTTTTGTGCTAGTCTTGTCCAGTGGGAGTCTTGTAGAGAAAAAATGGTTGTCTTGATTACAGATTGAGATGGCAAGCACATTAGGAAAAATAGAAATTAAAAAATTTAATGGCAACAATTTTGAGTTGTGGAAACTCAAAATGGAAGACCTGTTGGTGGATAAAGATCTTTAAATTGTTGTTATGGGGACAAAACCATCAGGCATGAAATAAGAAGATTCAGACCTCGCAAATAGAAAAGCTAGAGGGTTGATAAGACTTTTTTCTGTTCGATTATGTTCTCCTAAACTCCCATGAGGAGAATATTGCATCTTAATTATGGAAGAAACTTGGTGATATTTATAAGGGGCAATTCTCTAGCGAATAATTTATTCCTGAGGAAGAATTTATACTCCTTGAAGATGGAAGAAGGAGCATCTGTAGTAGACCATCTGAATTCATTTAATATGATTATTACACAATTGGCATTTGTGGGTGTGAAGATAGAGGAGGAGGATCGTTGTATGCTTCTGTTATGTTCCTTACCCGACACTTGAGATCATTTGGTAATGGCTATTGGAAGTACAACAACCACATTTAAAATGGAAGACATGGTTGCTTCGTTATTATCAAAGGAAATGCAAAGGAAATATTCTGAGATAGCCAAGGAGGCTCTTGCTATTTGGGGTAGATCAAAGGAGAGAGGCAAGAAGAAAGACAAGAAGTCCAAATCTAAATCTAAAGGGAGATCAAAGTCTCATGGCAAGAAGTCAAAGGTGAAATGTTGGAGTTGTGGGAAAATTGGTCATGTCTAGAAGGATTGTAAAGAGGAGAAAAAGAAGAAGAAGAACAACTCTTCGGATAATGATTCTTCTCAAAGTGATGCAGATTCCTTCATTGCAGCCTTGGCAACTCAGGCATCAGATGATATCTGGATGATTGACTTAGGTGCATATTTTCACATGACATCTCACAAAGATTGGTTTATGAAGTATGAAAAGTATGTTGTGGAAAGGTGTATCTAGCAAGTGATTCATCTTTGGAAATTTTTGGCCTAGGAAGAGTCAAAATTTGATTCACTGACGAAAGACTAAAAGGGATTGGCGGTGTAATGCACATACTAGGTCTGGCTCGAAATTTCCTTTTTGTAAGTAAGCTTAATGATTTTGGCATACAAGTTTCTTTCTCGAGTGGTGGTTGTAAGACGAATAGGGGATCGATGGTGTTGGCAAGGGGTGCTTGAATTGGTACTCTGTACAAGTTGGACGCACAAGCTATTTAATGTAACAATGTCTCTATAAAGTCAGAAAAAGACTACTCGTGTAGAGAAGGAGAACAAAGTTCCTCTGGGTGCAAGCTCTTTGGAGATGAAAATCCCAGTAGAGAAAACTATGTTGTGGCATCATAGACTTGGTCACATAAGAGAGAAAGGCTTAAAATCCTTGAAAAATAAAAACCTGGTAGAAGGGCTTGATGATTGTAACCTTGGGTTTGATTTTTGTGAACATTGTGTTTATGGAAAACAACACCGTGTTTCTTTTTACTCTAGTCCTCATAAGTCTTCTGGTATACTGGACTATGTTCACTTTGATGTATTTGATCCAGTGGATGTTCCTTTGTTATCAAAGTCTAAATATTATGTTTCTTTTATTGATGACTATTCAAGAAGGGCATTTGTATAGTTCTTAAAAGTAAATCAGAAGTGTTTAGTCGGTTTAAAGAGTTAAATTGGTTGAAAATTAGACTGGAAGGAAAATTAAATGCTTAAGGACAAATAATTGTGGTGATTTCTATTCTACATATTTCAAAAGGTATTGCAAAGACCATGGGATTAAAAGGCATAAACCATGCCTTATGCTCCACAACAGAATAGAGTTGCTGAGAGGTTAAACACGATGCTGATGGAAAGAGCGAGAAGTATGTTGAGCAATGCTAGTTTGGAGAAGAAGTTTTGGGTTGAGGCTATTGCTACAACATGTTACTTGATTAATCATTCACCTAGTTCAACTCTTGTTGAAAAAATGCCAATGGAAGCATGGTCTGGTAAGAAGCCCTCTTTGAGACATATTTGTGTCTTTAGCTATGAAGCATATGTTTATGTGCCAAATGAGAAAAGATGTAAGTTTTAAAAAAAAGCTGTAAAATGTATCTTCATCAGCTATGGAATTGGTGTGAAAGGATACAAGCTTTGGAATCATGTAACTGATAAGGTTGTGTACAACAGAAGTGTAATCTTTCAGGAGCTGAAACCTTCTGTAGTTGATTTGCATTCAATTACATAAGAAGAAGAAAATAAGAATGATGTAGTTGAATTTCCTCAAACTCCAAATAAAGAGGAACTACAAATTCAAAGTGTACCTGAAATTGAAGAGAGCTCTAGCAACTCTGAGAGTTCTGAACAAGAAGAACCATAACCTCAGCCTCACCTTGTGAGGAGGTCTACACGTGAGAAGCGACAACCTGAAAGGTATGGTTTTTCCATGTTGGATGTAAATTGTGCCTACGCTTTGATTACAAGCACTGATGAGCCTAGGACTGTGAAATAGGCAATTGAAATGTCTAATTCAAATTCTTGGTTGGAAGCCATGAATGAGGAAATGGCATCATTAAAAAAGAATAAAACTTGGAATCTGGTGCCCTTTCCTAAAGGTTGAAATATCATTGGCTATAAATGGGTATTCAAGAAGAAAATCGGTCTAGATGGTAGTGTTGAAAAGTATAAATCTAGGTTGGTTGTGAAAGGCTATTCCCAAGTAGAGGGAATTGATTATGGAGAAATATTTTCTCCTGTAGCTAAGTTGACATCTATCAGATTTCTATTGTCACTTGCAACAACATATGAATTAGAGGTTGAGCAAATGGATGTGAAGACAACATTTATTCATGAAGATCTTGAAGAAGAAATTTATATGTCCCAGCCTAAGCACTTTGTGGAAAAAGGTAAAGAAAATTTGGTTTGCAAGTTAAATAAATCTTTGTATGGTTTAAAATAATTGCCTAGAATGTGATTCCAGAAGTTTGAAACATTTGTGTTGTCATTGGGATTTGTAAGATCAAAATCTGAGCATTGTGTGTACTTCAAAACTAAAAAATGATCGAGTTATTATTATTTCCCTGTATGTTGATGACATGTTCATAGGAAATAGTAAGGCTATGATTTATGATCTAAAATCTCAATTTTCAACAAAGTTTGAAATGAAAGATCTAGGTGCAACAAGGTATATTGTGGGGATGGAAATAAAATGGGGATAGAGGAATTAGAAATCTTTGGCTCAGTTAGAGTAAGTATATCAATACCATCTTGGAGAGATTTGGTATGACTAATTGCAAGTAGCTAGTTGTTCCAGTGTTTCAAGGAATGAAGCTATTTATTGAAGATTGTCCAAAATCTCCTATTGAGATGGAGGACATGAATAGAGTGCCTTATGAAAGTGCAATTGGAAATTTAATGTATGCAATGGTCTGTATGAAGCTAGACATTTTCCAAGTAGTGGGAGTTCTTAGCCATTTTATGGCAAATCTAGGTAGATCACATTGGGATGTTGTGAAAGGAGTTTTTAGGTATTTAAAAGGTACCTCTCAGTATGCTTTGTGCTATCATGGTAACTTGGTTGGGTCATAGAGATCCATCAACATTCGAGGTTATGTGGATTCTAATTGGGCAAGGGACATTGATAGTAGGAGATCCACCAGTGGATACATCTTCAGGTTGAATGGTGGTGCAGTTAGTTGGATGAGTAAGCGGTAGGTTGTAGTCACTTTATCTACTACGAAAGAAAAATATACAGCAACAACACGTGCCTGTAAAGAAGCCATTTGGATTAAACATTTTTGTTTTGATGTTGGGTTTAATGTAGAGTAGATTATGATTTATTGTGACAGTCAGAGTGTTATTTGTTTGGCAAAAAATATCACTTTCCATGCCAAGACAAAGCACATTGATGTTCAGTATCATTTCGTTCGTGATATGGTGAAGGATGGAAAGGTTAATCTTGAAAATGTGGATACTTTGGAGAATGTTGTTGATGCATTGACAAAGCCTGTGAGCATAGACAAGTATAGGTGGTGTGCTAGTTCAATGGGCGTTGGGGCCTATGATATTAAATAACTTTGAGTTTGGAAGAAGCCAATATGTCTTCGTCAAGTTGGAGCATGTTGGAAAATGTGCCTCAACTTGTTGGCTTGCAACCTTAGAACTTGGCGTATTTTCCTCTATGTCGTTGGTTTTGAGAGATTCATAACTTCTGATAAAGGTTGTGAAGTTAGGATTTCGGATGACCTAGCGACTTCGTATGAATTGAATCAACAATGGACACTTGTCAACTCAATAACTCATGGTGAATGATGGAGGCAGTGGGGACCACGAAAATATAATATACTATGATGTTGATCAATGGTCAAGATAACACCTAATCCAATGGTGCTCATTTATTCTATGCTCCTTTGTGATGAAGACCGACAATCTTATGTGAAGTGAGAAGAATTATTGAGCGGTTGACATCTGTTGTCTTGATCAACAATTGATTAAGATTAAATCTAATGGTGCCCACTAGCCTCACACCTCTTGTGGTGGGTCCCGAGTGACTCTCATGGGGTGTGCAGGCTTCAGACACATGTCATGGTGGACCCAACTATTGCTAGGTTGGAAAGCGATGGTTGGTTGATTTGGAAATTGAGCGGACGTCGAAGCTGATACATTTGAAACAATTGGTTTTCTGGAATCGAAGTGGCCATGGTTGGTTGACGATAATATATATATATATATATTGAATCACTTTGTATTGTAAAGGGTTAATTTGGTCAATGTTTTGCATTGTATGCTTACAATCATTGTAACAATGTGCAAGAACAAAATCTGCATTGAGGATCTGTGTATGAGGTTGGTCTAGGAAATGTTTGTTGGTATGAATTAACATCTGAGAGTGGGGTCTAGAACTTTGTATGTAAACATTATTTACTATAATACAAAGTGACTTTACTTGGTGTGTGGGTTTTTCTCCTGAAAGGGTTTTCCCACATAAATCTGGTGTTCAATTTTGTGTGTAGATTTATCTATTTGTTCCTATGTATGTGTTTTTTAAATGAACTATAATTGTAATTTGAAATTAAAAGTACTATCTACATTATTTCTCCTATAAGATTGGCATTTGGAAGGCATTTTCACATCTTTCTTTCCTTACAAAAGTTTATCATAACAAGTGTATACAAAGAATTCAAATTCCCTTAGCAAATCAATTCAAAGAAATAAGAAATTATAATTGGAGATAATTTAAAGAAATGAAATTTTGTTGGAGTAATTAGGACATCACCTAATAATTAATTAATTATTAGGTCCCTTATTACTTTAATTGCTTAAGCTAAACTTAAGAGTGCTTTTTATTATTATTAGATTGGGCTAAATATAGGTCAAGTTTTCTCATTGCATGAGATTAGGAAACTTGTCACAATCTAATCATATCATCATCTAAGGTTTTCCTTTTTTTAATAACCATTCATTATTATACTTTATAATCATTCACATGTATTCATATTCATTATTCAATATATAAGACATATTAGGTGTTTGTGTGGATCAATCTCTTATCTCCTGGTTACATAGAAAATTAGTTTCTTTGATCTCTCATATGTGATAGGTGTTTTGGTTGCAGGTGATTTCTGGAAGCTGTGGGGTTCACTATCAACTCCAACAAATTCATTCATATTAACTCTTAAAAAACCATGCTACAACATAAATTCAATAATGATGGACATTGTGCATTTTCAAAAACTCTACACTTTGATAATAAGAGTATTTCCCTCCTCTTTTTTTAACCTAATATAATATGAAGGCTTTCTCCTTTTAAAGAGAAACTACAAGAAAAACCTTATCTATATGAGTGATATTTTTTACATTGCAATCTCATTATGAGTAACTCTCTAACAATTTCATTTAAGACCATTGAACTGTTTGATTAGGATATAATTTGCATCCCAATCGTGTTGTTGATAAGAGGATGTAGTGGACAAAATATTGGCATGAAACATTTGTTGATCTCCCTTTGCATGTCAACAATTTGGAGAAGTTAGGAACCTCTTAAAACATTCTATGTCAATATTTTAGGAAGTTTGTGAAATCATGACCTCACCAAAAAGAAGAACTAAAGATCTTCATGAGGCTCTTAGGAAATTAAAGTTCACCTAGAAACTAATATCCCACTTTCAAGAAGTTTATGAACTCACAAAATTAATGAGATCAAGACCCTTGTAAATCTCTTTATTTACTTCTTCAATCTATAACACTTGTTTTTTAGAAAATGATTCATTTTGGAATTTTATATTTTTTGGAATCTTGTGAACCATATTGGTCTTTCAGAAACTGGTGAACTTGTCGATACATTGAACTCATTCCTTCTTGATTTGCACTTGTAGCAGATTCACAAACCTGTAAAATTTGCAACATCATGAACTTGGAAACTTTTCCTTTAATCTTTTATCGAAGTTTGAGACTTTCAAGGAATTAGGGAATCAGGGGTGACATGAAGTCATGCTAGATAGGGGAAGGAAAAAAGGGGAAATTTGATAGGAGCAAGGAATCAAGATGTTAGGATTGAGGAATCATGATAAGGATTAACTTGGTACCAAAATAAGGGAAGGCCAAAAGTTTAACTCTGATAGAAAACAAATTTTTTGGAAAAGTTTTTATCTTTCAAGGTTTTATGGAAAGAGATACCCAAATAAGGAATGATCAAAAGTTTAGATTTGATAGACTAATTTTTTTTTGGAAAGAACAACGAAGTTTTAGGGTTTTGGAGTTTAATGGTGTAGAGAAGGGGGATTCGCCACCCCTGAGGCTCCAAGTCATAGGAGAGCCTCAAGGAATGAACTGCTCTAAACTACCTTGAATTGATCAATAGGTGAGAAAGAAGAGACAAGCTAAAAAGGAAGGACAAACATGACCCTGTTTCCCTTCTGCTAATGACGTGTTTTTAGAAACCAGGTGAGCAGACTACAAGGGTCTTAGACTATGAATTAGACAGCTCTTTGTTTGAGGATGGCAATGCGGGAACTTGACTTCAGTGCATTGCATTAGAGTCTCAGGGATGCATTAGCGTTCTATATGGATAGAGGGTCAAATGATAGTAAAAAATACTCAAGGTCTACTTATGACTCGAATATCAAAGTTTTATAGTTTGATAGGAAAATATAGAAACAAAAAGTCCTTGATGTCAAAAGTGGTTTGTTGACATGAGAATATTTGTGATGATCAGAAGATTGGCTTATTCACTTTGATATGCTGATAGTGTTTATCATTTTGACAGGATGATTGCTTTTCGATTTGATCCTTCAAGGTTACAAGTCCGAGGTATTCATTTTGACAGGATGATTAAGTCAGGTATACTCAGTTGGTTATTATCAGTTTGTCTTTGAATGATATATTAGTGCATTATTGATCGCATATTATTGCACTACTGTATTGTTTTAAGGCATTCATGATTTGTATAATGATGATTACATCTGGCTTCTTGAGATGAATTTTCACTCAGTTTGCATTGCCATCATTGATATCACTGTGGTCTTTACACTTGAAGTGTTTTCAGATTGATCAAAAGGTGATTCAAGCATATTCATAATATTTCTTAAGCTTCCTTGTTACATTCAAGTGTAATGATATTATTTATGGAAGTTGATACACACATTTATTTGTGGCATCGTCAATACATACTTCTATGGTTTGCTAAGGTATTTGACATCTTCTATGGTTATGAGATCTTTGATTAACTATATGGTATATAGTTTACAAGTTATGACTTTCTAGCATTCAACTTGTAAAAAGTATTGGGCTTTAAACACAACCACATTAATCATGTGATGGCTGGAGAATACATGAGCTATCGACATTTTGGATTTTTTATCACATTAAAAATAGGTGTCATCAGGTTTCATTGACTAAAGGTGAGAAACTTTTTCAATTGGCAAGTCAGGCATAATAAAGTATATGATAAATTTATTCTAAACCAAGGTCGTCGGGTATTCTAAAGGTTAAAAGCTTGTTTTCAAAGCTTTGTGAAAGGAATTTGTGGTATTTTTGGTTACATTATTTCAAAGACCACATTAGGGCACAAGAGGCAAAGGTTCACATGGAAAACGCTAGGGTTTGCAATGATAAAATTAGGTGGAATGGTGTCGACTTGAAGAGACAAAGCTTGGTAGTAAAGTGAATTCGACTATGGAGTTTTTCAGCTGGGCAGTTATGGATCTCTTTGACAAATTTTTTCGCCATAAATAGGTATTGCATTTCTATCACTTACGGGCTTTGATTAAGCTGTTTTTTAGTGAATAAATTTATTTGGAAAATGTTGTTGTTAAGGTTTTTGTTAACAAGCTTAATCTTTTCTGATTATGTTTAAACCCATTAGGGTTTTTGGATAACAAAATTCAAATGTAACTAAATATTTTCTTGGTGGTGATATTTGTAACTTTTGTTGAAAGGATTTGTTTTGAAGAAGAACTATTTAGGGTTTTCCATTTAAACCCTAACCCGAGTTGGTTTACAGTTATTCAAACTACATACAAAGGTTATTATTCACAGTATCTTTAAAAGATGGCTTTCAGGCATTTTTCTGGGTTACCTAAAACAGGAATATGATTTTTTAGACATACTATATAGAAGTTGTATTGCATTGAAAATATTTATATTGATACTCAGATTATTGTGCTTAAGCAAGATGTTGTCATTCTCATACAACATTCTTCAATGTGCTTATTAAAATCTTTATAGTCTTCTATTGAAATTCCAGGATTGCAAATTGCACTTCTAGGGTTATGATAGAATGCTATAATTTTTATACATTAATTAAGGAGTTGATGCTCCTGTGTCTTATGAAGTTGGTGCTTCTGAGTTTTGTGGAGTTGGTGCTCCTGAATTTTGTGGAGTTGGTGCTCCTAAGTTGTAAAGATTTGGTGCTCTAAGTGAATAAAGAGATAGATTTTTTGAGTTATTTTTATTCCCCAAGAGGGTTTTCCACTCAAGAAAAAATTATGTGTTATGTGATGACTTTATATGTGTGATTGGTCTTATTTATCTTATGCCATTAGTTGCATTAAACATTGTTAAATTTCTCTTTCATTTTTGTAATAAGTCAAAATATCCTGCATTAAAGATTCTTGTGTAACTCCGATACATGTGAATGTGTAAAGTTTCTTCTTAAGTTCAATCTCTGTTAATAATATGTCTTTCATGACTCATAAAATATTGTTTGAACTTAAGTGAAATCTGTTCATTGAGTTTTCATTTCATATTTTGGTTAAAAGTCAAGTAAAACCTTGCAAATTTTAAAATCTTGTGATTGAGTTGAATCACTGATTCACCCCCCTCTTGGTGATTCTTTTCTTCCAACAACGCCATCATACTTCCCATGTGAGGCATAGGAGCGAGAGTCAAAGATGCCATGACAGGATGAGAAGCAAAAGTAGATGGAACCGTAAACATAGAAGGAGAAGTCTCTAGAGCGCGAGCAAGCTTCCCCTTTCCCTTTGGCAAGGTAGAAGAGGTGGCTTGTTGTTGTGATATCATAGAGGCTTTTACTGAGACAACACAAGGAGACACTAGATAAATAAAATTCAAAATTGAGCCCCTAGTCCTATATTTAACATAATCCTTATATAAAATATCTACCCTAGGAGGGAGAGGTCCGAACGAGGCAGGAAAAAAGTGATCTAGTGAGAAGCCCTCACATGACACCAACAGTTTATAGTCAATGTCATGCACTATTTGCATGATGCCTTCATGGGAGAACTTTAAGTATTTACTGATTACAAAGGCAACATCATTCACAAAGGCTAGCCATGAGATGCCTAGCCTTACTCTGAATAGGTTGGACTTTGGGATCAAGACAAATGGCCCATCAACAAATTTGGGACCAACTAAGACTGATAAAGAAATAGAGCCCATAGGGGCAATAGAGAGTCCATCGTGGGTCAAAGATTGGAGTGACTCTTTGTATCTCTCCTTGTGTAAACTATTTATGAATAGAGTTTCCTTTGTTATAACATTTACCCGACTCATCGAATCAACTAAGATGGCATTTATACTATTTCCATTAATCTGGATAGGAATGTATAACAGGGAAGGCTCCTTATTTAGAGGCACATCATGCAAGGTGAAAGTTATATCAGGTATTGTACTCACATTTTTAGGAGGAGGGATACGTGTGAACAAGATTGTGTTCACGTACTTAGATGGAACTAGTTTGGAAGATGTAAAAAATTATGTTACTAAATTTGTAGAATGAGAGGGAAATGAATTAGTGAAAATTTGTAACTCATTGTTAGCCTTGGCCATAGATTTATTAGAATTTTTTTTCTTTCCATTGAGACAAATTGTCTTGTCATTGATGTGATCTTGGATCTCATGATGCAAGCGCATGCATCACTTGGTGTCATGTCTGTGTATTCAGTGGAATTAACATAATTTTTGCACATTGTACCACTCAGGATATGGCTCAGTTAGGGGTTAGGGTTTTGGCAATGTCAGAACTTTATATTTTAACAATTTTTTCAAAATAGCAGTGTAAGATTCAAATAGTTTTGTAAAATGCCTATTGCGTCCTAGGCCCTTGTCTTTAGATGTAGAGACCACATTTGAAATAGCTCTATTCTTGCTAGAAACTAACACTATAGACTGGGTATCGAGACAGGGGCACGAGGATGAACCCCTGAACTGTGCAACCATCTGTTGGTATTCACACAATGCAACACATAGGTGTGCAAAGGAAGGGTACTTCATCAAGGTGAACTTCTTTTACCACTACTTTTGTAATTTCATGATGAAGACCTTTTGAACATCTGGATCTGGTAAAGGATAAGATATCTGTGAGAACAATGCTTAATAGCGAGTGATAAAATTAGTTACCTTTTCATGGTCCCCTTGCTTGCATCAAACGAGATCTAAAAAGGTCATCTTCGATTCGATGTTAGCTTGGAACTGCCTCAAGAACTAGTTTACCAATTGATCAAACAAAAAGATAGAGTTATCCAATAAGGAGCAGTACCACTCAAGGGTAGTTTCCTTAAGGGATCTTAGAAAGAGCTTAGCCATCAAAGCATCATGATGGAAGAAATCAATGCACATAGTATTGAATGCTGAAACGTGCATATGAGGATCTCCACGACCACCACACTTTTCAAATTTTGGAATCTCCATCCCCTAAGGGATAGGAGTGTTTAGAATGGTTATAGATAGAGGACTATGATGGAAGAAAGGTTGGAAAATAGGTTGAGAGGTAGAAATGGATAGGTTTGCTAACTAGCTTTGCATCTAACCCATGTTTTTCAATAAGGCATTTAAGAAAAGGTAAGATGACAAAATATGACCAATGGAACTATCACTAGAACCACTAGAGCCACTAGCACCCAAACCAACAGGGACCCACCACCGAGACCAACATGGGCTCCAGGATTACCACCAGGAACATTAGAACTAGCTGAGCTGAAACCCAAGGGTACCTTGTTTACTTTAACAATGGGGGTTGGTTGAGGTCCAGAGGTGATGTTAACAAAAGGGCCAGTCTCAGTCATGCACATTGATACCTTAAGCATCAAGATTTCCAGCTATCTCTTAGCGGACTCAGAACCAAGGTCCCAAGTAGTGGCCAAGTTTGGATTGTAGGATGGGACATGAGTGTCCACAATGTACACAAGGCACTGGAGAAATTCTAGACCTATCTAGTCGTTGTCAAACATAGCTCTCAATTTTTTAACAACCTTAGCATTTTTATCCATAGTCCTCTCTTTATCCACTTACTTCTCGAACTCCCCAGGTGTTCTATACAGGGAAAGAAGTTGCTCTGCGGGGACCTCGAGAGCACCATCTTCCTCCATAGATGAAGCGAAAGGAGAAGTAGGAGGGGTAGGAACATGTGTAGCAACTTCTCCAAAGGGGTTGGAGAAACTGGTAGGAATTCCCAAAACTACTTCCTCAATGGTAGGACCGGTTTGACCCATCGTGACCTTCTTGGAATCCATATCTATATGTTGTAGGGTCCTTCTAACCATGTGCCCAAAGTTTGTAGAATGAGTTGTAAAGATCATAAAGCTTCATGACACATGAATCTGTAATACACTCGAGACACGAGAGGAAGATCCTTGACACAAAGAAACAAAAACAACACTTTCACATCAAGTTCACCAAAAATGTAGAGAATGGGGATTCGTCACCCCTGAGGCTCTAGATAATGAAAGAGCCTCAAGGAAAAAACTTCCCTAAAATACCTCAGATTGATCAATAGGTAAGAAAGAAAAGATAGGTTGAAAAATAAGGGCAAACAAGGCCCTGTTTCCCTTTTGCTAATGGCAGGTGTTTTCAGAAACCAGGTGAGAAAACCCTAAGGGTCTCAGATTGCGAACTAGACAACTCTTTGTCTGAGGATGATAGTGCGGGAACCAAACTTCAGTGCAGCATGCTAGAGTCCTAGGGATGCACTAGTGTCCTATACAGATAGAGGGTTGAATGATAGTAAAAAAACACTCAAGGTCTACTTACGACCTGAATATTAGAGTTTTATAGTTTGATAGTTTGATAGAATAATACAAAAACATAAAGTACAATAGGAAGAATACTAGAAAGGATTATTCTAATGATGAAAATGATAAGGAAAGAGTAAGAAAGATACCATTCCACACACAGTCTAGTTCTCTAGTTGGCTTTGAGTGGACGAACCTGCACCTACACACACATAAACAAAAAAAAGTGTTGGGATGTGGTTTGAGGTCTACCTCAATTAGACCCTGTTTTAGTGTTCCCACCTCCATGGAAAACCAAATATTCAATGATATAGAGAGAAAGGGATAGAGAAGAGAGAATGGAAATGACACAATAAGGTAAAGAGAAATGACAACTTGAATGCTACTCTACAAGATGATAGATGCAAGTAAATGAAAAGACACAATGTTACCTTCCCTGCTATAAGCACTCAAGGCTGATAGAGAAAGGGAGAGAATGATACCACCACGCCAAGGAGATAGAGTTGCGTAAACCTACAACGACGATGGTTTTGAAACAAGAAGGCATTATAGAGACCAAGTAGAAAGCTAGTAATAGCAAGATGGAGCAAGAATGATCAAGAAGTGAGAGAGATTAAGCTTGAGAGTGAGAGAAGTGAATAGAGAGTGAAAATATGAGTTTGAATGGATAAAATGGAGGCCAATAGTTAGTTTTTGTCGGTCAAGACCCAATAGAGAACATTTCATTCATGACCAACCAAGAAACGTCACTTTTGTAGATTCTACAGGAAAGAATCTGTTAGGACAATAGTGTGGCACATAGACATCTATGCGGTGCATGCGTGCCCTCAACAAATATTCCTCCACCAATGCAAAAAGACAAAGAAATGTGGGGAGATCAGGAAGATGGTGGTAGGTTTATGCATCATTGTACTTGTAATTCTAAAGTAAGGGTAAATAAATTAGAAATTTTCCCAGGGTGCAAATTTGTGCCATTACAAATGGATATAGGTACTCAATTAAGGAAAGGTTGAAATTCTAACTCTAATAATTCATATAGAGCAAATTGGTAGAGTTTCATACTTTTGGGGTTTGGTGGAAAAGGGCACTTTAATAAGGAATGGCTAAAAGTATAACTCTAATAAAATTATAAAAAATTTGGAGTAAAAAGGGGTTGGAGTGTGGGTTGATGAGATGAAGGGGAATGGGTACCAAGGGATGAGATGGATGAGGAAGTCCAAAAGTCTAATTATGATACAATGAACATAATATTTAATAGAATTTTGAGCATTGATGATTATGAATACCAAGGGAATGGTACTAGGGGATGGTAAACTACACAACTCTAAAAATCCCACATAGCAACACTTAGATAAATATTCAATAAGGAATCAAGTGGGTTGTTGGGATTGTTGTCAAACAGATTTCACCCGAACGGTTGAATAGTTAAACTCAACAATCTGTTGAAACATGGGAACTATCTTCAGGCTGTGGATAATCCTATGGCGAAGATAGAACCTTCAGATTCTAGGCCGACTTCCTATATGATGATCAATTAGGTACTTGAATGATTTTTCTTTAAGAAAAGGGTAAGATGAACTATTGCTAAATGTATGAAACTGTAACTAAAACCTCGATGATGCACCTAATTGATAATGATTTGCAACTATGACTCACAATAAACTTCTCAACACTTCAATATGCACAACTTGATTTGATAATTTAATCACTTGAATGATTTAAATAGAGGCTTTGACCTAACACAATATTGAGGGAAAATGAGGTTTTCACGACTAAATTGATTAATCAATTACAAGCACAGTGCATAACTAGTGAACTTAAACTAAATTGCATAAAGATATGTGAAAAAGACAGAAAAAATCAGAGATTTCAAACTGAAACACAATAATTCTTCGATCAAATTCCTCACAAAAACGATGCTTGAAATCTAGAAGGTAAATTCTAAAATACTAAAAATTAAAGGAATCTTCTGCAATAACACAATTTGAACCTGTAAAAAACACTACTGTATTAATATGAAAATTGAGTTACAAGATGATTCACTTTGCAGAGTGCAAAGGCTGAAAAACAAGAACTAAAATGAAAAAGATAAAATTTTCAATATATACAATATGAATGCACTTCAAAGTGCATGAATAAGCACCTGGAATTTAATTTCAGTGAGAAAGTGATAAATCCAAGGTGAAATCCAAGTAGAAGCAAAAATCCTTGAAAATAAGGTTCAAACTCATGCAAAAATGAGTGAACTCAATCTCGATCTGGTAGTCATAAAGCGTGCAACCGATATGTAACTTAAACTGAACTGGAAATCCCTGAAAAGGTGAGCTAAAGCATGCAAAACTGTCCCGTTCTTGTCAATTCGCCCATGCACAGTCAATTCCATCTTCATGTCTAAGCCTTTAGTTGAATCTGATGTGTAACTGAAGTAAAATTCCAAATTAACTCTTCCAGTTAACTCTACTTGTATCTGCATGGAACTCCATAATATCTTTTATTTGCACTTTAAAATGCTAAATTAATTAAATGATTTATAATGCATCATTTAATCAATTAGATTACATGATACAATGCAAATAATAAAAGGAATAATTTGCTTACAAAGTTGAAAGAATTATTCTTCCCTCACGACTTTATACACTAAGCATATATTTGAAAATATGCATATTCTATTAGCAAAAATAAGTCGACCACATCATCTTATGTAATAATTATAATGAAAAGGCCAACCACATCCTTGTCATGTTCATTTGATAATGATTATGTCAAAAATAAAACCCCATTTTGACTTAGGGAAAATGGACAAAGAGCCATCAAACCCTAAAAGATCACTATCATTTACACTTGTCTTGGAGAAACTTCTGGAAGAAATTGGCCGCCACTGCTTGGTAGGGTTTCTGAGAAATGGCTAAGAGTTGGAGATCGAAACTTCACCATATTTACTATTTCTTGGCCAAGTCTTACTATTTTTCTTAGGTAAATTCTTCAGTTAAAAGTCAGAGGTACCTTGACCCCATTACATAATATCATTCGAGGCTTTCAGGCTGCCACTATGGATTATTTCTGATGCATCTTTTTCATTTTTTGTTGCCATCAAATTTCCAGCAAGCTCACCATGAATGAGAGGGCTTTAAGCCTTTCTGAGACTCACTCTACAGAAGGAACTCACGACTTTACTTGTATCTTCTGATACAGAATATAACGGTAATTTTTAGAAAAACTATCTCCTTTCTGCTATTTAATTTTTGAATGCTTCTTATATCTGTATGAGATTGAGGCTTTTTCAACTGAGATTGACATAATCATTAGGCGGGTTTATGACTCTAGCCGCGTCTATCCTAATTCTGATTTGGGTTCTTGTAATTACAAATATGTGACTATAGGTGCCATATTTATTGTTCCTTCATAAACCTCTACATTTTTCCTTTGTATTCTGGCGTAGTTTCTGCAATCCTGATTTGGGTATTCTTATTTCATTGCATTTTTTTGAATATATTTTTGCAGTTGGAAAAATTCCATCAGGCTTTGTATCTGGCCATGCCTACTGTGCTTAGGTTTATGCACTCTAGTTGAAGTCTAGACTGGGCTCGACCCATAAGTCTTTTACACCATTTTTATATATTTCTGGCCACGACTAATATAATCTCCATCATCTCCATCTGGGTATCCTGGCACAAACCAAAAAACTTTTATGCTTTGTATCCTCAATTATTTTCCTTTATGCTTAAATGACTTCCTTAGATGTGAGTAAAAACTCGAAACCCCAGATCATTTTCTCCTTCTGTGGGATTTGTATTGATTATTATGATATATGGCTCGGCCCATGAGATATTATTAGTGTGCTGCAAGTGAAATCTGGGTTTTATGATGTATGAACAAGCTTGAAGGATTTAATCTGGAAATTGCATTCTATACCTTCCTCTAGAAATTCTTATGTGATTACTCTATGATATTCAACTTCTATGATCTGTAGCTTTTTTGTGAATAACAAAGGTCTTCCATATATATGTAAACCCGATTTGAGAAGGCTGTGGCTTCACAACATTCTGGGTTTTTTCGCATTTTATTGCATTTTGTATTTTGGAAGGAAGGCTGAGATTGACATCTTCATCCAAGCTCTTCAGTTCCGCGACAGTTGTAAATTCCAATTCCCTTGCATATGATGTTTCTTTGGAAAACTTCATCCTCTTTTTGTAGAATTTGAGTTTGTAATTGGATTATTAGCAGCTTGTTCAGACATACATTTTAAGAATGTCATCTGCACTACTCACGATATCATTCTATTGACAAGAAAAATTGTATCTTGTCTTGTTAATCCCAAATGATTACCATTATCAGATATAGAATTGTGCCATTCTCTGTCACTAGTTTTCTTTACTGATTTGCTCCATTGTATGTGTGTTCACCATTACACTCAACAACTTAAAAGGCATTATACTTTTCTGTTTGTTGCTTATTCTTGTCTCAAACAAGAATTTCAAGGTATCACATGTCATAAGTGTTTCTGAGATAACATTCTTTTAATCTATGAATGTAATGCTTACATTTGTCTAGTTCTATATTTTAATTAGCTTCACTTCATTTATTGTTATTTTCCATGGAAAACCTGAAGATACTTGTTCCTTGCTACTGTCTCACATTTGTTCAAGCTTCTTAGCACATTTTGTGCACAATTTTCTGTTCTAAAATGTTGAGTTTGCAAACTGTATCTTCACTTATTATTGTGCTTTCATAAACTTGTATTCCATCAACAGTCACTTAGAACATACTATAAGTTTTTTCAAGTTATTGCTCCTTAGGTTGAAAGCCTCTGAGATGGCTGCCAATCTGTTCTATTATTGACTATTTACATCTTTTCCTCCGTAAAATATCTTTCCACAAGCCTTGCTTCTTCAAGTATTTTTCTTTACAAACTATGCCTCATATGCTGTCCATCTTAACTTGTGAACATGCCCGAAAATGGCTAGTGATTGATCAGCACTGCAATGGCATCTGTCACTGCTCTTCTTAAGTCTCTTGTAGACTGTGTATGTATGAAGTTGCTAAAACAGTTTTAAAATTAAATGCCCTATTTCTCTTTAATGTAAAGGCTGCTCCATGTTAATTGATGGTATACATGATCTAAGATAAATCAGTTTCCTTTTATGTTGATGTATTTCTGTTCAAATGACGGATGAATGAAGACTTGCTCTATTTGTCTCCAACAGTTTTTTTTGTTTGTTTGATGACTGCTATGACTCTCATATATGAAGGTTGAAAATGAGAGTACCTTATGATATGCCAGGCTCAACCCTTGTGGGATCCGGTTTACTCCACACATATGATAAAATGATCTTGAACATGATGAACTTGTTCTTGCACATTGAATCAAACATGTTAGTAAAATAAAAGAAGCTGAAAGCTTCCATTGAGTTATGTTTTTCTTGATTGTCAGCCTTTCATTTGATGAATGCTTGTTTTAATGCAAATTACATTTATGTTTGTAGCATAGGCATAAGGCAGAATGTAATTCATCATTGCTTAGAGTATAACTCTAACAACACTCTTTTACAATTTTGCAGGTTCATGGAGCGAGGAAACGAGGCTGCAGCTGCTTGGAGATGTTACAGCTGAAGACACCAACGAAAGTGATTCATCATTACAGGAAATGATGAATTGCTCCTCTTCTTTATGCTTATGTTATTTTCAGCAGTGTAGTTTGTCCTTTGAAACTTGTAATCATCTTTTGATTGTCATAATCAAACTCAGTTACTCTCGTGACTTGTGCGAGATTCAACATTTTTACAAAATGAATAAAAGGCATTACTATGCAAATTTTCAATTTTCTGTTTCAAATGCTTGCACAATAAAACTATGATTCAGAAGTAAATTGATTTCTATTATGATCAGTGAATACTACAATCAACAAAACATGAAAAATTCTGTACCTATCAATGATGAATTTCATTCGGCTCTACCTGTTTGAGCTTGTAGTGAAAAATAGGTAACATGGATCAATAGGGAAGGTATTCAAATATGGACAACACTAAAAGTTTGAAATCCCAACAAACACACAAAAACCAAGGAAAACACTAGAAATAACCTTGAATTAGACTTGTTATGAATTTTTATAGCTTTTGACATTCATGGAACCCATTTAGGATGTCTCAAATTGGTTATAAAAAATAGTCCAAATATGACTAAGACATAAAAAATGGAAGGTACTTCAACAAAAATGGCCTTACAAATTTGAGTCCCAACACGATATCCATTTTTTCTCCATTTTTGGTCTACCTGAAGATAGCTAGATTCTCATTGTGCTTGCACAATGTATTATCAAATCAATAGTGATTACAACACACTTGCAATGCAAGTTCTTCAGGAGTATACATGAGTGTTGAATTCTAGAGTTATTCTGACAGTGTAACAATACCTACAAAATATATCATACTAAACCCACTCTACTTGTCATCCAATATATAGAGAATACAAGTGTGGAGGTAGCTTCTAGAGCAAGCTACAAGAGATCAGTGTCCAAATCCATGTGGCACATTTTTCCACCACCTCCAAGGATGCAAATGATACTTGTACAATATTCTTTGACTTCTCATTCATACCTCCAAACTTGGGCACCCCATTTTTACCCAAATAGCTATGAAAAATGTTCTTACACACCTTACAACTGTCATAGAATCTATCATATATGACAACACTTACAACTATAAGAGAATTTTTCATAATCGACTGATAATAAATTACTCTCTTACAAATTTTCATAGTCAAACTTGGGTGCCTAGATTCCCCATGCAAATATGCCTTCCAACACTTGTCTATCTTGTCATAGAATTTGGCTCTTATGTGTCATAAGGTCATCATAGGAATCCGTCATAAGATCTTGATGAGTCCATCATAATATCCTCATAGAATCCCTCAAAGATGTCGACACATGTAAAATAATCTCTTCCCAAAGTGGGATGCCTACATTACCTTGTGGAGACCACAACACCCATGTCACATCCCATGTCACCTCCCAACATGCCGACAACTCACCGTGCCAAGTCATATTAGATGACAAATTAATATAAAAAATTACAACATAGGCATTAATAAATTAATATCTTAATGCTAAAAATTTATAAATATTGAGACACCTTAATTCCCAACATTCTCCCACTTTTCAAACACCTTTTCAAGAGCCAATCTAACTAGGTAATCAATTTCTAAGGGCCAAAACCATCTGAACTTCTTTGTGCTCACTGGCATAGTCAGGGAATCTGCAACATTAATCAAAGTATCAAATTTTTCAATATGCACCTTACCATCTTCCATCGTGTCATAGACAAAATGGAATTGAACAGATCAAAATGTTTCATTCTGGCATGGAAGGTAGGATTCTTTGCTAAGAAAATAAAATTCTGACTGTCACTGCAAATAGAAATCATCTCTGCATCAAGCCCAACATCTGAACACAATATTTGAAACCAAATGGATTCCTTACAAGCATGATTAGCTTCCATGTACTCTACTTTTGTAGTGGACAAAGTGACTACAACTTGTCACTTAGTCATCCAATTGATAGCACCACTAAACATAGTAAACACATAGGCATTGGTGGATCTTCTCCTATCAATGCCACCTGCCTAATTTGAATCCACAAATACAAACTTAATGCAAAGATCCTCTAGGATGTCCATGATAACATAAGGAATACTCAGAAGTGCCCCGCAAATACCTAAATATTCTCTTTACCACATCTCAATGTACTCGTCTAGGATTAGCCATAAATTGGCTAAGGACTCCCACTACTTGGGCAATGTCTAGTCTTGTACAAACCATGGCATACATCAAAATTCCAACAACACTAGCATATGGTACTCTCATCATATCCTCCACCTCACCAAGATATTTTGGACAATCTAAAATTGATAACAATTTCCCCATCGCAATAGGAACACACAATGGTCTACAATATGCCATGTTGAACCTCTCCAACACAAAATTCAC
The DNA here is from genome assembly GCA_007258455.2 of Sequoia sempervirens. NCBI lineage: Eukaryota > Viridiplantae > Streptophyta > Pinopsida > Cupressales > Cupressaceae > Sequoia > Sequoia sempervirens. The sequence continues at coordinate 324,493,689 of VDFB02047230.1, read as the reverse complement.
ATACTCTATCCTAACCAAAGTTTTTGTTTGCCCTATCTCTTCTAATTTCCATACCCTGATTATACTTAGCTGCACCTAAATCCTTCATTTCAAACTATGTTGAAAGCTGAGACTTCAAATCAAAAATCAAGGATTTACCATTCCCAATTAACAACATATCATCAACATACAATGCATTAATGAGAATGTGAGCATCAATAGTTTTGAAATAGACACAATGATCTAATTTTAATCTCAAAAAACCCAAACTCAACACAAAGGAATCAAAATTTTGGTACCACATCCTAGGTGACTATTTCAAACCATTTAGAGACTTCTTCAATTTGCAAACCAAATTTTCCATAGCTTTCTCAATGTAATGCTCTAGCTGTGACATATAGATTTCTTCCTACAAATCACCATGAAGGAAAGTTGTCTTCACATCTATTTGTTCAATCTAAATTGTATGCACCAACAAGTGATAACAAAAATCTAATGGATGCAAGCTTTTCTATAGGAGAAAAAATCTCACCATAATCAATTCCCTCAACTTGGGAATAACCCTTCACTACCAACCTTGTCTTATATCTCTCAAAACTGCCATCTAAACAAAATTTTTTCTTGAACACCCATTTGCAACCAATGGGTTTACACCCATTAGGAAAGGGCACTAGATCCCAAGTGTTATTTATTTTTAATGTAGCCATCTCTTCATCCATGGCCTTTTTCCAGAAATTTGCATCATGCATACCCATAGCCTCCTTTACAATCCTAGGCTCATCAATGTTAGAAATCAAAGCAAAAATAGAACTTGAATCATGCAATGAATATCCAAACCTATCAGGTTGTTGCCTTATTCGTGTAGACCTTCTCAAATGTTGAGGTTTAGGTTCTTCATCTTCATCTAAACTTTTAGAGCTACTTGAGCTCTCCTCATCATCAGGTCTATTAGGTTCTTCTTTCTCAAGGGTAGGAGGAATATGAACCACATCCTGCTTCTTTTTCTCCTCTTTGCACTCCTTACGGAAGTGACAACATTTGCCACAATTCCAACACAAAGCCTTGGAATTCCTACCATGAGATTTAGATATCCCCAGAGACTTGGACTTAGAATTCTTGCCTTTCTCCTTCTGTGTACCACAAACAACAAGGGCCTCCTTGGCCATCTCGGGAGACTTTATTTGCAAATCTTCAAGTAAGAATGAGGCAACCACCTCATACATATTGAAAGTGAATGTTGTGCTTCCAATAGACATCACTAGGTGATCCCATGAGTTCGAAAACAAACACAACATGAGCATGCAATGGTCTTGTTCATCAGTCTTGTCTCCAACAGAGCCCAGTTGAGAAACCAACATGTTAAAAGCATTCAGAGGGTCTACCACAGATCCTCCATATTCTATCTTCAAAGATTACATATTATTTATTAGGAATAGCTTGTTTACCAAGGATTTAGCCTAATAAACATCTCTAATTTTCTTCCACAAAGAAGCAACAATCTTCTCTTCATGAACATTTAGGAGAAAAAAATTGACCAAACAAAGTAGATAATGAGACCCTTGGATTTCCAATCCATGAGATCCCACTATTCTTGTTTCATGCCCAATGCTTTGGTTTTGGAAAAAATAGCCCATAGATCGCGATCTACAAGCATATCTTCCATCCTGAGCATCCAAAGTGAAATGTTACCATTGTTAAACTTCTCCATCTCGATTCTTCTAGATGTGCGAACCATCTCTTCTACAACAAATTAAACTCACTGCACAGGCTCCCACTCAAATGAAGATTAGTATAAAAAACCCTCCACCCAACAACTAGAATTAAAGGTGATCAAGCTCTGATACCAACTGAAAGGAAGCAAGGTACGTGGAAACACTTCCTAATGTTGATCTAAGAGGAGAAATGTATAGGTTTAATTCTTTTTCAGTTACAATATGAGATACACAATAGGAATATTAATAAAACAATACATGCAAGTATAATAAGCTCACAAAACAAGATATACGTGGGGAAAATCCTTCCAAGTGAAAAATCCCACACTCCAAAACTTGCACAATGTATTATCAAATCAATAGTGATTACAACACACTTGCAATGCAAGTTCTTTAGGAGTGTACATGAGTGTTGAATTTTGGAGTTATTCCAACAATGTAACGATACTTGCAAAATACATCATACTAAACCCACTCCAAGCATCCAATATATAGAGAATACAAGTATGGAGGTAGCTTCTAGAGCAAGCTTCAATATATGGGCATCCAAATCCATGTGACACATTTTTCCACCACCTCCAAGCATGCAAATGACACATACAATATTCTTTGACTTCTTGTTCATACCTCCAAACTTTGGGCCCCCATTTTTACCCAAAATAACTATGACATATGCTCTTACACACCTTACGACCGTCATAGAGTCTGTCATATATGACAACACTTACAACTGTAAGAGAATCCATCATAATTGACTAATAATAAATGATTCTCTTACAACTTGTCATAGTCAAACTTGGGCACCTTAATTCCCCATGCAAAGATGCCCTCCAACATTTGTCCAACTTGCCATAGAATCTAGCTCTTATGCGTCATAAGGTTGTCATAGGAATTCGTCATAAGATCTTGATGAGAATCCATCATAATATCATCATAGAATCCCTCAAAGATGTTGACACATGTAAAAGAATCTCTTCCCAAAATGGGATGCCTACATTGCCTTGTGGGGACCACAACATCCATGTCACGTCCCAACATGTCGACAACTCACTATGCCAAGTCATATTAGATGACAAATTAATATGAGCAAGAAATTACATAGGCATTAATAAATTAATATTTCAATGCTAAGAATTTGTAAAGGTTGAGACACCTTAATTCCCAACATTCTCCCACTTGTTGAACACCTTTTCAAGAGCCAATCTAATCAGGAATCCATCATAAGATCTTAATTAGAATCCATTATAAGATCATCATAGAATCCCTCAAAGATGCAGACACACTTCCCAAAGTGGGATGCCTACATTTCCTTGTGGGGACCACAACATCCATGTTACATCCCATGTCACCTCTCAACATGCCAACAAATCACCGTGTCAAGTCATATTAGATGACAAATTAATATGAGCAAGAAATTACAACATAGGCATTAATAAATTAATATTTTAATGCTAGGAATTTGTAAAGGTTGAGGCACCTTAATTCCCAATAACAATTACATGTGTGTCATTATGTATTTTCCCCATGTTCTTATATTATATTGAAAGCTCCAAATTTCCAAAGAAAGTGTAAGTGTCTATTGTTGGTTGAAAATATTAAAGTTTGTAATAAATGTTAGAGTTGTTGGAGTTTTCTTATCAAGCATGATTTCCCACTTCCATTTATTCCTCTTGATATATTAGACTTTCCTACCCCATTATGCCTTAGAGGTATGACCCTTTTCACACCCCTAATCCCCAACATTCTCCATTACTCAATATTTTTAGACTCCATTATTTAGAATTCCCTCCTTTGTCATTCTCCTATGTACGAAGCATTTGCCACCTCGGATCTTTGAATTCTGATATTTTTAACTACAGGTTTTTTTCACACATTCCTCCTGAGCTTTTTTTTTAAACTTCAGGAATCAAAATTAGGTAGACACCCCCTATAAACTACAGTGCACCTGATAAATTTTTTTCACATGACCGGTGACGTTGGTGTGACACGCCCTTTGATACCACGAGGATGGTGGGGAGACCAGACCTCATGACGTCTTTCTTGCAATAGGATGCTTTAGCCAATCAAGCTAGGCCCACTGCCCCCATTCCTCTTGAGCTTCAAAGTTCAACAAGCCTACCATTTTCATCATTTTTCCTTATAACTCAAGGGAATAACCTAGATAGCCGTGTGATTTTTGGAAAGGACCTGACATAATAGGAAAAGGTACTAACAATATAGAATGTTTTATTTTTTTCATCAAAGGGATTTTGAGTGTGGTTTTAGCCTACACTTTAAGTGGTTTTTGTTAGCAATTTAATGAAAGTTAGTTAGGGTTTTTGTTTGGCCTATTTTGAACACAAAATTACTAGAATAAATTATATTTTCTTAGGGTACTTGATCTATTTTACAATGACAACATGACCATGAAAAATTTATTATGTTGGGCTATTTTTCACAAATTAATCATTTTGACACCATTCAAAATGATTTTTTTGACTAATCTCATAGACTTTCCAACATAGTTGCATGTATATTTGGATGTCATTGGTGAATGTTTTTAATTGTAAATTTTATGAAGATGACCTTGTAGCATTTGGCATGTTTGTTGACATCAATATTTTTCTTCATCAATGCAAGTATGGTTCTATGCAACATTTATTGTGGTGGTTAAAGCTGTCAAACCTTAACATCCACACTTTCTCCATAGTCACTACTTTAGTGGATTTTGTGGGTGTTTCCTTTCTTGAAAACTCCAATATTGCAAGTCATTAATGTGCTCAGTGATTTCATGGTATTTTCTTAGTTCAATGAACCTCGAAATGAAATTTTGTACAAATTATCGATGAACACGATAACTAAGGCACAATAAATCTATGCAACTTTGAATTTGCTCATTTCCTTCATCATGACTCATGAACTAAGATTAGAGATCTGTATATTAATTCTTTTCAATAGAAAATGGGTTGGTCATTTCATGTTTTAAAAAAAGGGTATAATTTTTTTAGGGTTTCCACTATTATTAGTTGGTTCGCCATTAGGGTTTCACTCAAAACTTATAGAAAAATAGTTATAGTAACAAATGTTTGTAATAATGTGTCTCTTAAATCAGTTATAAACACTTTAAAAGGCTTTAGATAGAAAAATATGAAAATCTTGTTGCTATTTCTAGTTTTTATTCACCATATTTGATGGTGCATATGTAATAGAGATTTGATAATATAGTAGCATTTGAAATTAACACAAGTAAATTTTGTATTGGTCATTTATGTGTTATATGGGAATGTCTGTAAGTTTGATTGAGGATCATTAAGTAAACATTCTTACATATTATCATATTAGTTTTTTACTTTCTTACATTATGTTCTAATGGATGTATTTGAATGTCACCCAATAAGGCACTAATATTGAGAACCCAAACCTTCCTTACCACTTTAAAAAGAATAAAAAATATTTACAATTCATTTTAAACTTATGAATTAAAGTTGTGCACTGATGATCTTATAGTTTAACAAGGGAAATATCTTATAAGAGGCTTGAGAGAAATTATTTCATGAGTATTGTGTTTGCACATTTTAATTGGCTATGTTAGGGGTTAGTGCAACTAGTCTTACTTCACCTAGTGACAAAATTTGGGGTCAAGTATGCAATTGATTTTAGTGTTTATTTTTAGTTGTTTATTATGCTTGATTTCAATACCTATTGAGGTATACCCATAAGAATACCCTCTCGAGTCTAAGCTGAGCTCAAAGCATAGGAGAGATAACCCACTCTCAAATTTACCTCTAAATGTCCTAAGTTTGTTGATGATCCTATTTTTCCCTTCTGGATGACAAAACCATGGCCTTGAAGATGGAGAAAAGATATAGGATTTAGGCATGTTGTTTCTAGGACTCAACAATGGAGATGAGGTTCACCATTTTTTTCCTCAACTGATTAGGCCTTGCTAAAAAAATCACCCTTCACCGATAAAAAATAAAAACAAAATAAAGAATATATACATTATATATGTTGTTTATTTAATTTTACTTAAAGAGATTTTATACTTTTGTTTGTAATTTTTACTTTACTTTTGAAGATATATATATATATATATATATTTTACTTTGATTTATTTCTTTTATATTTTATTTAAGAATTATTTTACTAATAAATGATATCATTGATATTATGTTTTTGATAATGGTAAAAGTGGGTTTTAAAAAGGCCCAAACCTTGTACATCATAACAACCCAAGGCTAGAAAAATTAGTTCCATGAGTATTGAAACAAACAAAAAGAAAAGGAACATCATAGCTGCAACCAAGCTACCACGCATCACAAGACCAAAGAATTTAGCCTAAATAATGTCAAATCTTGCTCTAGCTACCTACACACCCTAACACTGGTATGGTTGAGAAAAAAAATTGGGAATATTGTTTATCATTAAGTATTTATTTAAATTTTAATGTGTAAATAGTGGTCATATTTAAGACAAAATATATATTTACATGCTCATGAAAATCTTTGAATTTGATTTTATGATCAAATCATGACATTCTACTTTCAAGATCCATATACTGAATTATTCAAGGTTATTCTTGTTTGATTATGCCTCCCAAATATTTTAATTTGATTCTAGTTTGATTTTTTCTTTGAAGCCATTGGCAATTCACAAGGTAGCTTTTCGGTGATTGATTCAAATATCTCTAATTTTACTCATACAACATTATCTAGCATTCTTATTGATTTAGACACCTCAAAAGATCTTCACACTAAAATTAATTTCAAGTTTGTTGACCATAGGTAGTCTCAATCTTTAGATTATGAATGATTACCATTTTATTGTTGATGAATTTATGAAGCTTGACACATAATTGTTGATTGGCCTAGGCCCATGCTTAATTTTAATTATCAAGGTTCTTGGTAGAAATAAACTCTTCCATAAAATTATATTGCTGATGCTCCTTTGCGGGAGTCATAGTTTTCTTTAGGGTCATTTCTCAAGTGAATTAGCCTCTTTTAAGTTGATGGTGAGCTTGTTGGAGCCTTTGGTTAACTCCTCTTTAGTTGAGCTAGAGCCTTTCTCTCCCTCGTAGCTAGTAGATCCAACCAAATTTAATCCAAATTTGAGTGAAAGATCAATGTAGTCATGAGGTGTTAATGTTGTCTTTGATAATGGAATTATGCTAGATGTCCAAAAGGGAAAATTATCATACTAAAAAAGATGCATCCAAACTAGAGCCCACACTTTATGGTGTTTTTGAAGATTGGAATATTGTGGTAAAAAAAGACTCCTCTCTCCATAATATGCTTTGAATCCCTTTGACTCCAACAAAAAATGAGACTCCATTCTCACACCATTTATTAAACTTGTTAAATATGTAATGATGTTTCATAATTTTCCAGAGATTCAAGAAGGATTATTTTATTTACATTGTTTTGAAGACACTCTCATAAATATAATATTATTTATATATAAAATATTATTACTCTTATATATAATATTCATAATGTTATTTACATATAAAAATAATAATATTATGTTTATTTATATAATATACATATATTGTTTTATATATAAAATCATATTATTATTCTTATATATAGTATGAATATAATAATACTTCTTTTATCTAATTTAAATATTTTTTAATCTTTGTATGCAAATTTTCATTTTATTTTTGAAAAAGGTATTTTTATTTTATTATTTACTTAAGATTTATTTTATTATTAAATGTATTATTTTATTGTTAAATATCTATTAATATTTTGATATGTAAATAGTTGTCAAACTTAAGGTAAAAAATATAATTTTACATGCTCACAACTCGTTTCTCTTTTTGTAAAGGTCACATAATAGACTCAAGCCATTAGGATCACCTACAAAACTAGAAATAGCCTTCCACAAGAGAGTATAAAGAAATGAATTCTTTTATTGTGGATGAAAAATTATGTAATGATACTATAGGGTATAGTTATTCATAAAATACAAGAGATTCCTTGCTTATATAGGAAGGGTGAGAAGATAGAACATCACAATATTATGACATATGTCACAATCATATAAGACAAGGCACACACATTAAATAAACTAAAATCTCCATAAATAAACATAACTAACCTAGTATGAAGAGGACCTAAGAGGTAAACTAGTTAGGTAATATGCCTTGTTCACACCAACACCCCCTTTAAGTGAAACTTAGGGAGGAACAAACAAATACATGAATGAAAAAAATGGGTCCCAACAATAAGGCCATATTACGTACCCATATACAAAAGATCTCTCACAAATGGAGTAAAAGAGAAAAACTTGTATAAAAAGAACCCCTTTCTAAAAGAAATAATGTATGAAAACAAACATGTACAAGTGATGAAAATTACTCAAAATGACACTAAAAGGAGAAAATACATCGTCAATGTACAATAAAAAACACCCATAGGAGAGAAAAAGTGAGATTGTAGATTTTCCCACAATAAAGTAGCTCTTGTACCAATGGTGAATGTATGAACATGAATACTAAAGAGTGTCCAAGATCAACAAACAACATGTCTCTCCTTGGGAAGAAACAAATCTAATGGTATATGTAAAATAAAATTTAACTCAAATAAAAAAATATGAGGAAATAAGTCTTGTTGGTTTGTTTTTGATCTTTCCAAATAGTTCTTGAAATACTCTAAAGAATAGCCAATTATTATGCTCAAATATTTCAAGGGGTTTGCCAACAAACAAGAGATAGATTTGACACTTTTCTCCTTTGCACTTTTGGCTCTGTAAAACCTAGGAGGGTGGTCGTTTACAATATTTGATGGAATTGCACACAATTATAGCAATATTTTAAATAAATAGGATATCTTAGGATACACCAATAATTACAAATGAAACTCACTTAGTTGGCTAGATTCTTGCAGGTTTTATGCATTGTTGACTCTGAGAACATAAGATAATGTTAAGAAATAAGTTACAACATAAAGGAAATCTAACTTTGAAAATTGATGACCATGGATATGCAACCATAACTCATTTGCAAAATGGTGCCTTAAATCTAGGCTACAAATTCAAAGAGTTATTCAATTATATTCTTGGATAACTTACTTTAAACAAATTCCTTAAAAGCTTGCATATCACTATCTCGTTGTCTTACAATGGTATCCTTTAAAATTTAAAACCAACTCTTATTACAATTACCTATTGTATTGTGGAGCTTGATCAGACTCGAAGGCTTAATTTTCCCCACCTTTGTCAATGCGGTTTCCCCCCAAAATAATTAATGAGGGAATCAAAAAAGGGGCAGAGCCCCTCTTACCCCGAAGCAAAAATTCACCATTATTTCAATAAGCAATTTTTTCCCAAAGTGTATTTGAATTATAGTTAAAAGAATAGTTGAAAACAATTAAAAATACCTAGAAATAAAGAGTTTATTGCTGCACGTGGAATTCCAACTACCATGGTTGGAATGTGAGTAGTTGTGCGCATGTGGGAATGTGAAAAATTGCGTGGGTTTTAGTTTTGACACTGCTGGGCATATGAAGTAGTGAGAAGAAGTTCATGGGTTTGTGGTTGAAAAAAAGTAGGTTAAGCTGTGGGCACACACAACAAAGCACATGGTAAAAACAATAGTGGATATTGTTGGTTAAAACGGTTGCTGCAAGTTATAGTAGTTGATGCATGCTATTGTAATTCATTTGTTGGATATTAAATAATAAAAGGGACTTTGGTTTGTGGATGTAGCCCATCATTTGGGTGAACCACGTTAAATCTTGGTGTTGTTCTTTTGTTGTTAATTATTTTTGTGTATTAAAATTCCCCTGTTTAATTCTACAATCTGTATTTAACTGTATAATTCTGCTTACAATTCCTAACAATACCTGCATACATTTATAACCCTCAAGATCTATAATACAACAATTTAGTCTACTTGAATAAAGACTATATAAGAAATACTCATTTACATAAAATTGCAATGATGAAAATAAATGATCCTTGATCAATTTATATTCATAAATGTAATTAAGCATACAATTTAGGAGACAATTGATTGTGAAATTATCACAATATGCTCATGTATTCAGAACTTGTATTTCTATAAAAAACTGATAATTACATTTATATTTCTTCCTTGGAAAGCCCAAATTGGACTGATACAAACTTAGAACATAAACTTTTTGATTAAAAAATCTAAGATCCTTTGTAAATGACTCTAAATTCCCTTTTATAGAAACAAGGGAGCAACAAGCCTCAAGCCATGGACATATGCCACATTTTCATTAGGCAATCATGTCCATAAGATCAGACAAAAACAAGTACAATTATTTTGTAAAGATAAAAAAGAACTCTCACTAAAATAAAAAAAAGTTGTAGAAGTTGTTGAAGGAGATATTTCTGACTTGGCAATGGTGAAGTAGCAAGGACAAGACGAATGATGATTCTGTTAGGTTTCTCCATCCATGTTGAGAATGCACCCTTATAGGAAATTGTTGGAAATAATACTGGCCAAGCCAAAAAAGACAAAAAGAAGCCAAAATTGTAGAGATACTTGTGGACAGCTGGAAGCTCCAAATGCCATATTCATCATATGAGTTGGATATTACAATTGATCTTTGATGACAAAATAGAATTCAATTTTCTAGAAATTTATTATACTTCTCATCCCACCCTACATATATTCTTTCTGATGGCCACTCAAGAGAGAGTATTTGGTTAACATTATGTATGTACTCTAGATACTTTGCATCTAGGAGTGCATTGGTCTCCCTCCAAAAGGAATCTAAGCCAATCTATGTGAAAATCAGCTTATCTATGGTGTAATTGAGTAAATCAGTGTCCATATTATCATTATCACAAATGAAGGCTGAGAGAGTAGGAACCAACGTGCTGAAGCCTGCTTTCCACTAATCAAAATATTTGAATTTGGATTTTATATGTTGTGCTAATTTTACCATGTATGTCTTCATTTCTCCCACTAGTTTAGCCATATTCTATGTGGGCATAATATTGCTAGGCATATCATTTTCAAATCTTTCTCCTTTATATATTCCTTACAAGCTAGCAGTTCTAGGTATCTATTTATTCATTATGCTTCCAAGTTGCTCTTGATCTTAGCTATTCTAGCATAAGCATCATTGAGATGTGAATAAGATTGGTAGGAATCTCCTAATTTCCCAAGGATTCTTGATACCTCGTGCTTTAATACTTCATCCACTATATTGCTTGTTTTATTCATTTGTTCACCCTGAGCATTCTTCACTTGTTCCTCCAACTTCTTAATTTATTTAGTAAGCTCTTCCTTTTCCTTCACCCAACTACTTGTGAACTCTAACGTTGAAGCACTTGCTACTTTGGTCCTAGTTGGTGGAGATGTTATTGGTGGTTCTTGCATTGTTATCTTGCTATATTCTGCAATGAGCTTTACATGATCCTTTAATAGATGATCATAATCATCCTACACCTTTTTGGTAGTGGCCTCATTGAATTTTGCAATATGAATGACCAATGAATCAACTTTGGGAGCTACAATGTCTACCCTTTTGACTATAAAACTTCCCCTCATTTCTTGCACGATCTCTGCCACCTAAGGTTTATCTGTATTAGGAGAAAGGGCCTATATGGCTAAGGTTTCCCACTTAGGGTCGAAACTTGACCCTGAATATGTCTGCACTACCTATTCCTCAGAAGAGAATATCTCTTCATCTTGTCTTATTGTATCTAGGGATATTGTAGAAGTAATATCCCATTATGGAAATAATAGTAACCCACTTTATCTTACTAGCTTCCTTCCTTCCCTAGGGGTGATTTTCTTAACATCAAATTCATTCTCCTTCAACACCTACTAAGTGACTTTCTCATATTTGGATGGGTGCACCTCACCTTTTTCTCTATTTAGTTTCTCATGAAACTCTTTTCTCCTTATCCTTATCACAAAGTCATTGAATTCCTTGGACTTGAAAAATTCATCATCCAAGATGAATTGGTTGTAGGCAAGGGCTCTCATATCATTTGCTTCATCCCTTCAAGTCCCAGTATTTATGCCCAACCAACTTTGGGGCATCCTAGCAACATTTACCTTGGGAGGAGATGGAATTTCTTGATTTACATCCTCTATTGTGACTTCTACCTCCTCCTCTTCATCATAAGCAAGGTGATAATCAACCAAATATGGTTAATCAAGCTTTCTCTACTTCTGTAGTTTCTCTCTGGGAGGGGGGTCAGTAATAAGTGTTTATTGAGGAGATGGGGTTGCTATTGATGATTGCTCACGGGGGGTTGACTCCTTTATTGTTGGACTCTTCCCCTTTCTAACAAAAGAATATATAGATGGATCCACCTAAGGCTGGTAGGAAGGCCTCTCCTCCATTGTTGGGGCCTTCCTAATCAATATGCCAATGTTTCTCAATAACATTTGAATCCTATCAATAGGATCCTTTACCTCAACATAGGCCCTAGGGTATCATACTATCTTCTTGGCCTTTGTGTCTTTTTCCTTTCTAAAGGCAACTAATTTTACTCTTCTTCATTAACCTCCTTATTAGTGAGGCAATTTTTTAGCACATCCTCTCCAAAGAGGAGTTGGTGTGCAAAAGATGATGTCTTTATGCTCATTCTTACCTGATTAATGAATCCTTTAGAGTCAAAGGCCCTTGTGATTTCTTGAACCATCTTGTAAGCTTGCATAATTGGATAGATGAGTTCTAGGACTTCTCTAGTTATTGTGAAGTCTGACAAAAACAATAGAAAAAGGGAAGAAATAACCCTTCTTTTATCCTTTAAGGTGGGCCTTATCAAATTCACTTATTTTCTAGATTATCTCCAAGTATGAAAATGTAAGAGGGACATACTTGGGCATAATGTGGGGTCCCACATGGCACCCATATACCCTTGTAATTGTAGAATTTGAGTGGAGATACCAATCTTCCCAATTATGCTGCACACCCAAGTCAAGTACTCTATCCTTGGGTCTCAAAAAAATCCATTGTCTCTTTTTGTTGTTAAAAGGCATAGGACAAATGAGAGGGGGGGTGAATCAGTAGTCACAAAATTAAAACTTAAAACTTCAACACTTATCAATTCTACAGTCACACTATTCTGTTAGTAAGTATGAGCATGAAACACAAATAACAGAAAGTAAAATCAACACAATGAACACTAGATTTTTTACGTGGAAAACCCTATGAGGGAAAAACCATAGTGAGGATTAACTCATACTATAAAGAGATTATAAAACTGAATACAAAGGCTCATTGCCAAGAAGAGGACTCACTATCCAAATACAAAGGCTCACTACCTACAGAAAGGACTCACTATCCAACATGGAGGTTCACTGCCTACAAAAGATTCCCAAAACAAATGGGCTTCATAGCCAAAAATGAACTGAGAATAGTGCACCTAACAAGTGTTGATGCAGTTCCGGTGATGCTCAATAGAAAAAATTGACACACTTCATCATTTTCCCTCTTCTTTACATTCACATTCACTACTACTTTATTGATTACATACTCTCTCTATGTTCTGTACCATTTTCAAAAACTTGTTTAACACATATATATACTCGATCCATCCGTAAGCATCAATTAGGTCGGCCTAATTAGATGCATTTCTTTGCTTACAAAAAATACCAATCCTATCAGCTTCAAGTATTCACCAAAATCTTCCCAAATAGTAATTCAAATGCATAATACACTACATCATGTCAACATAGACCTGAGATAGGTCACACATATATCCGCATAACAGAATTAATTCACCATATCACAACTAATCCAATAAGTCAACCCAAAATAGAATTCATTGCAAAAAGTAATCAACAAAACAATGCCAATACCTTGTACGAGTGTTGGAGCACATGAAATTCTAATCATATATGCCTTTAGTAACCATAAACAGTTTCCCAAAACCGCAAGTGTAAACTACCAACTACGGAGGATTGCAAACTAGAATACCTGATAGTGCAGCTTGAATACTAGTTCAGATATCGAACCAAAATACTAGATCAGACACTAACTTAGACTTACATCTACAACATGGTGACATCAATGACAACACAAAGCTGTAGAGATGATCATTCTTCTTCATTCTTCCAACATTTGTATCTTGTCATCATTCACTCCCATGAGTCCCAATACTCTTTTGACAAAATTATCTTCAAAGATCACATAACTGGCCGAGTCATGATGCATGTCCCATACATGGGTCCAACATTGGAAAAGGAGAGAATTTCCCTTATTATTTTTCATCTGAACCTATAGTGCTTTGTCCCACTTTATTCTCCCCTCATATAGAAACATGTGGCATCATCAAATAATACCATCTGAAGTTTATCACCCTACTATTTGCCTTTATTTCCACCAATTTTTTGTGAATGCCATTAGAAATGTAGGTGGAAAATTCAAATTCATTATTGACCAAGGGGTTTTAGATGTCTACTTCCATGTACATTAGTGGAAAAGGGAGTTTAGTTTTAGCATCACCTCCTAGAACTTGGTAGAGTGCATAATAAGTCGATAAAATAATCTTCAAATATTTCTATGTTGAAAGGCTTTGTTTCACTAGCAGGAATCCTAATAATTTTTTTATCAAACCTTTTTAGTTTGTGTCTTGGCAGCCATAGTACCCTATAGCTATTTCTATCATGTTGGTATTTTTTCTTGAAGAGATCAAAGTCTATGACTTTATTGGTAGCTAACTTCAGACCAAATACCTCAGAGATGGAAGCCTTATCAATTTTCACTAATTCTCCCCAATTTGTAGCTTGGATAATTCTAACATTTTCATCATAGTTTCTTGCTACATTTCTAATGAATTCTACATTCATAAAGACATTGGGGACAATCGGTTTCCCTAAATCATATATTGAAAAGCTAGAAATAGGAACCCTAGAGGCCCGCTTGTTATACCAATGGAAAAAAAGACTCCATAAAGTCTCAAGGAGCTTTGCATCCCTGCATTCCCTTCCCTTATCCAATAAACCACTTGCAAAATAGGCCCATGGACACAAATAGCCTTTTTGGAAGAACTTGGGAGTTGCACAATCAAATCTTCATCGAAAGGTTTTTTAGAAGAGGATGATTGGCCTTTTTATTTACTCATGTCTATAATTTAGGGTTTATCTTAAGGTTGGTGTATAATATTCTAGGGCTCAAATGCTTTTTAGGTAACTCATTGGATTTTAAAATTCAAATATAAACCCTAGATGCAAGAAACTTCTTTTTATTTCACAAATAGAGGACTTGAGAAGGTAACTTATTTTTTTCACTCTGGAAATCCTAGTTCATCATGGAAGCTTTAGAACGTTGAAGATTCACTCTCCAAATTTGATGCAAATGCAAAATGATTTTGTTTTTTGATCAAAATGCAATATAAATGGAGAAAATATTCACAAAGATTGGGTAAAATTTGGTCACTTTTGCTATTACTCTCTATTTTCATGAGCTAGGAAAATCCAACTCCTCATTTTTCAAGTTTGAATGTGAACCATTGATCTATGATGACAAGACAAGATATAATGATCCAGATAGATTTTACTAGTTTTGAAAATATTTGACATGCTTTGAAAAGTCTCAACCAATAAAGGCATTCCATGTCAAACCACCTTACACATCATTCAAGTGGGCCCACTAGGAAGAGTTCCTTTGGAAAGACATATGACATGAACTGGGAATCCATGTGGCAACCTCTCACAACCTAAAATGGAACTTGCCTTGAAAAGCTTGTAGACTCATGGAATCATTTTGAAATATGCCATGTGTCACCATTTCACTACTCAAAAACCTAACCCGTTTTGAAAATCTAAGCAGAAGCATTGAGAAAGGTCCATGTGTCTCATTTTTTTCTCTTTTGCACTCAAGAACATAACCCACTTAGGAGAGTCTGCGGACTCACAAAATCACACCAAATGCTGCTAGGTTTTGACCTCTCTACGATTCCTAGCTTTAGGATTTGAGCCTTCTTTAATCAACCCATGGACTTGCAGAACTATGCAAAAAACATTTCATGTGTCATAATTTCCGCAATTCTATAACCTCTTTTTGTATTTAGAGCTTTACCTTCCATGTACTTGCAGAAATCAATAGAATCATGACAGATGGCAAGTGGTGGGACCATTAAGGGTTATAAGCACAAGTTCACTCAAGTTTTCTAATATGCACATGTAGTAATTTGATGAAGTTAACACTAGGAAAAGGTAAAGGGGTCGGTAACCTCACATTATAAAAGGGCTTCATAAGACAACTTAGGGCATTGAGTATCAGGTAAGCAAGTCAATGATAAATTAGATATAAGTGCAAGGAAAAACTAGGGTATACAAGGTTTTTTAGACCACAAAACATATGAAAGGAAATATTTTGCAAAACCCTTACAAAAGTGACAACATTTTTATAACTTTTGAACATATGCAAGGATAGAGAGCCATTCAATTTGGAAATACACTACCATAGGAGAGAAAAAGTGAGACTGTAGATATGCCCACAATAATGTAGCTCTTGTACTAATAGTGAATGTATGAACATGAATATACAATCAACAACACCCATAGGAGATAAAAAGTGAGACTATAGATCTACCCACAATAAATTAGCTCTTGTACCAATGGTTAATGAATGAACATGAGTACTAAAGAGTTTCCAAAATCAACAAACATGTATCCCCTTGGGAAGAAAAAAATCCAGTGGTATGAAAAATAAAATTTAGCTCCAATAAAATACATGAGGAAATAAGTCTCTTAATAGGTGCCTCTGAAAATTGCTTAAGCATCCACATGTCATAATCAAAGAATTCCTTGATGAAATGAGGTGTGAATAATATAAAATTCTATGAAAACTCAAGAAGGACAATCTTCAAAGAAAAATGATGTGATATAAATTATGCCACAATTCTCATCGAAGAGGAAATGAATATCCTCAAGTGTGTCCTATAAATCTACAATATGAGGCTCACAAAATAAATATAAAATACTTGTTAAGTAGTCATTCATAAAGCTAAATCTAAAAGACTAAAAACTTCTAGTTGAATTGAAGTATTAGAATCCATGGCAACATTGATCTATGAATAAGTAGGAGGTGGATGGGATATAAAAATATCACAAGTCTTAAGAACACTAAGGTTCAAGTGACCAAACTTCTCTTCAAAAATATGATTCATATTATATACATGTGTGAATATTAGTCAAATAAATTATAATATTGTTATGGAGTGAATTTGCACCCCTTGCAAATTCCCCATTTACCCCCCTACCTTAGAAGAATTAAACCTGACGATGCTTTTCCACTTCATCCATTCCGCTTCCACCCACTTGGCGGTTATCTATAGTGTTGGTGGGGGAATTTTTTGTTGGAGACGCTAGCACAACACATAGACATCTGCATGGTGCATTGCCATTCTGATAGGATTTCTGCCTCTAGAATCTATAGAGGTGTTACACTTCTCCATTGGTGATGAAGAGTAACGCCCCTGCACCCTTGATCGAACTCAAACAACTCTTTTGGGCTTCTATCCATGCTAAAAATATCTGATTCTTGATTCATTTGATCTTCTACATGTCTCTCAATCACACTTGCTACTACACACTTCGTTTTCACAACATTCTCCATTATTGATTCTCCAACATGTTACTCTCTTGGTTTTTCCTCTCATGTTGTTATGACAACAGTGGCACTTATAGTCTTGCGAGCTCACATCTCCCTTCACGTGCTTGAGGGCACCTTATTTGGAAGGTGATATCCACTTTACTTAGCATTGTCATATGATTTCATAGCATAATGTGGTTACTCTTGCTTGGTAGTAGTTTCTTTCCATACTTTCTTTATCACATTTTCTACTTTGTGGCTATTCTAGTTGTCCCTGGAGGTGGGAACACCAAAATGGGGGTTTAACTACAGAAAACCCCAAAACAACCCCAACATTTTTCTCTGTTCTGCTATGTGTAGGTGTTTGTGTTTGTGTGGAGCTTATGGGAGGTTGGACCACTCGTGAGTTGTATTTCTACCACCTTTGATCTCATCAACTTTCATTTCTTAAGTTAAAGTATTCTTCTTGTTGTTCTAGCTATTTGGTTATTTATAGTTTTCTGTTGTTGCTTAAAACTATACTTTTTAGGTAGATTAGTTAATTCCTTGCCAGTCTTAACTATATTTCGTACTCTCTGTCCGTACCAATGCCAACACCCAATCGGGAAGCCAATGTGTTGTGCTATCATTGTATTTTGCGCTGGAGTTCTCTATCAAAGAGCTGTCGAGGTTATAGTCTAGACTCGATAATTTTCCCACCTAATTTTGTAAACCTCTCAAGTTGGAAAAATTTCCCTTCCTTTTCACTCTCTTAAAACATTAAACTTACTTTGAACAATCCTTTAGCGTGAGGTAGATTAGGGTAGATGATCGTTCTAGACCCTCCCATGACCTGAGGTCCTAAGCGGTTGGTCCCCCTCCTCTACATTTTGGTAAACTCGATGTGAACTATTTTGGTTCCATTTGGTAGTGTTGAAAGACGCTTCCCTTGTATTCTAGGAGCATTGTGGGTGTGTGCATTGCAGGATGTTTAGCCTTGTAACCCAACCTATGACCCCTAGTGGCATAGCTGAAAGAATCATTAGACATTGCAAAATGAAACCTTGAGTGGGTCATTTTCTAACTGTTGAACCCTTGGGGGCTTCTGTGAAAGTTCTATCTAGTGTACGTAAAGATGGCTTCCTTCCTACATCTACCCATCCCATCTGTGCACCCTACAAGTGTATCTATTGCTATAACATTTACCTCACAGGATTTTTTGATGAATGCTAACAGAGAGCCATTCCCTTTGTACATTCATGGACATATCAATGGGAATACCGTAACTGGTGTTATCATTGACCCTACATGTTGGGTCAATGTTATCATAGAGGAGATCATGTTGATAAATTTTTTACATAAGGATGGATATGACGAGTCTAAAAGTACTATACTTACACATGATGGGATTTCTGTCCCTCCCATCGGTTCTATCACATTGTCAGTCCTAGTTGGGCCTAGGACTGTGAATACACTCTTTGATATCATCTGGGGGTCCAGATTGTTCAAAGTGAAACTAGGCATTCCCTGGCTAATTTTCATGAATGCAGTTCGCTCGGTAATCCATAAGTGCTTGAAGTTCTCTCATGAGGGTTTTGTGCATGTATTCCATGACACCAGTTACAAACCAATGATTGCATGAGGGGGTTTTTTGCATGATTACTTCTGGCCCACCCTTGTTGGTCCACTCCCTCCTAGGAAAGACCTATTGTATCAAACTTATGTGAAGTACAAGAAAGGGGGCATAATGAAATAGGTGACCTAACCTCCTCCTTATGCCATATCAGTTAAAGCTTCCATGATAGTGAAACATAAGGCTGCCTTTGTCACTCAAAAAAGGGAGGAGAAGTCCACTCAGGGCCTTTCTTCTTCTTTTATAGTTCCACCTGTTGTTTCCTCTCGCCTTGCTGCAACACCTTGGAATTTTGCTCCTATGCATTTGTTGGGGATTTTGATGGTGTCTACTTGGTGGAAGGCCAACAATCAAGCATTTGAACTTCCTATCATACCCACAATGCCTCAACTCATCTTGTATGGTAAAGGGAAGGGTTCCTAAATAGTATCTTATGTGTCTTAGCCTCTATGGCCTCCTAATGCTCCTACCTCTAAAGTAGTGAATGGGAAGAGGCCCACCATTGAGGCACTCAAGTCTGATCCCCCATCTATTGTTGCATCTGCCTCTCCATCTCTCCCTTTTGCTTCTATCCAGGAGTCACTCCCTTCACCAACATTGGTTGTGATGGATACTTTAATGGTTGAACAAGAGCCTTTCGTTCCTTCTCAGGCTGTAGCCTCTAGCTCCTAGAGTCATAAAAATTGCTTTGCACATGAGTGCAAGTGTCAGAGGAAGGCTCTGGCCACTGAGTAGACCACCTTGTAGAAGAAGGAAGGGGAGCCAATAGATCCTGCTTTGGCATCTTCTGTTGTGTCCTTCCCCTTCCGCCCCTTCTACTTCAATTCCCTCTGTCTCAATCTTGCTTCAGACTCTTCATGAAAGCATGAACAATCCTCACCCCAAGAGGGTGTAGGTATTCATTGCTCCTTCAGCCAAGCCTCCCCTTCTGATGTCCCTTCCAAACATCCCACCCTTTCCCAAACCCATGGGCATGTTGAATACCTCAGTGGTGTCCATTGTAGTTTTCTCCTCTTCGTCCTCGCCCTCTACTTCATCTATGGGGATCTCACATCCTTCAATGAAGTGAAAGATGGAAGAAAACCCTACTAGCAATGGGGTTCAAAATAAGGGTTCGCCTTCTTTGGAGATTGGCTCTGCACTGGCTTGCATTGTCCTAGTGACAGAGGTAGCCTCGACGTCCCTAGAGTTTGTCACTACTCCCAAATAGTTTGTTGAGGCTAGTAGTGGATCTCAAATGCCCCCCTCATCACCCAATCAATTAACACATGGAACTCCCATAAAGTGCATGTTCAACTTCATAGATGATGTCTTGGCTCTATTGGTGATCTTTGTGAGATCGTTAAAATTTACCTCACAAGAATTGAGTGAAGAGGACCTCGAGGGCCCATCTTCCTTGGCTCTTGTTGTAGGCGAGTCAAAGGGTACCCCCCTTGATATTCTACCCTTGCAGACTCATCTGCCATCCCCTTATGATGATCTATACTGGGAGAACGACAACCTCTTGGTTGATGAGGACTAGGGGGTGCCTCTTCTTTATTTGTAGATTAGATTTTGTGTATGTGTTGTGTTCCCTGATGCTTGTTTTATTCGTTCCTAGAGGACCCTTGTCACCCTTGTAGGTTCTTGAATACAAGAGTTTTTTTTGTGTCCTAAAAATTCTTCTATTTGCAACATCATTCTTCTCTTTGTTGTGCCTTGATTTTTGACAATTGGGGATGATGCAAAGTGTTAGGGGCATTTAGGCCTCCCTTCCATGTTGACCCAATTTTTTATTTTCATTTTTTTTCACTTGTGTTTCTTCACATGGTTTGATATAGTAAGGGGTTGATGATAATTCATTTATATATTATTATACTTATCTATCTATATTTATGAGCAACTCTGACTTCAAAATATCATATCCCCTATCTCTCATTCGTTATGTCATTGTTTGTCCTTTCTTTTTATCTTTCTCTCTTCTTTTCTTGCTTTGTGATGTTGCAGTGCTTATGTGTTGTCCCTCGCGTGTGTGACAACATTACCATGGTTACATCTCATCATGTTCCACGAGCCACAACATCACTTTCATTGTTTCTTTTCTCTCCTTAGGATGCCACGAGCCTCTGAGTTCAACATGCACCATCCTAAGGGGGTGATATCATATTGCTTCGATTTTCAGAAGGTGTATTTGGTGGCTAACAAATCCCTCCTTGAAAATCTTTTATTTTTTATAATTACATTCTTCAACATGGATCCCTAGATGAATTTTTCTTTCATCATAGATTTGTAAGATAGAATCTGGAATTGCCCTTGTGAGGGAGCATTCCTTCTTTCAAACTCCTTGATGAAATGAATCTTTCAGAAGGATTCCTTGATGCTAGAATCATTGGAAAAAAATTCTATCCCTTTTCAAAACTATTATCATTTTCAAACAGAGTGTCCCTCGAGTGGACCCCTTTTATTTTGATGGGTTCCTAAGGGACCCCTTCAAAATCTCTTCCTTCAATTGTTGACTGTCTATGTGACTATTTTCTTGTCTGCCAATGTGGCTTCTTTTTGACATCTAACATGTTTTGTCTACGAATTAACATGTTGCTTTGCAAGTGTGCTTGTGAAGCTACTTTTCAATTAGACTCTACGAATCCTCTTACATTTGGCTTCCTTTAGGACTGAGCACCTGGGGGGTGCCTCCTTTGCAAGTTCGAGGACCTGTGAGGCACTTACATCCTACAGGATCTCTTTATTTGAATTTGTAAGTCTACAAACTTGCAGAGCCTCTTTATTCACCCTTTGTAGGTCTATGGATCATTGACGCATTTTGTTTGAATCTCTTTAGGTACGAGGACCTGTGGAGCCATTTTTTCTTCTTGTGCTTTTGGGTGGGTTAGATTGCGGTCTACTTCCTCGAATGTTCAAGGATACTCTCTTTGAACTCTTTCAATCTACTTTACCTCGCATCTGGTAGCACATATGCTCGCTAAAGTGGGGGAAAAATGTAATGGAGTGAATTTTCACCCCTTGTAAATTCCCCATTTACACCCCCTACCTTAGAATAATTAAACCTATTGATTCTTTTCCACTTCATCCATTCCTCTTCCACCCACTTGGCGACTATTTGTAGTGTCGGTGGGGGATTTTTTATCAGGGACACTAGTGCAACATGGTACCGTCTTAACAAGATTCCCACCTCTGGAATCTATAGAGGCATTACACTTCTCCATTGGTGATGAAGAGTAATTTCCTTGCACCCTTGACTAACCTTGAATGGATCTTTTGGGAATCTATCCATGCTAAAAAGATCTCATTCTTGATTCATTGGATCTTCTACACACTTACACGTCCCTCAATCACACTTGCTACTACACTCTTCATTTTCATAGCATTCTCCATTTTTGAAGCTCCAAGACGTTATTTTGCACATTTTTCCTCTCACATTGTTGCAAAAATGGTGGCACTCATAGGATTGCGAGCTTGCATCTCCCTTCACGTGCTTGAGGGAACCTTGTTTGGGAGGTGATATCCACTTTACTTAGCATTTTCATTTGAATTTGCAATATAATGTGGTTACTCTTGCTTGGTAGTACTTTCTTTCTCACATTTTCTACTTTGTGGCTATTCAGACTTTCCATGGAGGTGGGAACACCAAAATAGGGGTTTGACTGTGGCAAGCCTTGAAATAGCCCCAAAATTTTTCCTCATTCTACTATGTATAGGTGTTCATGTTCGTGTGGAGCTTGCGAGAGGTTGGACCACTTGTGAGTTGTATTTCTATCACTTTTGTTCTCATCAACTTTCATTTCTTTAGTTAAAGTATTCTTCTTGTTGTTCTAGCTATTTAGTTATTTCCAGTTTTATGTTGTTTCTTAAAACCAATTTTTTTAGGTAGGTTAGTTAATTCCCTATCAGTCTTAATTGTATTTTGTACTCTCTATCCATACAAATGCTAGCACCTGATCGAGACGCTAGCACGTTGCACTGTCATCCGTCTTATGCACT
The DNA here is from genome assembly GCA_007258455.2 of Sequoia sempervirens. Lineage (NCBI taxonomy): Eukaryota > Viridiplantae > Streptophyta > Pinopsida > Cupressales > Cupressaceae > Sequoia > Sequoia sempervirens. Next base: position 324,470,893 of record VDFB02047230.1, on the reverse strand, counting down.
AGAGTCCTCTGGTAGAGAATTGTCAAGGTTATAGTTTAGACTTGGGAATTCACCCACCTTATTTCCTAAACCTCTCAGGTTGGAAGAAGGATAGTGGTAGATAAATTTCCCTTCCTTTTGGCTCCTAAAACATTAAACTTACTTTGAACAATCCTTTAGTGTGAGGTAGATCAGGGCAGTTGATCGTTCTAGACCCTCTTGTGACCTGGGGTCCTAAGCGGTTGGTCCCCTTCCTCTACAAATATTATCAAGGACAAAATTTGAAAAGGTGTACAAGTGAGATGCATGACCAACCATCCCAAAAAAAATGATATATCTACTCTCCAAGTCTATATTGATCATAGAATGATGTAAGAAAAGGAAGAAAATTCACTTTCTCAATCTCATTTAACAAAACTCAAAACATTCTTTGTTTGATCACTCATCTCAACTACACATATTCCTTCATAAAACCCTTAACTCAAACACTCAATCATGCAATCAAAGTTAAAAATTCCTCAAGGGACTTCAAAACACCTTTAACATCATGACAAATATTGAATAAAACTAACTTGGCTTCCTCCAATATCAATTGATGATCATTTCCTTTCCAACTATCCTCAACCTTCCACAATGGTACATAATGACTACAAGCACTAACTTGAGATTTTAAGGCACAACCAATCAATTCAATGCATGATACACCCTCTTATGAGTTAACATAACAAAACAAAACAATTCACAAATTCCAAATACACTGGCCACTTGTTCGGATCACACTTCCTACATAATATGGCCTAATTGCTTTTAGGTCTGCCAACCCATCTATTAGAGATAAATCCTTCTAAAAACCTTATATTCAAGTTTTAATTTCCATTTTTGATACCTTTTTAAGGGTTTTAAAACATATGTTAAATCCAATATAGGTTGTTTTGAGAAAATAAATTCAAAACATGATTGTCCATGTTCTATTTAGGCCAAATTAGGCTTTGATTAATCAAGGGCTTATTGGATCTACAAGTTACAGTCACAAATTAAATCAACCAACAATTATAACACATGTTATTGAGTCTAATTATGCTTAAAAAAACACCACAAGACTATTTTCAAGAGTATTTTGCTGAACCCTAGGTACTAACCTCCTCAAATTCTATTTTACCAGTCTGTACACAAATTTACAGTCTGAAACTTCAATTCTTCCACACATCAATCTTAATCATTTGATCTAAAACTCCAAGAATATGAAAAAAAATGCTACCAATATTGTTTCCAAAAAAACGAGAACTTTCCAATTGCTAAAACTTGAGAAACATAAAATATTAAGTTATTGTTTACCCTAATCAGGGTTTTTACAGTTTTCAAAGAAATCACAATAACTTACTCAAATCCTCACCAATCTACATGAAACAAAGTTTTAATAGAATGTGATTGATATTAATTACACATACAAGCCTTTATAATTGTACTCCTTCCCGTACAAGGCCATACAGAATTAGAAAACAAAGAATTTTTGTAGAAAATGCAAATAAAACAGGGTTTCCTTTATTCAAACTCATAATCCAATCACCCATGCCTTCCAAAATGGTTACAAGGCCTTTTAAATGAATTAAAACATTTCCTTTCAGTTTCTAACTACCTTCTACCAACCTAGAACACAACTGACCTTTCACCTTCCATGTTTGCATCATATTTTGCATATTTGTGACAAATTTTGAATATATTGACATCTTTTACAACTTTTGGACAACTTTTACATTTTGACACAAAACTTACATGAAAAGTGACTCAAATAACCCTAGAGAAATGTTGAAACATCAAAATTGATCATCCTTGAAGATTTACTTCATGGAAACATGGCATTGCCAAGGTGCTCCTGCACCATAAAATCAAGAGTGAAATTAACACTCTTTCCTTCTCCACTATGTGTAATTTGATAGATAGAAAGACGATTGGTTGACAAGGATGGAAAAAAAAGTACAACATTGAATAAATTTTGATGAGGGTTAAAGAGTCATAATAATTTTATCTTTTGTTTACCCCTTTTATGCACCTTTCCTGCCTTTCTGTCACTATTTGGCACAGGAAGTTTTGATATTTGATAAAATACAGTAGGAAATGAGATAATTAGAAAATGAAACTACCTATTGAAATGTCAATTGATTTGTGATGAAATGGCAAGAAATGGGTAGGGAAAGTTGTTCGAGCGGCTAGATGAAACATGGGATGAAAAGATGTTACATTTGGTAAGTCGCCCTGTGGTTATTTTTGAACAATGACTATTAAGGTTTGTCATATACTTGCGACCAATGACCATTGCTATTTTACCAAACTTTTGTGTTTTATTTTATTATCAAACTTAATATTTTATTGTTCATAGACCACAAACAAACTACTATAATCACTTATCAATGTGTGGGTTAGATAAATATGTGTATGTTTGAGACTGTAGATATATATTAATATAATATAGAATTACTCTGCTATTGTTCAAGTCTATTCTTCCTTGCACGTATGTGATCGAATTGAGCTAAGAGCATATTAATCTCTACATCACCGAATGGCTAGGGAGCAGGGCCCACTCTTTGTACCGATTTGGTGATTTAATTTCAGTTTAGTGTGTGGAAATCTTCTATATGCAAGTCATTTTGAAAGTGTTTTATTTTAGCATAAAGTAATTAATTTCATGTTGCTCATGTTTGAAAATTTTCATTTTCACATATAATTATTCTCGTACAATGTGATTTTGAAGATTCATTTCACCAATGATTATTTGTTAATTGTAAAGTGTGCGATTTCATTTAAAGCTTAGTTTTTTTATCTATGCTTAATCTGATCATTTAAACTATGTGTAATTAGAGTTTGATTTTGTTAGCTAGTTACAATAATCATTTAGACTCAAGGATTGAAATCTTATTTGTGCAGACCAAGATTTAATTATTGGTAGTTTATCAGAAAAAACTCTATTTTCTATCAGTACATTTTCTGTTATAAACTATCACTGTATTCTTGTCACAGTTCCTGGCGCACTTCTTGTCAGAAATTCTGCTAGGAAATAGAAACAACGAAGTTGAACTAGATATTAGGATAAGAGTTCATTGTGTTAGATAACTGCATCCATCCCCACCTAGTTCACTAGTTTCAACCCATAGATAGATTTTTGTAACACCATTCATAATCCTACACTCCTAGATTGACATTGAGGAGTAAACTGAGGAAATTGTGAAAGTCCCTAAGATTGATCCAAATTTATTCACAAACTTAAGATATAATTACAAGGATAGTTTCACGCACAATATTAGCCACAGTTTAATCCAATCATTTTGGCACCATTGTCAGGGAATGGTGTTAAATTTTGTCACTGAGTTAGGACCAATACGTCAAGAGGAAAGCCTATACGATTTTCTACCTTGTTAAGGTTACTACTCCTGATTTGTGCTTTTATAAGTCATTTAGGTGCATGAATCGTAGTAGAGATAGTAGAGGGAGATTTATTAGAAAATAAAAGGGAAGTAGTTCACAACCTGAGAAACTTAAAAAAAATAAAAACATTTGTTGAGGGAACACAACTCAAAGAATTTCTAAATAAGTCAAAGCCATCCGTTGAAGGAAGTAGTTCAACATGAGAAAAATTGAAAACTAAATTGCAACCATTAGATTTACCTGAACCTAATATCGAGAAGTGTTTTATCGAGTCCACTATTGTTGAGACACCTGCACGTACCTATCTAGAGTCTTCTGAAGTATTGCGAAGAAAGGTTGAAAATTTCTTTCAGGAATCCTACGAGCCAGAAGCTGGTATATTCTCAGAAACCCAAGAGCCATTTACAACCTACTTTATGCCTTGGGAATTAAACATCATGGATATGTTGGCATATGGCTTCAGGAGATTGTTTTTGGCTTCTAGTGTTGTCGTTGATGGAAACTAGAGTCAGTAGTGTGGTCTGCAGTTTAGAAGCAGTTCCTACTGGCAAGGAAAGTAGAAGACATTACTCTACCAACATAATGCATGAAGAACAGAGTATCCAATTGGTAAGTTGATCTGGATACTTCACCGGATCATTATTTTTTTGTGTGGATACCCAGGGAAGTTTTTCAATCATGTATGCTATCTGTTTGATAAGTTTTATGATATTACATTGATCCATGTACGAGTTTGGAGATTCGGTAGAATGAATTATTGCTTATTTTCTCATTGTGACCAACCTGCTGTGTATGGCATGCTCCAGATGTATGAGGAGTATGTGTTTAACTATTTCTTATGTTGGAAATTTTGGTTTGAGTCCCTACTAGTCTAGCCGACTTATGTGGGTACACATTAATTCTAATTGGTGATTGGAGCCGACTTGTGGAAGAATATTATATTTTGTTTCAAGTTGACAAAGAAATAAAATTCTTGTTAGTAGATATATAAGTCAGATTGGTAATTCATTTTTTGTGTGATGTATGAAGTAGTGAGAAGGTGTGTGTGAAAAAGCGTAGAACAACCACATGAGGTAATATCAGAGGATTTGTCAAGCGAATTTTGCTTGTGCAACAGAAGGGTTTTTTAAGGAGAGCAGAGCAGAGAAGAAGTGCGAATTGGACAAAAGGTCCAAAATTTGTTTCATGTGCTTCATTGGAACTGAATCCAGGCATTCAGAGATGCTATTTTCTTAGTTCATATTTTGAATAATTTTAATCCAAACTCTTTTGGATAGTGAGTCCTCTTTTGTATTTTGAGCAGTGAGCTCTAGGAAGTGTGCCTAAATGCAAGTGCATTTCCTTTTTTATCATACTTTTAACAGAGTATACTTTGTCGATTAATCTCCATCGTGGTTTTTCCCCTAACAGGGTTTCCACATAAAAATCTTGGTGTTATGGTGTTCACATTGTCTTATTAATGTGCATGCATGTTTCCTTCTATTTATTTGTTGTGGATGCTATTAAATGTTAAATATTTCTATTGATAGTTTAAGATCTGATTTGAGATTCAAATATGTGGAACATTGATTCACCCCCCCTCTCAGTGTTCCTAGTGTCCAACAGGCTGATCCCAACAACAACAACAACAACAACAACATTAACAACAATATTAACAACAATGATATGAGAGCATTAGCCCACAATAACCCGATCACCTTTGAATTACCCATTACAAATCCTGGAGAGGATGATCCTATGAAAAAAATTCCTCTTTCTGCTTTATCAAATTTTTGTGGTATTTTTGTTGAGGATCCTGACATGTTCTTATTTGATTTTGATGTGTTTTTCCAAAGCTATGATTATCAGACTGATGCACAAAAACTCAAATTATTCCCAACCACATTAAAGGATGCAACCTTGCATTGGTTTATGAACCTCAGGAATATTAGAACATGGGAAGTCATGAAGGAATTATTTTTGACCAAGTACTAGGAGTATTTTAAAACAAAAGAGGTGTGGGACAAAATATTTCGTATGACACAAAAAGAAGACAGGTCTATGGAAGATTACCTTGAATGCTTTATGTTCAACTTTCAACAATCACGACAACAAGGGCTAACTCTTGATGCTGTTAAAATGTTGTTTCTTAGAGGAATAAGAGATGATACTACGGAAGCATTAAATTTAATAGGTAAAGGGAACATCTCTAAAATGAAATTTGATGATATTTGTGACATTCATAGGAACTATTCAAGGTCTAAGTGCTCAGGAAGGAACTATACAAGTAAGATTTATGCTCCAAGTAATGCAACAGGTATAACAAAGCATGAAATAGGCAATTTATTTGAGGATCTTAAAACTAATTTGTTAAATCATATGGGTAAACAAATAGATACTCTATACACCTGTAGGAAGCAAGAGGAAGCCAAAAAGACCTTGGGTTTGTTTTGTCCAACTTGTCGCAAGAGAAAAAGTGATGAAGAGGATCCAACCCTCAATAAAAAACTCCCAACAACATAAGATTCAACTCAAAATTATTTGAAATATAATAAAAAAAAATCCTGCAAACAGTTTGATTCATTAACTATTCAACTTTTCTTTGTATTACATGGAAATCATTACCAAAATGAAAATACATCATATACAACCATATGGGCTTATATAAACCATTAAAAACTAAAATAAGACTGATATAAGTCTATTACAAACAACAAATATCAATCACAAATTGATCTCCTTCAATCTATCCCCTTCTTGTAGCTTCTAGCTCCTTTAATATGCAATCTTCAATGAAAAGTTCTTGCTGCAATAAAGAAAAAACTTTCAAATATATTTGTTTCTATCCAAAAACCTTCAAACCTACAAAAAAACATCCTTTCTACCTTCTCCAAGAAAATCCACGCTTGCAACAACAACCTACATAATCTAGCTAAGAATGGCTACCAAAACCATGTCCAAATTTCCTGTGATCTTCAAAAATAGGCTCCCAAAGCTTCTCCAGAAAAAATCCATGACCAAGTTGGGAAGAAACCTCCAAAAATAAATTCCAAAAACATTCCATACTATTAAAAATGCATTTATAAACCCACTCCCACTAATATTTCCAAAATTGGAGTCTATTCCTAGATTTTAGTGTAGTTTCCAATGTAACTCTTGCCAACTCACCTTGGGTGCCCACATTTTCATGAATGAATTAATTAAATTTATAAATGCATCATTCAAACTTATAACTCCCTCCAAATATCATACCCAAGTCTATTTTTGTAAATTTTTAAAATTGACAATTTTTCAAAGTTTCCTCCTAAATTATCTCCACTCTAAGAATTTGCAATAAAATAATAAAAGGTAATAATTTAATATTTATTTTATTCTAACCTTTCAAATTACCATATTAAATAAATCACCCACCAAACCTTAGGAAAATATAAAAATTAAAATGCATTCTTTTAGTTGATGCAAGATTGCTCTTACAACCCAGGATGCTCCTACATCAGACACTCCGGGTAAGTGAAATGTTTCATAAGTTGAAAACTCATTAACATTTGAAGACCATATGTTTTCTTTGGATCTATTGTTCTTCCTTATTCTTTTGAATTTTCCTCTTTCTCTTCTTCCAACACTTATTTGGAACAAGCAACCTCCTTCTCTAACAAATTTGCACTCCATTTGTCTCTCCTCTCGTGGACTTGTATCCACCATGTACCATCCTCCTCCTAATACCATACCTTCTCCCCTCTAATTTTGTGGGATTCAACCCATCGTAAACCGACCACCTCCACTAAGTTTCACCTACAACATCCTCTACAAATTCTACATCCAAATATAAATAACAATCAAAATCCACTATATCCTTATACAAATTTGTAATTACTACTCCATGGAAATTATAACTTTCCATCAGCATACTCTCTTCTTGTTTGACATCATCTTCTACACTCAACAAAGAAGGTATAAAATCATTAAAACTAACTTCAAAATGAAAATTTACCTCATTCTTGTTCACTACCCCAACATATTTTTCCTCATTCTTCGCTGCAATATCATTCTCAACCTCATCAAAGCATTCATCAAAATATGATTTTACCTCATTACCTTTTGAGGCAATCTTCACTCCACCTTTTGTTAACACTTGCCATTCCTTTTCTACTACTGAAATATTTTCATCTACACAAGGTCCACTCTCATCTTCATCATAAAAATGAAACATATTATGACCTCTTTCGCTTCAACCTTTTCTTCACCACTTCCTGCTGCCATATCTTATTCACCTTCACTATTAGCTACACTTTCATTTTCCATTACTTTCAAGTCCTCTAAAGGACACTCATCATTCTTAATCATTGCTGCACTTTCCTCCTCTTTTCCCTCTTTATCCTTTTGAACAAGGATTTCCACATTTTCCTTTGCATTCTTCTTCCATGCACACAAAATTTCACTTGCAAACATATCAGTACCAAAAGAACAATAAGATTCAACCCTTCCCATTTTATTTTCCTTTCTATCCTTATTATCTGCTACAACTTCTTTTGCCACTTCCTCTTTTCTATCTTGCAAAGATTCAAAACATATTCTTCACTATCCTTTATGATGCTATATGTATTCTTCATACCATAATGTAGAGCTCTTTGATCATACAAGCATGGTCTACCCAACAAAACATGGCATATATCCATAAGTACTATATCACGTACAATCACATCCTTATATCTACGAATTTGAAAATCAATCACACATTGCTCACTTACCCATATTTGGAAATCTCCTTGCAACCAAGAAATGTAGTATGGTCTAGGATGCTTGATTCTTTTCAATTTCAGCTTGTCTACCATCTCTTCAGATACAATATTATTGGTGCTACCGCTGTCCACAATGACTTTGCAACATTTCCCACTCACTTCACACCTTGTTCAGAATAAATTACTCCTTTGGATGGGCTCTTTATTATTTGTTTGTGGTTCTATAAATTAATTCTTAATCACAAAAAAAATTATTGGCTTCCAAGACATTTTTAAAACACTTTTCCACACTCTCTTTGCAATTGCTTCACTCTCTACCTGCAGGTCCTAGTGCAAACTGCCTCACATTGACACTTTTGCCTACACACTCAGGAACAACCAAATCTGATACCACTGATGAAGAGGATCCAACCCCTAATCACAAACTCCCAAGAACATAAGGTTCAACTAAAAAATTGTTTGAAATAACACAAAAAAAATGCAAACAATTTGATTCATTAACTATTCAAATTTTCTCCGTATTACATGGAAATCATTACCAAAATGAAAATACATCATATACAGCCATATGGGCTGATATAAACCATTAAAAACTAAAATAATACTGATATAAGTTTATTACAAACAACAAAGATCAATCACAAATTGACCTCCTTCAATCTATCCCCTTCATGTAACTTCTGGCTCCTTTAATACACAATCTTTAATGAGAAGTTCTTGCTGCAATAAAGCAACAACTTTAAAATTCATTTGCTACTATCAGAACACCTTCAAACCTGCAAAAAAACATAATTTCCACCTTCTCCAAGAAAATCCACGCTTGCAACAACAACCTACACAATCTAGCCAAGAATGGCTACCAAAACCATGTCCAAATTGCCTGTAATATTCAAAACTAGGCTCCCAAAGCTTCTCCAAAAAAATCCATGACCAAGTTGGGAAGAAACCTCCAAAAATAAATGCCAAAAACATTCCATAATATTAAAAATGCATTCATAAACCCACTCCCACTAAAATTTCCAAAATTGGAGTCCATTCCTAGATTTTAGGGTAGTTTCTAATGTAACTCCTACCAACTCACCTTGTGTGCCCACATTTTCATGAATGAATTAATTAAATTTATAAATGCATCATTCAAACTTATAAATACCTCTAAATATCATACCCAAGCCTAATTTTGCAAATATTTAAAAATGACAATTTCTCAAAGTTCCCTCCTAAATTATCTCCACTTCCAAAATTTGCAATAAAATAATAAAAGGGTAATAATTTAATATTTATTTTATTCTAACCTTTCAAATTACCATATTAAATAAATCACCCACCAAACCTTAGGAAAATATAAAAATTAAAATGAATTCTTTTGGTTGATGCAAGATTGCTCTCACAACCTAGAATGCTCCTGCATCACATAGTAGTGAGGATTGCCCTTACAATAGGATAAACATTTCATCCTTAGAAGAAGTCATTAATTGTGACCTCTTCTCGTAGATGTGCTTGATATGGAATATTTTGAGGATCCTGCCTACTACATGGCCCCTAGGCGACCTTTTCCTCCTCGAGTAATTCACCCTGGCATGACAAATGATTATCTTGCTTTGAGACCTAGCCAATCTAATTCTTTTTCTAATCAAACTGGATGGTACAAGGGTTGGCAACAACCTTCACCATACTCTCAATGGATTCCACAATATTAGTATGCTTCATAGCCTTGGAAATAGGCATGGAGGGAACAACTGCCATAAACTTCACCGTACCAACAACCATATCCATTACAACCACAATTTCCACCTCCTCCCATGATCAACCCATACCAGCAGTCACAACAATTTCTCCCAGCCATACCATCATCACCTACTCATCCAGCCAATCCAACATAGCCACTGAAGTCTACACCAATGCCAACCCAACCGAACCCAAATCCCAATAATAAGGCACCACAACCCATGTATAATAATGAGGCAACAGGTTAATCCACTTATCCTATAAATACAATAGAATTAGATGGAGTTCAATTAAGATCGGGAAAGGCTCTTTAGGGTCCCACCATCATTGAGATTAATGAAGAACCTAAAGCAGATCCAATGAAAGAACCTCCCTTTCCCGACCGATTTCAGTCTGAACCAATACCAAGGGAAGTGTCTCAACTTGAATTTGATTTTGTCAATGAGTTACACAATGTTAACATCAAGATTCCTTTGTTGTGGGCTATCAAGGATATTCTTGTCTATACAAAAACAATTTGAGATCTATGTACTTGGAAGCAAAAGAAGAAGCAGGACCCGAAGATCATCCAAGTTATTGAATAATTGACAAACCTTATGCTTGGGAACATAACCATTCCTAAGTACTTGGATTCAGGGAATCCTATCATCAAGGTAACCATTGGTAAAGTTAGCATTCCTAACACGCTTGTTGATTTAGTAAAGTTAGCATTCCTAACTCCCATAGTTCTCCAAATGGTAGATTGATCTTTGGTCAAACCAGAGGGTATGATTGAAGATGTAATCCTTTCTATTGATTCGTGGAAATACCCAACTGACTTTATGATTTTGTGGCAAAAAATTAAGTTGGGGGGATACCCCTTGATTTTTGATGACCTTGGTTAGTGGCTGTAGATGCATTCATTAATTTTCAGTTGGGAAACATGGTCATTTCTAATGGTGAGCACAAGAAACAATTGACTTTATACCCACTAGCACAACCCTTGTTGGAGACAAACGATCCAGTATGGGTTGATAGTGACTTGGATGAGTCATTTCCCATCTTGACAATTGATCAAGCTTAAGATATGGATGAACCTATCGAGGATAATATTCTTGTTAATTTTCTCCAAAATAGATATGTATCTAACGAGTCTTTTGAAAGCATGGTTCTTCATTCAGGTATAAATACTCCTTGTCCTTTTGGAAAATTTGCACTAGTAGGTAGCTCACAATTTTCTTCAACACTTTGTCACATTGCATTAGTTTCTACCTCATAATTGTCTATACAGTTCATTTTTATCTTCTAGAAATTCTAGCGATATGCCATCCACCTCCCAAGTTCTATCCATTAACTCACCTACATAATCAAAAGCCATGGAGATTTTTCCTAATCATACACTTAATATTAATCCACATTTAACCACTGAGAAAATCCAAGACCTTATTGTCATGCTTAGAATGAATAAAGATGAATTTTCTTGGGAATACCAAGATATGCGTGGCATTCATCCTAACACCTGCACCACCATATTTACATTGAAGAAGGTAGTCATCTAGTTAGGATGCCATATCGATAGGTCAACCCCATCTTGCGTGAAATAGTTAAAGAGGAGTTACAAAAACTATTAAATGTTGGGTTTATATATCCTATTTCAAATAGTCAGTGGGTCTCTCCTCTAGTTGTGGTTCCAAGGAAAAATGGTAAGTGGAGAATTTGTGTTGATTATAGAACACTTAATAAAGCTACTAAAAAGGATCACTTTCTATTGCCATTTATTGATCAAGTGTTGTACACTGTTGCAGGTAAAAAGTTCTTTTCTTTTCTAGATGGGTTTATCGGTTACAACTAGATACGCATAGTGCTTGAGGACCAGGAAAATATTACTTTCACTTGTCCTTGGGGCACTTTTTCCTATAATGTTTTGTTGTTTGGTTTATGTAATGCCCTTGCCACTTTTCAAAGGGTAGTTTTGAGCATTTTTGCGGATCTTGTAAATGATTTTGTTGAGATGTATATGGATGAATTTACTATCGATGGTAATACTTATGAAGAGGCTAAATTTTTTTTAGAAAAGGTACTTAGATGTTGCATAGACACTAATCTATCATTAATTCATGAAAAGTGTCATATGATTATGACAAAGGGGATAATACTTGGTCATTATATTTCTTCTAAGGGTAATCAAGTCGATCCCAAAGAGATACAAATCATTCAAGACTTTCCTATACCCACTAGCCAAAAGGATGTGCATAGTTTTTAAGGCCATGAAGGGTACTATAGGAGGTTTATCCAAAACTTTAGTGAGATTTCCTGCCCTTTGTTTTCTTTGTTAGAAAAATATGTCATTTTCTCCTAGAAACCAAAGTGTCAAGAATCCTTTGAAGCCATTAAGAATAAGCTTGTAACCACACCAATACTTAGAGGTCCGAACTTGGAATTATCTTTTCATATTCATACTGATGCCTCATATTGTTCCATGGGGGCTGTCCTTGGACAAAAAGAAGATAATCTCTTCTACTCCATTTACTACATTAGCAATAATTTCACAGGTGCTAAGGTAAATTATACAATAACTGAAAAGGAGTTTTTAGCTATTGTTTATGCAATCAATAAGTTTTTTCATTATATTATTAGATATAAAGTGTTTGTTCATACAGATCATTCTGCAATTTAGTTTTTAATGAATAAACTTGTTGTAACTGCTAGAGTTATTAGGTGGTTACTTTTGCTTCAAGAATTTGACATTACTATACATGATAAGCTTGGTCGAGAGAATGTGGTTGCAAAATTTTTGTCTAGGTTGCAACAACAAGATGATGAACCAGTCCCAGTTGATGATTCCTTTCTAGATGAGCATCTCTTTACTATATCAACAAAGAGTCTGTGGTACGTTGACATGGAAAATTACCTAGTTACTTGCAAGTTTCCACCTCATTTCTCTTTGAGGGAACGCCAAAATTTGGTCATATTCAGTGGTGATTATACGTGGATTAATGGATTGCTCTTTCACTTGGCCTTGACAATATCATGTGCCGATGTGTGGTTGAGGATGATTTCTTCGACATACTTCGTGCATGCCACGTAGAACCCTATGGAGGACATTTTGCTTCTTAGAGGACTGCTTAGAAGATCTTAACTATAGGCTACTATTGGCCTACACTTCACAAGGATTGTAAACGTTATGTTCAACACTATGATAAATGTCAACATATGGGCCACCCCACGCGCTCAGATGAAATGCCACTGCATCCTTAGTTGTCCATTGAGCCTTTTGAAAAGTGGGGACTTGACTTTGTTGGACCTATCAAACTGCCATATTAGAACAAGGAATACATCCTTGTGTGTATAGATTATGTAACCAAGTGGGTTGAAGTTGTTGCCTTGAAACATGCCAGGGACACCAAGGTAGTTGAATTCCTCTATTTCAAGATTTTTACTCGATTTGGTGTTCCACGTGAAATAGTGATGCAAAGCAGAGGCAACTTGTTTCCTATCACAATTTGAACCAATTCAGACACTCTTTCAGACCTTACAACCTTATCATACCAATCCATCACTAACTCACCTAGTCTTCCTTGTAGGTGTCCAATAGAGGTTTCTTGACCTCAACCCCCCAATCTAGTATTAAACCCACTAACCAAATACTCTTTCAAGCACCCTTTATGTCCTTATACAACATATCACATAATCTCACACAATTATTTTGGAACAAAATCCTCAAATTGGTGCAACTACGTTGTCCTAGACCTTTAATTAGGTCACTTTTACAAATTAAGTGCAACCTTAACTATCCGACAACCCCCAAAACCTATGGACAGTCACTTATCAGACTTCAAAACTTCCAAATCAACAATTTTTAGCACCAAGAAAACCCTCCTAGTCGCTTATTCACCAAACCCTCACTTTTTGCCAATAAAAAGGGTTTTTTTTATTGAAAAACCAGTTTCCCAACCTTCACACACTCTATCAACTCATCAAAAACTTCTTAAAATACTTACAAAAGCTTAATAAATCACCAAAAAATTTTTCCACCAAGAATTACAACCTTTACCACCCTCCAACCACTCATTTTCACTCACAAAACACACATTTTCCAATTAGGGCATCAAGAAAAATCACTTGCATGGCCTCCCCTGCTCACAAGAGACATATAAACACCTAATCCTACCTATTTAGGCCATTCCATTGAGCCACAATAAATACAATAGATGGAATGGCCAATTATTTCTTTTTGAGGTCTTCAAACCCTTAAAACAAGGGTGACAAACCCATTTTCAAAAAACTATCAACAAATCTCCTTAAACTCAATTGGAACCCACAAGAATAGATTAAAATTGAAGCTACAAGAGTCATTTAATGAATTCAACCACTTTTAGAGCAAGTAATTCCTGTACGAGAAAGTACAGATCTAAAGAATAGCCAATTACCAAAAAATTTCAAGGGAAAACAATGATTTTAGTATTCAATTTCAAACTTTCAAATGATTCACTCTTCGTCAAACGTTCACAAGGAATTTTAAAGGAATTGAAAACATGACCACATAACTTCCAACTGTTTTCCAATGAACTACAAGAATATGACCCTCGAACTTCCACATTTTTCCTTTTTTGCAACTTTACATAATATGACAATTTTGACAAAATTGCATAAATTGACAATATAAACCCCATGAATCCTAAATAAATACTAGATGGTCCAATATGACCTTATTGAACAAAAAATAAGACTTTAAACATTAAAACTCACCCTAAGACCAACTCAAGACCTAGTTTGCACAAAATGTCTTGGTGCCTCCTACACCGTACACCTAACCTTGAAACTTTTCCAAGTCCCTTGGAAATTGATTTACAACTTGTCCACCCTTGAACACTTCAAATTTTGGATCTCGAAAGCTCCTTTCACCTGGTGAAATTCCTCTAATCTTTCTTGCATTTGATGTTGATGATAACTTGACCTTGATAACTGCAAACTTACCATTTCCAACTATGTCCTTAACTGTCCAGTCCTTCCCCCTATTTGCAAATTTGTTCTCCCCAAATGGTTCTTGCAAAACAATATAATCCACCTCATATTTTTCCTTTTTCTTTGTTCTCTCACTTATCCTCCTTTCCTCCTTTGCTTCATGACTGAACTTAGTCATACACCCTTGCATCACTTCTTTTCCCCTCTTCATCTTTGTCCCTGAGTTATCTACCCTTAAGACCACTATCCTATCAGCCTTGTCTACCTCTTTTTTGTCAAAACATGATTTCCCTTTCACCCCCTTTCCTATAAATGGACATATGACTATCCCAACTATGATTTCATCATGTTTCTTCAACTCATTTTGTACTCCTACAACTAATCCATTCTTGACTTTTTCTGTATTAGACTTGGACACCAATCTATCATCTTCTTTTCTCTTCATCACTGGATCACTCTTCTAATCTGTTGTCTCAACACCTTTAAGCCTTGAAGTGGCTGCAAATCCTACCTTCTTGCCTTCCTCAAACTTCATGAACTCCTTTCCTATCATGATGATCTTTTCTGCCTTACCCTTTCCTTCATCACTCTTTTGCAATGGTGTTAATATAAAATTCTTCCCATCCTTTCTAATGGTGTAAGTGTTCTCCCTACCATCATAAAGTGATTGCCTATCAAACTGCAATGGCCTTCCAAGAAGTAGATGGAAACAATCCATGGGTAAAATTTCACAAAGTACCTTATGCTAATACCCACCAATCTGAAACTCAACATATGCTTGTTCATTTACCAAAAGTGACTAATTATCATTCAACCAAGATGCTCTATATGGTGCTTCATGAGAAATTCATTCTAGTTTCAGTTTGTCTACCATCTCCCTAGACACCACATTATCAGTGGAACCAGAATCTATCACTACCTTGCATACTTTTCCTTTGCACTTGCATGTTGTCTTGAACAAGCTCCTTCTTTGAGTCATCTCCTCTTCCTTGGATGCCCTCAAGAGTGTTCTTCTCATCATCAATGATTCCCCTACCTATAGAGCAACAAGATGGCTAGGAGAGTTTTCACCTTCACTTTCTTCTTCTTGGACCAATTGCACTCCTTTATCACTTCTTCTTTCACCTCCACTTGATGTAGAACCAAAATTTTCAGGGCACTTGTATGTTGGATGTCCAAACTCATTACAATTATAGGACCTTCCTATAAAAGTGTTTGTACTTCTACCTCCTCCAAATCTGCCTCTAGAGCCTTTTGAATCCACCATGTTGATCAACAAATTTTCCTTGTTCTTTTTGTGCATCTTCTTGGCTTTCTCTTGATGGTATTGAAGTAGAATATGTCCCTCTTCCTCTTGATGTGTTTCCTCTACCTCTATTTGTCTTTTCTTTCCTTCTTTCATCTTTTCTTCCACTCTTATTGCCATTTGATAACATTCTTCAACATATTTAGGATTTTCCAAAACTAATTCATCTTGAATATTAAATCTCAATCCACCAAGGTACATGCAATATTTTCCACTTCATTTTCATTATGACTTGATCTAATATTCTTATAAAATTCTTCAGTATAAGTTTTCACATCCATTTCTTTTTGTCTCAAACCTTGAAGTTTTTTAAACATTTGAATCTCATAATCTTTAGGCAAGAAGTTACCTTTCATTTTGGCCATCATCTTGTCCCATTAAATAATCTTGGACTTACCTTGCTTCCTCCTCTCTGATTGCTGATAATCCCACCATAAAAAGTGCATGACTCTTTAGCTGTCTTTACAATTTTCAACCTATGTTATTTAAAAATTCCTTCACATTCAAAATAGTTGTCCAAGGCTACAATCCAATCTAATAACTCTTCATCATTCAGGTTCCCACCATATGTAGGAACATATATCTTCACTTATGTTTGTCACTCTTGACTACCCTTAACAATTTTTCCATCCTCTGGTCTTCAAGATCAAGTTCATCCACATCTTCAAATTCTTCTTCCTCTTCCTCATCATAATCACTTTCATCCTCATCTCTTCTCTTGCTTGTCTCCAGTGCTGCAATTATTTCCTTCAACTCTCTTATCTCCCTATCCTACTTATATCCTTCAATTCACTCATCTCTTTAGCCATTTTTTTCCCTTTTGGAGGCATTTTTGACACTTTGTCTTTTCAACTTCCAAGTTTCCTTTCTTCAATCAACAACCTTCCACTCTCAAGAGATATAATCCTTATGCTTTGATACCAATTGATGAAGGGTAGGGAGGAAAATTGTTTCCTATCACAACTTGAACCAATTTAGACACTCTTTCAGACCTTACAACCTTATTATACCAATCCCTCACTAACTCACCTAGTCTTCCTTGTAGGTGTCCAACAAAGGTTTCTTGACCTCAACCCCCCAATCCAATATCAAACCCACTAACCAAATATTTTTTTAGGAACCCTTTATGTCCTTATACAACATATCATAAAATCTCACACAGTTCTTTTGGAACAACATTCTCAAATTGTTGCAACTACGCTGTCCTGGACCTTTAATTAGGTCACTTTTACAAAGGAAGTGAAACCTTAACTATCTTCCAGACCCTAAAACCTATGGACAGTCACTTATCAAACTTCAAAACTTCCAAATCAATAATTTTTAGCACCAAGAAAACCATCCTAGTCGCTTATTCACCAAACCCTCACTTTTTGCCAATACAAAGGGGTTTTATTGAAAAATCGGTTTCCCAACCTTCCCAAACTCCATCAACTCATAAAAAACTTCTTAAAATACCTAAAAAAGCTTAATAAATCACTAAAAATTGTTTCCCCCAATAATTACAACCTTTACCACCCTCCAACCACTCATTTTCACTCACAAAACACACATTTGCCAATTAGGGCATCAAGAAAAATCACTTTCATGGCCTCCCTTGCTCACAAGAGACATATAAAAACATAATCCTACCTATTTTGTCCATTCCATTGAGTTACAACAAATACAATATATGTAATGGCCAATTATTTCATTTTGAGGTCTTCAAACCCTTAAAACAGGAGTGACAAACCCATTTTTAGAAAACTATCAAAAAATCTCCTTAAAATCAATGGGAACCCCCAAGAATAGATTCAAATTGAAGCTACAAGAGTCATTTAATAAATTCAACCAATTTTAGAGCAATTAATTCTTGTACGAGCAAGTACAGATATGAAGAATAGCCAATTACTAGAAAATTTCAAGGGAAAACAATGATTTTAGTATTCAATTTCAAACTTTCAAATGACTCACTCTCCTTCAAACGTTCACAAGGCCTTTTAAAGGTATTAAAAACATGACCACACAACTTGCAAATATTTTCCAATGAACTACAAGCATATGGCCCTTGAACTTCCATATTTTTCCTTTTTTGCAACTTTACATAATATGACAATTTTGACAAAATTGCATAAATTGACAATATAAACCCCATGACTCCAAAATACATACTAGATGGTCCACTATGAACTTATTGAACAAAAAATAAGACTTTAAAAATTAAAAATCACCCTAAGACCAACTCAATACCTAGTTTGCACAAAATGGCTTGGTGCCCCCTGCACCAAATAGTTACGGATCAAGGTCCACAATTTATATCTGACCTTATTTCCGCTTTCGTTTATGAATATGAGATTCAACATCGCAAGTCTTCACCTTACCATCCCTAGGCTAATGGCTAGGTTGAAGTCACTAATTGAGAACTCAAGAACATTCTTACCAAGACAGTTGCCCTCCATAAGAGAGACTGGGCTACACAACTTCCTAAAGTCGTGTAGGCCTATCGCATGATGTGGAAAACCACCACTAGTTTGACTCCTTATGAGATTGTCTATGGTAAGAGAGTTGTTTTTCCTAATGAGTTCAAGGTAAAAAATCTTTGCACCGCACTGCATCTAGGTATGAACTTGACTGATGCATAGAAATAACGAATTGCACAACTTCACTCATTGGATTAACTCCGTCAACAAGTGCTCTTCATGCCGAGATTTTCTAGAATTAGTGTGGTCTCTGGCATGATCGTTTCATTCGACAACAATCATTTCAACCAAGTGATTGGGCACTCTTGTATGATTCCGATTTCTAGGATTTTAAGGGAAAGTTCCACACCTGGTGGCTTAGACCCTACAAAATTAAGATCATCTATAAAAATGGGATAGTCAAGCTTCGCACGGTGGACTGTTATTTCATGGCTTTAGTTGTCAATGGTCATTAGTTGAAGTTTTACAAGAGAGCTCTCTCAAGGGAATAATTTGTCTCGAATTTTCCCAAGGAACTCCATTTGCTTGATAGGGTTCCTGTGGCCTCTTCTAGTTCCTTTTAGGTGTTGAAGTGATCAACCCAAGATCTTCAATCTGCAACACCAAATAACCTCCACAAGAGATAGAGAGAAGCAACAATGGAAGATGCTATTCCACCAAACAAGGATTGCAATATGATACAATATGATCAATGCAATAATATACAATACAATGCTATGCAATATATGCTAGAGATGCCTTGCTTATAAAGGCAAGGATGAGAGATAGGATAAGACAAGATCATGACAAGTGTCTTAATCCTATCACATGAGACAACTAACTCATAACTACCTAGGAAAGTATAAAGTCTAGATAAGACAACTAATACTTCTAGAAGATACAAATAATATCCTAAGTAAACTTAACATGTGAAAGTCCCCTAAGTCCCTAGTAAAGGAATGAATTAGGTACAAGAATTATTCACACCAACACCCCCCTTAAGTGCAACTTAGGGAGGAACAAACCAATGCAAACATGAAAAAGATGGATCCCAGAAACAAGGCCTGATGAG
Source organism: Sequoia sempervirens (assembly GCA_007258455.2). Taxonomy (NCBI): domain Eukaryota; kingdom Viridiplantae; phylum Streptophyta; class Pinopsida; order Cupressales; family Cupressaceae; genus Sequoia; species Sequoia sempervirens. Next base: position 324,451,294 of record VDFB02047230.1, on the reverse strand, counting down.
GTACCTGTTATCACAAGGATTTTTCACCCACATGTAGGGCTGGAAAGCTCTGCAATCCTATGTAACATTGGATCAAACTCAGGTTGTGCGTGACCTATAATGAGATTGAACCTCTGGATTCTAGGTCGGCTTCCTAGTTGTTCTTTTGTTTTAACTAATGAAACTGGTTAGGAAAAGGGAAGAAAGTGTTGAAATGAATGCAAAAAATAATTTCTATTCTGGCAATGCACTTAAATAATGATGTTGCATGCAACTTGTTTGTGGAATAGAATGCTGAAACTAGACTGCCTTTGTGCAAATCTATCGAGCAAAGCTTCTCTTAAGCACTGAGCTTCTTCAACAGTTAATTCTAATTTATTATTTGGCACACATTCTCCTAAAATATCCTACTCACCACTGGTCACCAATCAATTGTTTTCATTGGTATTAATTTCCACCAGTTGTTTCAATCCTTTTGAGCAATATCCATTCAGGTTTCTTTCATATGTCAAAATATTCAAATTAGCACATAGACCTTTTAATTTGATTGCTGTCATAATGCAATAAGTGGAATTTCTTCTCCTCATTTATCATTGCCTTAGCTCTCATGTATGCAGTTATATCAACTTAAAGCACACTTCTCAGCACTTGTTCATTTTTGTCTTTCGTAGACTGTGTATATGCTTCAAAGTTATGAAAGACGCTTGAGTACTTTGTTTCCCTTAAGTGTAAACAGGCTCTATACTTCATTTAAATACAAATGTAGCAGAGTTGAAATAGAATATCAATGTAATTGATGATCTCTTCACATGTTTTGATCATTCTTTTAGCATGATGAGCAAAAAGATGATTTGGCTTAACTGTTTTCACCATGGTGAATTAGAGACTGCTTTATGAATTTCTTTATTACAACAATACTATTTGATGACTGTTCTTGATACTTGATGACTCTCATGTATGAATGTTGATGAGAGGTGTCCTTTGATATGCCAATCTCAACCCTTGTGGAAGCCCATTTTTCTCCACATATCTGATGAAATTGATCATAAATATAATGAACCTGTTCCTGCACATTTAAACAAACAAGTTAGAAAAAAATAATCGAAGCTGAAGGCTTCCATTGAATTCTATTTTCTTTTGAACAATGAAATCATCTGATGGATGCCTGATCAAATGTAAATTACATTCCTATTGGTAGCATAGGCATAAAGTAGAATGTAATTCATCATTGCTTAGCGTACATCTCTAACATCATCTTTTTACAATTTGCAGGTTCATGGAGCGTGAAATCAAGGTTGCAGCTTGGAGACGCAACAACTGAAGACATCAAGCAAAAGTGATTCATCATCATAGGAAATGATGAATTGCTTCTCCTCTTTGTGTTTACGTTATCTTCAGTAGTGTCGCTTTCATTGAATTTTGTATTCATTATTTGATTATCATAATAAAATTCAGTTACTCTCGCGGCTTGTGCGAGATTTCAGTGTTTTTACAAAATGAATAAAAAGCATTATTATGCAAATTTCCAATTTTCTATTTCAAATACTTGCATAATAAAACTATAATCAAAATGTAATTTGATCTTTATGATGAACAATGAATACTTCGTAGCAAGACTTGAAAATTTATGTACCTATCAATGATGAATTTAATTCAACTCTCCCTGTTTGAGTTGGTAGTGAAAAATAGGTAACATTACCCATGTACAAAACAAAAAACTCTCATAAGCGGAGAAAAGGAGAAAAACACTATGGGAGAAGAATCCTCTCCAAAAGAGAGAAAAAGCTACAAAGAAAGCTAAAATCTAATGAAGGAAGGATTCCTCGAGACCCCCCTGTTGTGCAGTTTTTCGCACACACGCCCCGCTAAAAGCAGGGACCCTCTTTTACTTCATTTTTGGTGTTTTGGCCCTTTTCTTTTGAGGTTTTTTCTTACCTAGGCATGTGCTTAAAATGTATACTTTTAATGCCTAAGTGTTTTCCCTAGGTTGTTTATTGAAAATCTTAAGTTCTTATTGAATTTCGGGGGCTTTTGCCCTGATTCGGGATTTTCCGCGCTGGTCGGATTTTTCGGGTCCTGCTTGGATTCCGGTTGAACCTTGTTGCTCGGGACTTTTGGGTCTTCGCAGATTTTCGCGTATTCCAAAATTTCCTGGATTCCGCTCTGTCATCGGATTCCCGAAATCCTTTTCTGGCTATCCTATTGATTATGTTGTTGGCTCCATGCGTATCCTGAGGGGTGTATCTAACTTGGTTTCTGGGTCTCTTGGATTATTTCATGCTAGGGTCATTCAGTATTGCGTCATTTGTCATCTCCTAGCTGAATTCTGAGCTTGAATGTGTGCTAATGGCAGATGAATAGGGTTTTAAACCTGGGGGCAATGTCCTTTCCAGTTATGTTGTCTTAAAACGGGCCTAGAATGCAAAGAAAATCTACGAAAGGTCCATCCCTGACTTACTCTGTGTTTAAATGTTTGAATTTCATGACTAATCTGGTGTTTGAGTAAAATTGTGATTCAGCGTCACAGTCCAGGATAACCCATCCCTTCCGGATTTTATTCGCTGTGACCTTTCAAGGTCAGTGTGATATCATATCGACCACCTTGAGGTTTGCTGAAGTGGTCTTCCTAGGTTCATGTTGAATCACCGTGACACTATCATTTCTTACACCAATGAAATATTGTATGCGTATCACTCACCGAGACTCCTAGCGGTCGCCAAGATGTCATGGCGGGTCCCTAAAGTCCTACCGATCTTCCGTTCTGTCGCTGTAACTTTCACTTTCGGTGAGACCTTTCATCGAGTATGTTTAATTCCGCTGAGCTTTGTCCTTTTCAGTCGGGGAGACATCCATATTTCACTGGGACCTTACCGCGAGATTCCAACTCTTGCCGATACTTTACATGATTTGCTGTAACTACCGATGTTCGTCAAGACATTGTAGCGAAGCCTTCTTCTCTTAGCAAGCCTAGGTCTTTTCGCTGAGACCTCTGGCCGAATCCAAACCGAGCCCTAGTCGGCAGGTCATCGTGACTTTTCCTAGACTTCATATCGATAAACTATTGTCTGGCCGAAGTGATTAATTAAACTTTGAAAGTCAATGAAACATGGCCGATTCGCTGTGACTTTATACCGAAGAAAATATCTCATCGACATGACTTTCACATTTGCTTTTGGCAAGGTGTGCCCCATTCGGCGTGGCTTCTTTCTGAATGAATTTTGTTTGGCCGAAATACACTCATTTGCTTCGTTGAGACTTCACCTAGTCGCTAGGATGTTACACCGAGACCACTAAGTCTTAGTGAGACCTATCCTAGTGACTTCCTTCGGCGAGACTCCCAAAAGTCACCGAGACTTTTTGGCGAAATGATTAACTCTTGTTGAAACCTTCGTTCTGGGAATCTTCGTTTAGTCCGAAATTGTGCCTTAACTGTGGATTTCCATTGAGTCTGAATTTCTCCGAAATCTGCCATCTCCGAAATTTCCGAAAATGCTCTTTGGCCCATCCTTTGCTAGAATCCGTCCTGGACGGATTTTTTCAAACTTTGATGAAACTAAAGAAACATGAAATAATTCGATTTGTTTACAATTCATGATGCATTTAACGATTATTTCATGTCATATTTGGATCTCTCATGTGATTTATTGATGAAAAATGAACAAGTTTAATGATTAAGTAGGTGGTTCCAGGCTATCCCATTGGAATCTGATCGGTCTGGAATTTCCTGAATTTCTCTCTGGTTCAGATTCCACAGATGGTCTTGAAACCTAAAATTTGTTGTGGTAATTTTATATGAGATTTAATGACACCTTGACTATATGAGATGCATTCTAACGATGTTTTAATGGATTACCCTTGCTTTCCTATAGTTTTCATTGTGGTTTTCATGTTGAGTGCAGGCTGAATCAAACAAGGCAGCAGCTGGTTCCTCATTGTCTGATGCAGAGAAGATTAAGTAGGTCATCAAGAGCAGAACCCCTGAAAACAAAGTCACTGTAGATTGGGCAGAAGGTGTTGAAGAAGATTTATAAATAGAGAAGACACATTGATGACACCCTGAGTGGAATATGCAATGGATCCATTGCTTTTCGAGATAATAATAGGAAGAATGAAGATCGAGCCCAAGTTCTTGAGTCTGGGATAGTTGAAGAAGTGGTGGAATGATGTCTATGCACCAAGTAATGATGATTTTTGTGTCCGAGCACCAGCTAGACTGCGGCCACCTACCTTGCAGTTATTGACAAATACCTAATGCATGAGGCGGATTGGGATAAGTAGGTCAAACACTTAAGAGGAGAGATTGCGTCCATTGAGAATCGACTTAGGTTTTTGCCCCTACCACTAGTTGCGGGCTTGGATGGGATGTTTCTGAAAGTACATGAAGAGCTAGATCAGGGTAGAGATAATAGGGAAGGGAGCTAATGATAGGCTGTAGCTCGATTTGTGCTACTCTATTACCTTCCCGCGCATCAGTCCGAACTGTATTGTGGATCTCAGGCCGACTTGGACGGGATGTGCATTTAATGCCTATTTGACCCATTTCGAAGACTCTTTTGGCCGGGTTGTTGTGCTGAGTTATTGCTGCGAAACCATTGCCTGGTTGACAAATTTCTTGGGAGTTCTATATATTGGGCATGTCACCTCATTTGTAGAGGGTTAGAACAGTTAGAAATAGGTCAGAAGTTAGATAGAATATAGAAACAAAGCAAATAGTTAGAAGTAGAGGTAGTTAGTAGCAAGTAGGTTTTCTCAAGCAAATGTTGTAATAGAAATATGGAATTGTTGCTACAGTGGAAAATTTGAATACAAGAAATGTCATTGTGATTTGGTGCCACACTTGTCTTCTTTTGTTTTGCATGGTCCTTTTATTCTATCTTTAAAAATTGCTTTGATAAGATTCATGTTTAGATTAGATTTGACTTAATAATGTTTGTAATTTAATACTTGAATGTTGCAGCAATCCTTCAGTCCATAATTTTCGCAACCAACTGATTGTTAGTTGCTTTGCAAAGTTAGCCTGGACTTCATATTCCATGTGCCTAGTTCGATTGTGAAGATTCGTTAATTTCAACTGCAAAAGGGATTGTTGAATGAATGTTCATGATTTGAAAATCTTAACACCTCAGAAGATTGCACTATTTTTCTGTAAGATTGTAGATTTATCTTGGTCAAGCAGAGATCGATTTTTGAGGGATTGGTCCATTTCGAGTATTGGTTACTTATATTGTTAATTTTAGAAGTAGTATTAGATTTAGAACTCTCTTTAAAACCATTGTCCTTTTTCTATTTCTTTGATAATGAGGTTAAATCTAGGATTGAGGCACCATCAGATTGTTATATCTGATAAAATTGATTCAACATTTTGCTCGTAGTAAGGTCCCATTGTGATTACCAACATTTTCACATTTCGTTATTGAGTTGTTTTATGCACTGTCAAGACCTGACATTAGAGACCTTGGGGTTATCTCTTGAGGTTTGCCGATAGAGATTTACCTTTCAAGAGAGATAGGATATTATATTTTGTCTGGCTGTTATTGTGCAGAAAAACACGATCAACACCCCCAAGGACAACTTTTGTCACCCCAAGCATCGATCACAATTGAAGATAACAAGGCGATGCCAAAGGTTTAGTGAAGATGTCTGCAACTTGTTGATCTGTAAGCAAATACTCCAAGTTGAGAATACCATCCTAGATGAGCTGCCTAATGAAGTGCATGTGGATCTCAATATTCTTAGTACGCTGATACTCCACTGGGTTGCGAGAGATATGAATGGCATTCTGATAATCACACCAAGGAGTAGTGGGCTGAGTGGAAGGGAATCCAAACTGAGTCATCAACTAACGAAGCCACAAAACCTCCTGACTAGCCAACACTGTAGCTAGATACTTAGCCTATGTCGATGATAATGCAATAGCAGTATGCTTTTGGCATGACCATGTAATCAGACTAGAACCAAGGAAAAAAACAAAGCCAAAAATAGACTTTCGATCATTGACATCACTAGCCCAATCTAATTCAGTGAAGCCCACAATCTCAGAGGCACCTGAAGTGTAGTGAATTCCAAAATGTGTAGTGCCTTGAATGTATCTCAAGATATGTTTAGCAACCTTCAAATGACTCTCACGAGGCTCCTGTGAGAAGCGAGAGACAAGTCCAACAACAAAGGAAATATTAGGATGACTATGTGTCAAGTATAAAAGACTGCCAACCAACTGCTGATATAGAGTAGAATGAATTGTAGGAGTAGTGAAAATGGTAGATAGTACAACACCTGACTGGAATGGAGTAGGGGTAGGCTTGTAATAAGCCATGCCAAACCTCTAAAGAAAATCAAGAGCATACTTCTGCTAGAAAATGAAGATCCCCTCAGAAGTCTGATGAACTTGAAGACCAAGGAAGTAATGTGAAAGACCAAGGTCAGTCATATCAAATTGCTACATCAATGCTCATTGTGTACTTTGAATCATGGAAGTAGAACTCACTATGAGAATCAAATCATCCACGTAGAGCACAAGTATGAGTAGATCCTCTCCATGTCTCTGAGTATAAACTGCGGGATCAAAATGGTAACAAGTGTAGATGGAAGCAAGCAAGAAACTATCCATCTTCTCATACCAAGCCTGAGGGGATTTTTTGAGACCATAAAATGAACATCGAAGCCTACAAACAAATGAAGAGTTTTACACAAAATCTGGTGGCTACTCCATATATATCTCCTCATGAAGATCCCCATGCAAGAAGGTACTCTTCACATCCATATGATATACTGACCATCCCTGTGATGCAGCTATAGCAAGGAAAAGGTGAATAGAATCCATCTTGGCAATAGCAGCAAAGGTCTCAGAATAGTCAATTCCTTCAACCTGAGATAACCCCTTTGCAACAAGATGAGCCTTATACTTGTCAATGGAACCATCTGTGACATACTTGGTATGATACACCCACTTGCATCGAACCAACTTTCTTCCCTTAGGAAGAGGCACAAGATCTCAAGTATGATTCTTCATCAAAGAAGAATACTCATCAACCATAACACTGTCCCAGTCTGGAATACCTGAAGCATCTAAAAAACTTCTGAGGATCCTCTGAAACTGCATGACTCAAAAGAATGATTCCTAAAGTCTAAGAATGAGTGCGGTGAGTGTCTGTGGGATTACCAACAAGAGGACCATCCTCCTCAAGAGTAACTTGAGCGCATCGTGGCCTAGTGGGTGAATGAGGAGGAGGTGCATCAAGACCATCATCAAAATCTTCCTCAAGTAGCAAAGAATCATCAACTGAAGAAGACTGAGTAGGTTGTGATGAAGAAGAAGTCAAAGGAGGATCTGACTGGGCAAATGTCTCAGCAAACTAAACATCACATTAGAAATGAACCTATCATGTGTTAGGATCAAACAATTTGTATGCCTTCACATCCTCACAATAGCCAACAAAGATGTACCGCTGACTCTTCTTCTCCATGGATTTATGCTGACCATTAGGAATGAATGCCCAAGCCTCACTACCAAATACTCTGAAGAAGGATACATTAGGCTTGCGATGAGACCAAGCCTCCTCAGGGGTCATATTCTGCACTGCCTTGTGGGCCATACGGTTCTGAATATAGTTGGCACAATTGATAGCTTTGGCCCAAAAAGTTGGAGCCATGGACCTAGACTGAATCATGCAATTGGCCATTTCCCTAAGAGTCCTGTTATTTTTCTCCACCACACCATTTTTCTAAGGAGTGTAAGGAACTGTGTGCTGATGAAGAATACCATGCTCATTGCAAAAATCTTGAAATTCCTAATTGACATACTCCCCCCATTATCTTTGCATATCTGTCGAAGAGAAAAACCTGACTGCTTCTCCACAAATATTTTGAAGGTCTTGAAGTTAGTGAGGAATTCACTCTTGAGCTTCAGAAAATAGACCCATGTCTGGTGGGAAAAATAATCAATGAATGTGAGCACATACTTAGCCCCTGAAAAAGGAGTTGGGAATGAAATGAGATCACTATGGACCAACTCAAGGGGTGTGGTTGCACGAGTAGCTTGACCCTTAGGAAAAGGATCTTGATGTTGCTTGCCAAGAACACAACCTTGACAAACACCATCTGTGAAAGTGATCTTTGGAAGACCAACCACTAAGTTATGTGATTTCATCTGCTGAAGATATCTATATTTCAAGTACTCAATATCTCATGCCAAAGCTTGCTCATTGAATCAACATGAGCAACAAAACATGAACCCGATGAAGACTCAAAGCCATCAAAGTGATACAAATGGTTCTCATTATCAACTATCCTTGTAGCAACAACCTTCTCAGGATCTTGCAACTGTCTAATAGTCACATTCTATGGAGTAAACTCAACTATCTTCCCATCTCTAGAATGATAAATCTGATATATGGAAAGTAGATTCGCTGAAATATTAGGAACACAAAGAACATCCTCAATTCACCCATCTAGCATCTGAATGGAGCCTATCCCCAAAACTAGAATCTGTGAAGAGTTCCCAACCGCAATATGAGAAGTAGAAGTGTGAACAATGGAATCAAGAACACATGAATTGGTCATGTGATGTGAAGCACCTGAATCAAGAATCCAACTGTCTAAAGATGAATGAATGGCCCTTTTCCCATGGAAGAAGGCTTAGCCACTAAAATTTTGTGCTTATTCATAGCTTCCTCCAAGGCCTCTAATATCTTAAAGCAATGAGTTACATCATGCCCAATTTTTCCACAAAATGAACAAGGATCTCCTTTCTTTTTCTTGGACTTGGAAGAAGAATCTCTAGAGGTAGAAGAAGAAGGAGATGGAGTGGACTTCTGATTGTTCTTCGGCTTTGGTTTGGAGGGATTCTCACTACCAGAAGATGATTCTACTTTGGGCTTCTTCTTGTTCTTTCCTTTACCCTTGGATGATTGAGCCATGGGAACATGATTCTTAGAATTAGGTAAGGCATCCAACTGAATCAACTTGGCCTCCTCCCTAGTAAGATACTCACAAAACAACTCAAATGTAGGCATTTTGTAATCTTCCCCATTGCATCCATAGTTGAATAGAAAGTAGAAGAAAATACTTGATAAGGGCCCTTTAACTTAGACATAATCAAGAAGATACATTCATCACTAGATTTATCTTTCCCACATCCTTTCAACTGTGACAAAATCAACTTGAATTATGCAAGGAAATCTTGAATTGAAAGAAATGCATCTCGAGAGATTGATTGTAGATCTACTTGAAGTTGCAAGACTCAAAACTAATTTAATTTTTCATACAATTCTTCAAGTTTATCCCAAACATTCTTAGGTTTTTTTCACTCTGAAATATGAAATAACAATTTATTAGATACATGTAAGCCAATGAGCCCTTTTGCTTCATCCATTTTACATTTATGGACAAATTTTTCATAATCCCTTGTGAATTCAAGTTGTTCTACATCTAACATTGGCCATAGACCCTTAGATTGTAACAATTGAGTCATTTTTAGCTTCCATGTATGATAATTGTGTTGGAAAATGTGCCTCAAGCTTACTGACATGAAAATTATTGAAAGAGCAAAATCGATGAGACCCTCAGAATGTCTTACCAATTAGCAGCTGTGTTCTAAACTTTTGAAAAGATTAAAGTCACTGAGACTTTGGTTTTGTCTTTCTGAAGAGAGTCATCGGCAAGAAATGTCTATTGCTGTGAAATTCCTATCTCTTTCCGTCCAGGGTAGACCTCTTGCCGGTGGGTTGATTCCTGGTGATTATCAGGGAGACTCTTTGCGACGAGTGGCATTGGGGAGAGGCATGAACCTTCAGAGTGACTCATTCCGATAGAGTATGTCTCACCTACGGTTTTACACAAGAATGACATTGGGGTGACATGAAGGCTCGATAAGAGTCTAAGCGACAATGGAGGTCTCGTTGACAGGTATACCTTCGGTGAGAACTCTTGCCGATGGATGTTTCTCTCGCCAACAGGCTGGTGCATTCAGTATGAGGTCTTGCTGATAGCATTGGTCTCTCTGACTGTTCTGCGTTCGGTGTGAACTCTTAGTGATATTGTTTGTCTTGACTGATAGATTTGTGTTTGGTATAATGTCTCGCTGATAGCGATGGTCTTGCTGATAGAGCTAGATGAGTTGAACATTGGTGTGAAGTCTTAGCGACAACGATGGTCTTGTCGATGGTTCTGCAGTGGACACCGGTGAGATGTCTTGACGATAGAGTGGGTCTAGCCAATGGTTTTGCATTTAGTATGATCTCTTGCCGATGGTGCTGGTCCTACTGACAGACATATCAGAGTAACATTAACTATTGATGAAATCTCCTGAACTCTTGCCGATGGATAGTTGGTTTTCTTGTGATATCAGGGAGACTTGTTTTGTTATCGATCTAACTTCTTAGGGTGTTTCCAATACCTTTGGTCTTGCGAATAGCTATGTGATCGAGCATTTTGGCATCAAGAGACATGATCTAGTGTCTCACCGACATGCGATACAGTTGAACATTTTGACCGAATGGATGTCCTACGTGGTGTGTTCTGAGCCAATGAGAGCAGTAGAATGTGAACCATTGGCAGTTGAACTGTTGTGACTGTTCCTGTGTGGAAGATGATTAGATTGTGAGGAAAATGACTATGCTCTACAATGGTCGATGATGGTGAACAGTTCAAGATAATGAAAGTGTTGCTCGATTGAACACATATTGATTTGAGTGGGTTCATTGTATGCGTCTGAGAGAATTATGAGATTAATGTTCTATACAAGATTGATCAGTGAATGTTGCTACTGTAAATTGGCATCAGAAAGTTAAGTCTGAACTCTGTATGTAATTTTATTTATTGTAATACAAAGAGGCTTTTCTTGGTGTGGTGGGTTTTTCTCCTGTAAGGGTTTTCCCATGTAAATCTGGTGTCCAATTGTGTGTGTTCATTTCTCATTTCTGTTATTATTTTCAAGTGTATCTTATTGAACTATAATTGCAAAATTTAAAGTCATATTTGCATTCTTCCTTGAGGTTTTGACATTAGGAGAGTTTTTTCTGCACCTAAGCTTTCCTTACAAGTGGTATCAGAGCCTAGCCAGTTGTGTTATCCTTGTGGGTACATTGGGTTTTTTGAGTCAATTCTATTGAGAGGGAGTCTTGTAGAAGTTTGGTAATTTGAATTACAGATTAAGATGGCAAGCACGCCAGAAAAGATTGAAATTAAGAAATTCAATAGTAGTAATTTTGAGTTGTGGAAACTCAAAATGGAAGATCTATTGGTTGATCATGATCTTTGGCTTGCTATGTCTGGAATGAAGCCTACAAGAATGAAGCAAGAGGATTGGGACCTTGCAGATAAAAAATAAAAGGGGATGATAAGGCTCTATTTAGCAGACTCTGTTCTTCTAAATGTTCATGAAGAAAAGACAACATCCTCTTTTTGGAAATGACTGGGAGCTATTTATCAGGGAAAGTCCTTGGTGAATAATTTGTTCTTGAGGAAGAAGCTATACTCTTTGAAAATGCAGGAAGGAGCATTTGTTGTTGATCATTTGAATGCTTTCAACATGCTGATTGCCTAGTTAGCATCTGTGGGTGTAAAGATTGATGAAGAAGATCAATGTATGCTATTGTTGTGTTCTTTGCCAAATTCCTGGGATCACTTGGTGATGGCTATTGGGAGTACTACTTCCTCTTTTAAGATGGAAGATATTGTTGCTTCTTTGTTATCAAAAGAGATGAGAAGAAAATCTTCTAAGATGGAGAATGAGGCTCTTGCTGTTAGAGGTAGATCAAAAGAAAAAAGGCAAGAAGAAGGACAAGAATTCTAAATCCAAATCAGAGGGGAGATCAAAGTATCCTAGTAAGAAGTCCAAGGTAAAGTGCTGGAATTGCGGGAAACCTGGTCATGTCGAAAAGGATTTCAAAGAGGAGAAAAAGAAGAAGTATTCTTCCCACAATGATTCTTCTCAGAGTGATGCAGACGCCTTCATTGCAGCCTTGGCTACATAGGCATCAGATGATGTCTGGCTGATTGATTCTGGAGCATCTTTCCACATGAAATCTCATAGAGATTGGTTCACTAAGTATGAAAAATATAATGGTGGAAGGGTGTATTTGGCAAGCGATTCATCTCTAGAAATAGTTGGTCGTGGAAGAGTCAGAATTCAATTCCCTGATGGAAGAGTGAAGGGAATCAATGATGTAATGCATATACCAGGTCTGGCTCGAAATTTAATTTTTGTTAGTAAGCTGAACGATGTTGGAGTGCAAGTCATGTTCTCTGGAAATGGCTGCAAGATGACTAGAGGCTCAATGGTGCTAGCTAGGGGTGCTCGTATTGGTACCTTGTATAAGTTGGATGCACTTGCTGTGTAATCAAATAGTGTCTCTGCAAAGTCATAGAAGGCTACTCATGGAGAAAAGGAGGAAAAAGTTCCTGATAGTGAAAACTCTATGGAAGTTAAACTTGTAGTAGAAAAGACTATGCTCTGGCATCATAGGCTTGCCACATTGGAGAAAAAGGTTTAAAAACCTTGAAAAATAAAAACCTGGTTGAAGGGCTTGATGATTGTAACCTTGAATTCAAGTTTTGTGAACATTGTATATATGGTAAACAACACTATGTTTCATTCTACTCCAGTCCTCACAAATTTTCTGGTTTACTTGATTATATTCATTTTGATGTTTTTGGTCCAGTAAATGTTCCTTCTTTGTCTAAATCAAGATATTATGTATCGTTCATTGATGATTATTCAAGAAGGGAATTTGTTTATTTTTTAAAAAGTAAAGTAGAAGTGTTCAGTTGTTTTAAGGAATTTAAAAACCTTGTGGAAAATTAGACTGGAAGAAAAATAAAATGTTTAAGGACTGACAATGGCGGTGAGTTTTGTTCTGATGAGTTTGAAAGGTACTGTAAAGATCATGGGATTAACAGACATAAAACTACACCCTATACTCTACAACAAAATGGAGCTGCTGAAAGGTTCAACAAGACAATGATGGAAAGAGCACAAAGTATGCTAAGCAGTGCTAGCTTGGAAGAGAAGTTCTGGGCTGAGGCAGTTGCAACAACATGTTATTTAATAAACCGTTCTCTAAATTCTGCTCTTGTTGAGAAAAGACTTTTGGAAGCATGGTCTAGAAAGAATCCCTCTCTGAGACGCATTCGTGTCTTTGGCTGTGAGGCATATGGATATGTGCCAAATGAAAAAAGGTCTAAATTAGAAAACAAGGCTGTTAAATGTATTTTTATTGGTTATAGTGCTGGCATAAAAGGATACAAGATTTGGAATCCTGATACAGAGAAGGTTTTGTACATCAGAAGTGTTATTTTTCATGAGCTGAAGCCTTCTACTTTGGATTTGCAGTCAGAGACAAAATTAGAAAATAAAAAGGATGTAGTTGAAATTCCTTCGACACTAGATAAAGAGGAATTGAAAATTCAAAATGTACCTGAAATTAAGGAGAGCTCAAGTAGTTCTGAGAGTTCTGAAGAAGAAGGTCAACCTTAGCCTTAGCCTGTGAGGAGGTCAACACGTGAAAGAAAGCAACCTGATAGGTATGGGTTTTCTTTGTTAGATTCTACTCATGCCTATGCTTTAATTTCTAGCACTGATGAGCCTAGGACTTTAATGTCTGATTCAAACTCTTGGTTGGAAGCCATGAATGAAGAAATGGCATCATTAGAAAAGAATGATACTTGGAGTTTGATGCCCTTTCCTGAAGGGAAAAAATATGTTGGCTGCAAATGGGTATAAGGTGAGGTTGGTTGTGAAGGGGTATTCCCAAGTAGAGGGAATTGATTATGGAGAAATTTTTTCTCCTGTAGCTAAGCTGATGTCTATCAGATTTATTTTTTCAATTGCAACAACATATGACTTAGAGATTGAACATATGGATGTGAAGACAACATTTCTTCATGGTGACCTTGAAGAAGAAATTTATATGTCCCAGCCTAAGCACTTCGTGGAAAAAGGTAAAAAAAATTTGGTTTACAAATTGGAAAAAGCTTTGTATGGATTAAAACAATCTCCTAGAATGTGGTACAAGAAGTTTGACACTTTTGTTTTGCCTTTGGGATTTGTAAGATCAAAATTTGATCATTGTGTGTACTACAAAGCTGAAAATGATCATGTTCTTATTATTGCTCTCTATGTTGATGATATATTGTTCATAGGCAATAGTAAGTTAATGATTTATGATCTAAAATCTCAGTTGTCTACAAAGTTCAAAATGAAAGATCTTGGTGCAACCAGGTATATTTTGGGAATGGAAATAACCAGGGACATAAAGAGGAGAAAACTTTGGCTTAGTTAGAGTAAGTATATTAATACTATTCTAGAGAGATTTTGTATGACTGATTACAAATAACTAGTTGCTCCAGTTTTGCAAGGAACAAAGCTATCTATTGAAGACTGTCCAAAGTATCCTACTGAGATAGAGGACATGACCAAAGTGGCTTATGCTAGTGTAGTTGGTAGTTTAATGTATGCAATGGTTTGTACAAGGCCAAACATTACCCAAGCAGTGGGAGTACTTAGTCGCTTTATGGAAAATCCTGGAAGGACACATTGGGATGCTGTGAAAAGAGTGTTTAGATATTTGAAGGGAACTTCAGAATATACTTTGTGTTACCATGGGAATTTGGTTGAATCATAGAGGACTCTCAACATTCAAGGCTATGTGGATTCTGATTGGGTAGGAGACATTGACAGTAGAAGATCCACCAGTGGATATATTTTCATGATGAATTGTGGTGCAGTTAGTTGGATGAGTAAGTGGTAGGTTGTAGTCACTTTGTCCACTATAGAGGCAGAATACATGGCAGCAACACACGCCTATAAAGAAGCAATCTGGTTAAAACATTTGTGTTCTAACATTGGGTTTGATGTAGGGATAATTACAATTTACTATGACAGTTAGAGTGCTATTTTTTTGGCAAAAAATCCTACTTTCCATGCCAGGACGAAACATATTGATGTGTAGTATCATTTTGTACAAGATATGGTGGAGGATGGAAATGTCACTTTAGAAAAAGTGGATACTCTGGAGAATTTTATAGATGCATTGACGAAGCTAGTGAGCACAGACAAGTTCAGGTGGTGTGCTAGTTCGATGGGCCTTAGTGCCCATGAATTTTAGTAGTTTTTTTGTGCTCTGGAAGTGTCAGTAAGATCTTCGTCAAGTGGGAGATTGTTGGAAAATGTGCCTCAAGCTTACTGACATGAAAAATCTTGAAAGAGAAAAATCGGTGAGACCCTCAGAATGTCTTACCAACTAGCAGCTATGTTCTAAACTTCTGAAAAGATTAAAGTCGTTGAGACTTTGGTTCTGTCTTTCCGACGGGAGTCATCGGCAAGACATGTCTATTGCTGTGAAATTCCTATCTCTTTCCATCTGGGAAACCTCTTGCCAATGGGTTGATTCTTGGTGATTATCAAGGAGACTCTTGGCGACGAGTGGCATCAGGGAGAGGTATGAACCTTCAGAGTGACTCATTCGGACATAGTATGTCTTGCCGACAGTTTTACACAAGAATGACATCAGGGTGACATGAAGACTTGATAAGAGTGTAAGCGATAGTGGAGGTCTCGTTGATAGGTATACCTTTGGTGAGAACTCTTGCTGATGGATGTTTCTCTCACCGACATGCTAGTGCATTTGGTATGAGCTCTTGTCGATAGCATTGGTCTCTTCGACTGTTCTGCGTTCAGTGTGAACTCTTAGCGATATTGTTTGTCTTGACCGATGGATTTGTGTTCGGTATGATGTCTCGCCGATAGCGATGGTCTTTCCTATAGAGCTACATGAGTTGAACATCGATGTGAAGTCTTAGCGACAACGATGGTCTTGCCGATGGTTCTGTAGTGGACATCGGTGAGATGTCTTGCCGATAGAGTGGGTCTGGTTGATGGTTTTGAATTCGATATGATCTCTTGCCAATGGTGTTGGTCCTACCGATGGACATATCAGAGTAACATTAATTGTCGATGAAATCTCCTGGACTCTTGCTGATGGACAGTTGGTTTTCTTGTGATATTGGGGAGACTTGTTTTGTTATTAGTCTAACTTCTTAGGGTGTTGCTGATACCTTTGGTCTTGCCGATAGCTATGTGATCGAGCATTTTGGCATCAGGGAGACACGGTCTAGTGTCTCACCGAAATGCGATATAATTGAACATTTTGACTGAACGACTATCCTACGTGGTGTGTTTTGAACTAATGAGAGAAGCAGAATGTGAACCATTGGTAGTTGAACTATTGTGACCATTCCTATGTGAAAGATGAACAGATTGTGAGGAAAATGACTATGCTTTGCAATGGTCGATGATGGTGAACAGTTCGAGATAATGAAAGTGTTGCTTGATTGAACACAGATTGATCTGAGTGGGTTCATTGTATGTGTCTGAGAGAATTGTGAGATTAATGTTCTATACAAGATTGATCAGTGAATGTTGCTGCTATAAATTGACATCATAAAGTTAAGTCTAAAATTTGTATGTAATTTTCTTTACTGTAATACAAAGAGGCTTTTCTTGGTGTGGTGGGTTTTTCTCCCGTAAGGGTTTTCCCACGTAAATCTGGTGTACAATTGTGTATGTGTTCATTTCTTATTTCTGTTATTCTTTTCAAGTGTATCTTATTGAACTGTAATTGCAAAATTTAAACTCATATCTGCATTCTTCCCTGAAGTTTTGATGTTAGGAGAGTTTGTTCTGCACCTAAGCTTTCCTTACAAATTGTGTGGAGCGAGTGGTTCAATTTTCCTTAGATCCGCCATGAACACCAAAAGAAAGAAGACAATGTGGCACTTAAATTGTACCTTTGACCCCCCCAAAATGTATTAAAACTAATTTTGCAACCCCCCCAGCTAATTACAATGAAGAAATTTTGCAATTTTTACAACTGACAAGCTCAAATCAACTGTTTATAACACATGGTGATTTTTACAATTTAAAAAAAAAAAGAGCTTTCCAAAACTGAAAATAGACGTTACAAATAGATTCCTTGTGATTTTCTGAGCAATTTCAAAAAAAACATTTTCCAAAATTTGACTTCATTTGCAAAAGTTACGCTAAGAACAAGCAATAAATGCACTTGTACCTTGAAGCTAAAAAACTAGAAAAAGTCAAAATTTGGAAAAATAACCTACACCACTATGAATTTTTTTGAACCAAATTTTCGACGATATCTCATTTAATAGCATTCTGTTTCCACAGTCCATGATCATTAGTAATCAAGATTTTTGGCTAAAACTGTGTGCAATTTTTCTTCATCAACGTTTCAAATCATACTCCATGATCCATCATCAGGATGATTAGCAGATAGAGAGAGGATATCTCATTTGCGAAAATCTGATGGTATGGCAAAAAGTTATGCAAAATTGAAAAAAGGCCTGAAAAAGGCACCTTGAACTCTAAATAGGACCAAAAGTGAACGCTAACCAGATGTAAAAGTTAAGCCCTCGAGGGCTAGTTGTAGGTCACTCACCTGACCAAGAGCTCCAGCACTAAAAAACACTAGCCGATTACTTTGACCGCTAGCGGTTTGGAGGAACTGCTCACATGCACATGATCTTGGGCTGGCGGTTTATACTTATGTCGATGGTTACAAACTAACACCAGTGGTTAACTGTCAGCTTGTGGTGGTGGTTTCTAGTTGTCGACGGCCTAGCCACTGGCAGCTTGTTGACTGCCGCCCACCTGGCGGTCAGAAAGCCACAGTGGCTTCAACCAAAGCCCGCGGTCAAAACAAAAGTCCGCAGACTTTAAAAGTCTGCGGCTTATAAAAAGTTGACTGCGCTTTAAGTGCTATATAATTTTATTTTATTTTGAAAATTTTCAAAAAAAACACTGACGAACTATATGCATAATTTTTATTTTTTGATTTTTTTTAATAATGACAGTTGTACTTGCACAGGTTGGGGGCCGTACGACCCTTCAACTAATTTTTTTTTCCCCGAAAACAACTTTCACCAAATATGGGAAAATTATATATCAAAAAACTCAGAAATGGCCACCCAGACGCAATGGAAGGCTTAATTTTGGCCCGAAGTTCTCTTTTAAAAAGATATTTATTAGATCTAAGCTTCAAACCCTTCTTTTCCAAAGTTGCCAATGGTGACAAAATTGAGTGAAACAAAAGCCAAATCAGACTTTTTCGAGCCTCCTGGACGCAATGGGACAAACTAAAATACTGCCACTATAGCCAAAAGCATTGCAATCGCTAGATCTCACCAAAAATGCATACATGCAATATAGGATACAAGAAACTCAAATCACAGTAAAAATTGATGGAAACTCTCTAATAAATAAATGGAAGGGGCTTTCCAGATTCAAAGTTCTTATACCATGTTGAAGTGATCAAACCAAGATCTTCAATCTGCAACACCAAATAACCTCCACAAGAGATAGAGAGAATCAACAATAGAAGATGCTATTCCACCAAACACAAATTTCAATATGATACAATATGATCAATGCAATACTATACAATACAATGCTATGCAAAATATGCTAGAGATTCCTTGCTTATAAAGGCAAGGATGAATGATAGGATAAGACAAGATCATGACAAGTGTCTTAATCCTATCACATGAGACAACTAACTCATAACTACCTAGGAAAGTGTAAAGTCTAGATAAGACAACTAATACTTCTAGAAGATACAAGTAATATCCTAAGTAAACTTAACATGTGAATTAAGTCCCCTAAGTCCCTAGTAAAGGAATAAATTAGGTATAAGACTTATTCACACCAACATCCCCCCTTAAGTGCAACTTAGGGAGGAACAAACCAATGCAAACATGCAAAAGATGGATCCTGACAACAAGGCATGATGAGGTACCCATGTACAAAACAAAAAACTCTCATAAGCGGAGAAAAAGAGAAACACCCTGTGGGAGAAAACTCCTCTCCAAAAGAGAGAAAAAGCTACAAAGAAAGATAAAAACTAATGAAGGAAGGAGGACTCATCAAGATTAGGTACTCTTCAAAATTTTTAAAAAATTTAATAAAACATCCAACACTAAAAAAATTTGGGTGTTGTTGGCCAGTTAGTGCTGGAAAACTTGCTTCCGGTGGTAATAATTGTTGAATAAACTTAGGGGTGAAAATCGGGTTTCCAGTACCTCTAGGCAGAGATAGATTGAAAACCAAGAACCTGATAGTCTATTGTCGATACAAAAAAAGAAGAAGCAAAAAAAAAAAACAACATAATAATCTACTTCCTATCCCTTTTTGTGCCAGGAACTCTTTGGGATGAGAATTAGGGGGGGTCTAGCCTGTTCATCTAGCATTTCCTTTTTGCTATCTATACTTGTGCAATTTTGCACACACGCCCCACTTGGAGTAGGGACCCTCTGTTTTCTATTTTCGGATGTCTCTTGGACCTTTGGTTTTTTATTAGATTTGTCCTTTTGAGGTCTCGAGATGTTGGTCTTGCTTACCTTGGTCTTACCCTGAAGGTTGACTCAATCAAACTTGTTTTTTTTAACAGGGTCCGGGTTTTGACCTGGGTCCAGGATTTTCTGGCTCACCCAGATTCTCTCGGGTCCTGGTTCATTGTCTGTCAATGTTGGATTTTCCGGAGTCTGGGTATATGGTTGAATCGGGGATTTTCTGGATCACGTGGATTTTCCCAGACTCCGTCCGAGTCCTGGAGGGGTGCGTCGTCTGTGAAATTCAAGCTCACCAGGATAGTCCGTCTGACCCGGATATTCCCAGAATTTCATTTTGAACTCAAGTTTCCAGATTTCCTTAATATGTCTTGTCAGACATTAATGCTATGGGTACATCTTCTCTGGCGTGAGTGTGGGCGAATTTAAGGTCTTTTGGTGCTCTTCTTGATTTCATTGTTCATTTTCTATTTGCTCTAGCACTTGAGTTTGTTATTTCTTGAGCCTTGATAGGTGGATTTGGTCTGTTCGTGTGTGGATTCCTTGGGCGTTTGTGTTAATATTATTGCCGCTAGGGTACCTTGATTCACAGTGATTTCCTTGGGCTCGAGGTTCATTTGGATTTAATCCATGGTAAGTCATTGTTGACTTCTCTTATTGTTTTGCGCTTTGTAATTGAATCTTTCAAGTCATTGTTGATGATTATTTGGGTCGGCCCTTGTTTGTTTTCATGGTTACATATTTATCGAATTTGGGTTTGATTCACCTTTCCACGGGTTTTAACGCCTGCACTACGCATCCCTTCTTTTTTGATTGAATTTCAGGTGTACCCCTGTGACTAGGTGTTCCTATTAGGGCCTTGCCTTGCTGGCACGTAATCTGGTTTGATTTGTGAAGTTAGGGTTTCGATATGTCTTCCCAAGGTTTTTATGTTTGGTGGAGTTTTCGTGACCCTTATGTCCTATGTCTAGCTCGACCTTGTTCGCAACACTTGGGACCCTGGTGTGCCCTAGTTTGATCATTTTGAGGGATAGTGTCTAAATTTTGAGCTTGCCCTAACTCTCATGGTGGAGGATTTAGTTGTCAGGTTTAGGGCATCATTGTTTCGACACAAGGATTAACCATTTGAGAGTCCTGGGAGTTTAAATTCAAGTACAATCAAAATTCAGCTTATTAGGGTTGAGTTTATGTTCATTGGATTCAGATGGGGGGTTTGAATGATCACTCGATTAATGGTCTGCAAGTTGAACGATCTTCGGGTTTCCAAGGCATCCGCAGAGTTCCCATGCACCCGGATTTTCCCGGATTACTTCATTTTCCCAGATTTTTCCATCTCCCTGAAGTATGATGAGTCCTCAGAATTTCGAGTTGCCCGAGGAAATCCGAACTACCCGGATTTTTCTGATTTTCTGCCTGGTTCCACTTGATTTTAATTTTCGGAATTGAAGTAATGAATCAAAATTTGGATGATGATTTCTTGTTGCTAAATGGATGAATCTCATGATAATTATGTATCTCTTTTGTCCATATTGATGATTTATTTGATGAAATGATGTCTTGGCAGTGGGAGTCCGTCTGGGTCAGATTTCTCTGAAATTCTGCCCCGACTGGATTTTCCCGGATTACTTCATTTTCTGGATTGTTTAAGATTGATGATTAATGATTTATCTTAATGATTTCATGTGGTTTCGAGGCTAACCTTTTGATTGAAATGTGGATGATAATTGGATTTTCATGAGGCTCTTTTATGAATACAAGCTGAATCAAGCAAGGCAGCAACAGGAAAGTCCAAGGGGGATACAAAAGGATCTTCAGTTACAGATGCAGAAAAGATAAGACTGGATGTGAAAAATCAGTTGCCGGATAGTAAGTTGGCTTCAGTTTGGTCAGAGGTTTCAGACACCAATGTGGGAGCTTGGAGATATGAGGAATTCAAAGAAAGGACAACTCAGAGAGATTTATCGGTCTTGACCAAGGGAGTGGTGAAATCTGGACTGGCTCATGTGGTAGGATTTCCTCCTGCAGTTCAATGTTATGAATTAATATTAGAGTGTGCCCGACACTATGACTTTGATATGCAGAGGATTGTCAGCACTGATGGGAGAGTATTGGAAAACTTTAATCTAGTTTCCATTGCCCAGGAATTTGATATGCCGGACTTACCATGTGTTTGTGCCTTGGACATGGACTTGGCTAGGACTTATTATGAGGATGAACCTACCAAAGCCGTGTAGATGATCAATTCTTGGCTGGAAAAGCCAAAATCTCATTTCTCCAAGCTACCTAAACAGTTACATAGGGTCAAGTTTCGACAAGATATATATGATGCAATCACACTTTTGAGCAGGGTGGCAGGCTTGAAGAGTGCTGGGGCATTGGAGAATTGGATGGTGCATGTCATTAACAAGATTGAGCTAGGCATCAATTACCATTGGGAAGGGATTATTAGTGCAATGATTGATAGACAGATGAGAGATGTGCTGGAGACAAATAAATTCACCATGACATCTTATGTGGTATATGTACTTGCCAGATTTTATCCATACAGGGGATTGAATCCAAAAGGAACATTTGGGCAAGATGTCATCTATGAGGTGTACCCTGAGCTGCACCTAGGGAATTTGAATTATAGAAGAGCAAATGATGCATTCACTATGCATATTACTAGGTTGCTTTAGAACGCAGAGCATGTGAGAATTTCTAATGGAGCCAAGGAACTGATTAAAAGATATGGAGCCTGGTTTATACAATTCCCCACCTTCTCCTATATCAGAATTGATGGATGTCCCACTACTCCATATAGATTGCCAAGATATCCCACTGACCACATCGTACTCTTGGAGGTTACCTGACAGATATGTGATTTCAATGTTATTGTTAAAAATGAGAAGCAAAAGACAGGGTTTGGTGGGGATTTTCCCTTGAAAATTGGTATAAGTGAGGTTTGTCCTTCAATCCAATCGGCTCATGCATCAGGGGAGGAGTTGAGTACTTTTGGTTTCTCTTTCCATTCTAAGAGGGTAGGCTTTGACATCACTGGCGAAGCACATAAGAAGGCTACTAAAGAATATAATCACAAAGATGATCTAGAGGATTACTGGGCGAACAACAAGGATGACTTTGAGGTGAGACAGAAAAGGTATTCTAGGCTTCCAGTTGATGTAATCAGGATGTACAATGTCAAGTTGATTACTGATCAGTTGGAAGATGACAAAAATTTAGTCCAGGATCATGCATTTGAATCAGTCAAGGATAGACCCATTGGAAAGATAAACTGGTCAAAAGGGAAGTAACTGAACTAGAGGAATTGATGGCTCCTATTGTGAAATCCACCAGGTCATGGCTGAAACATAAAGTATGGGAATTGGAGAGTGAAAAGGTACCTTGTACTTTTAATTTCATGGGAAATTTGAATGCTCATTCTACCTTAGAGGAGTTAGGTGAGGATGATTCTATAGGCAAAACTAAGGTAGGCTCCCCTTTTAAGATTAAAATTAGAGGCCCTAAGGAGGGTGAACCTGAAAAGAAAAGAAAACCTAGGGGAAAGAAGATGAGTCATACTTTGAAAAAAGGTAAGTCTACCGAAGGGGAGGAACTTGAGAAAGCAGAGAAAGAAGACATTCCTCCAGAGCCAAAAAGGACAAGGATAACTAGGGCCTCTTAGAAGAAAGATCAAGAAACTTCTAAGGATAAGGCAGACCCTCATGTGGTTAATGTGGAGAGTTCAGGAGAGAAAACTCAGGTTTATTCAAGAAGGTCAAGAACTCCATCTCCCAAAGAGATTATGCAAAAGGCAGATCCCCTTCTAATGGCATCCACTATAGAGCAGCAGAAAGATACCTCTCCTTCATTGGGTATACCTGAACAGATGACTCATGAAGAGAATGAGACCAGTGAGGAAGTGGAACCGTTTAAGGATGGGGAACTTTATGGCACAACTGCTGAGTTTGAGGTAGGATATGTGGAGATGCATCATTCTCTACTGGTACAATGTGAGGATTCTCCTACAAATAGTAAAGATAATAGATCCCCTGAGAAAGAGGATGTTCTTGTTAAGACTCCATCACCCTTGCAAGAAGAGGAGCCAAAAATGGGAAACAAATGTGGTCAATCTCCTGAAAAGGAAAAGGATAAGATGGTAGATCAGCATGAAGAGGTCAAGAAGGATGAAATCCGAGTGGATCCTGCTGTTCTGGATTGGCTAGACAAAGAGATCAGAAGGAAACGGGTCATTGTTGAGGACACTCCTCTCAATTGGGATGAAATGTTGGCCAAGGTTGGAAAGGGTAAGAGGAAGAAGGTAGCCAAGGTGGTTTCCAAGATCGGAAGGGATGAAGATAGTAACAGGGTTATTCATATTGCTACCCCTGCTGCTGGTAAAAGTAAAGATGGGGTCACCGGGAAGGATTATGATGTACATACCATTAATCTTGGGCCCACTTCTATGACCCACTTCTATGGAACAAGATATTAAAGAATATGAGGGGTCCAGTGCAGTGATCATTGGGAGATTGAGGAAGGAAACATAGTCTAAGCATGAACTAAAGAAAGAGAATGAAAGGCTTAGGAAATGTCTGGAGGATTTAATGAAGCCCTTACAATCTTTTCACCCATCCTCTTCTGCTACTGCTGGTTTCTTGCAAAAGGAGACCATCTCTAAAATAGAAAAGATGAAAGCTTCTACTCTGGCTACAATAAATTGGTTGCAGGAGGTACAGGCTAAGGGAGATGATGCAATAAAGGAGATCCTTTCAACTGGAAAGGATGCAATAAGGGCTAAGGATTCGTTAGATTATGTTTTATCTAAGGATAAGGAGGACACTGATCTCTTATTTCAGAAAACCAAAACAATCATGGAGTATAGCAAGGATCAGCTGGTTGTTGATAGAATTATTTCTTCATCTAGGGTTAATGAGCCTTGGGAATGGTTTGAAGCCCTGTAGATTCGACAAAAAATCATCAAGAAAATCTACAAACAAAGGAAGCAGATAGATGGTTATTTAACTAGTGTTTATGATGGATGCATCACCTTTTTTGAGATAATGACTTGAAGGAGGAAGATCGCTCCTAGGTACTTGAGTTTGGAACAATTGAGGGAATGGTGGCATGATGTTTATGCCCCTAATATTGAAAACTCTGTGACAGGGCACCAATTGGATGATGCGGCTACTTATCTGGCTGTGATGGATAAGTACTTGGCATATAAGGGCGACTGGGATACAACGGTTAAGCAGTCAAGGGAAGAGATTGAATCAATTGAATGTTGGCTCAAAATCCTACCCTTACCATGAGTTAGATAAGGTGTTTTTGAAAGTTCATGAATTGCTGGATCAGAACAAGGATAAGGGAGGTGGTAGTTAATATCATGCCAGCTTTGTGATTTTTGCTTCCCTATTATTATAGGGCATATGTTGATCCGGGTTGCATTGAGTAATTTGTTTTGGCCAACCTTGATGATGTATCGACATTTAATGTGTGCCTTATTTTTAATTTCCTGAGGCCGACTTGTTTTGGCTATTTTATTTTGTAAATGTCTAGCTGGGCTGACATGTTTTGAGGGTTCTCATTAAATTGGCATTCCTGCCTCATTTGTAAAAGGTTGAATAGATAATAGAGAATTAGACAAACTAGACAAAGAAAAGAGCTAGAGCATTCTGTAGTAGAGATAGTAGTTAGTTCTTTCAAGCAAGTGTTGTAACACAAAACAATGGAGTTGTTGCTATATTTTGGTGATCTAATACAATTGAAGGCATTGTGGTTTCTCTGGTGAATTCTTTTGTGTTAGTTAACTTTGCATGGTTCCTGTTGTTCCATCTTTTGAAATTGCTTGAAGATAGAAGATTTGATGTTAAATTTAGAATTAGATTAGTTTGGTGAATAATGTTCATGGTTTCATGCTTGGAATGTTTGTAGCAGTCTCTGGTCTATACTCCTAGTAACTATCTGATTGTAGTAGGCTGGTGAAGTCAACCTGGACCATACATCTATTTGTGCTTAGTTTGATTGTTGATGAATGTCTATGATTTGAAAATCTGTATGCCTTAGAAGATTGCACCTTTCTTGTGATATTGCATTGTGGGTTAAGCAGGAATTGGTTATTTGAGATTGGTCCATTCTAGGTATTTATCATTTGCATTGTTCATCTTAGAAATAGTTTGGATTTCGTTATATCTCTTACACCCTCATCTTTTGCTGTTTCTTATCATTTGGTTAGATTTAGGACTTAAGATCATAACGTTGCAAAATTTGATGAATTGAAAAGATACAGTTTGCTTGTAGTAAGGTCTGATTGTGATTACTAGCATTTTCACATATTATCTGAGTTGTTTGTGCATTGTCAAGACCTGACACCCGAGAGACCTTGGGGTGATTTTCAGCACTTTATTGTTGAAGATTATCTTTCAAGAGAGATAGAATATCATTTTCTATCTGAGTTGTTGCTGTGCAGAAAACACCATCAACAGATTGGCGCTAGAAGGAGTTCCTGAATGAGCTCACTGGATTGTTTCTTAAACGCCATCTCTCCTAAGAGATATAGAAGAAATACCAGATCTACCACAGGAGAGGAGGATTTATAGGAATTACAATTCCCCACTAGGTCAAGGAGGACTAAAGGGGAGAATCATCATCACCCATCCCTTCACCAGTATCATCTGCATCTTCACTTCTAAAAGTTGAAGCCATACCCATCCTTGAGGCAACTCCCACTTAGCAACCCTAGCCTATCATTAATCAACCACAACCACCACCACCACTCTTACCAATTGCTTTCCTCACTAATAATCCATATCCCTTGTTTTTCAATGCTTACAATGTTATGCCCAAGAACCCTAAGAATTTCTTTTCGAAATTTCATGTTATTGACCCAAACAAGACTGCAGAGGAGCATATTAGGATCTTCCAAACCTGTCTCAAAGATAGAGGAATTGCTCATGAGGATGTTGCCTGCAGGTTGTTTCCTTATTCATTGGGAGAGGAGGCATTTTACTGGTACAATCACCTCCCATCAGGTTCAATTCTTAACTAGAATGATCTTGAAACTGCTTTTTTATAGAAGTTTAGAATACCCATTAGCGCAAATGAATTGTATTTGGAATTCACTAGAGTCAAGAGGGAGGCTAATGAACCCATATCCAACTTCAATAATAGGTTCCATCGTGTGTATACCAGACTTCAAGACCCTTATGTCTTGGATGATGCTACGGCCCTGGGAGTCTATTATGAAGAATTGGACAACCTTACAATGACCTTTCTGAAATGGAGACCTAATCCTCCAGCCTGCCTAGTTGATGCTTATACAGAAGCAGTCAAGCTTAACACAAATTTAAGGCAACATTTGGCTGGACCATTGCCTTCTTTAGGACCAGTTGCACATCCAAACTAGGTTCAGGCAGTGAATCAGGCACTCACCAATCATATGCCAATCATGAATCCAATACCTCAATTGTCTTTGGTACCACATCCCGGTCTCCCATGAGCCAGGTCTCTTCTATAATGAATTTCCCACAGCAGCATGTTAACCAACCATTGTGTCAGCAACAGCCAACTAGTTTCCCTACCTACTGCAGCATTCTGAAGTGTTGCACCAGTCCATGGGATCTACTACAATGTCTGTCCTCCTCAGAGTAATCCAAGCCAGATCCCTTATGGAGATCCAAATAAAGATACAGTTGATGAAATGGCTGAGCAGATTAAAAAGTTAAACTTAGAGGTGACTTACCTAAGGAATCAAAATAGCCAATTACAAGCTGCTTAGAGAAATTTACAATCCAATCAGAACAGAGAACATCCACAGGGGCATAATTTTTATAGAAGACAGCGTAATGAAAGGGGGTACAACAATGACAGAGGATATAATCCGAATAGAGGTTATAACAATGAGAGAGGATTCAATAATGACAGAGGGTACAATAATGATAGAAGACAAAATTTTGATAGAGGACAAGGAAGTGGGCCAGGATTTGATAGGAGGCAGTCACATGGGAAAAATAGGACATGGAATACAAGACCTAATAATGGAGTCCCCACTCCCTTGGATCAACCAGTCAATCAACCTCTCAACCAATTCGTTAATCAGCTAGTCAGTCAAGACAAGCCTCCTAGTGGTGTATATCTGGCTGAGGCTGCCCTGTCAGGATGGTGTAGGTTCCATAAGACAAGCCAACATTCTAATTTAGAATGTCCAGAATTCCAAACTACAGCCTCTATTTTCTAGTATGAAGTGGAAAGTAATGCAAATGGTCAAGAGATTGTTCCCTCCATCCCCTATGACTCTCCTGTGTTGGTGCTAAATCATGCCCCTTTTCCAGCAAGTGAAGAAAATGTTCCAGAAGAAGAATCTGATTCCCAGGAGGATAAAATAGATCAAATCTACAATGGAGATGAGGTGTCTTAGTTATTCAATGAGGAGGCAACAAATGGTAATGGCCCCCTGGATCAGGAAGAGGCTTATGTTGAGGAAGTGCAGATGTTCTAGAGGCAAGGTAAAGGATATGATTTAAGAGACATGCCCCATAGACGCCTGCAGGCTGGGGGTCCTTTCACCACCTCCATTCCTCCTAATAATTTTAATATCCCTCCAGACCCAAGTGCTAGTAATAATCCGCCCTTTCCACATCTTTCTAGGTAATACTTTTCAATGGAAAGACAAGCTCAAACTGACCCACAGAAGGAAAAAACTGTTCAAGCAGGTAAAGATAAGGTAGAAGAATCCTCCAGGGACATCCCCACTAATCTAAGTGAGGAGCAAATGGCTTTGTATATTGCTGAGGAGTTCAAGAAATTATAGGTAAATCTTTCAGTATTCGAGTTACTAAGGTCCCCAACATTTAGGAATGTAGTTCTAGGTACCTATGATGCACATCCTGTGTCTTTGGATAAATCTTCCAGTGAGAGTGTCAACAAGGTTACTGGTTCTCAGGCTGTGAAGACACAAAACCAAGCCTATCAGACTAACTTGCCCCGTGGAGATAAAGGAAGGGAGAAAGACAAGACTCAAGTGGCCCAGGTAGATACTCAACCAACTTTGTTTAAATGGAAGACAGATACCCCACCATTCTTGATCTGTGTGTGCATATTCGGTAAGAATTTACATAACTGTTTATTGGATTCTGGTGCTTCTACTAATGTGATGCCATTTGGAGTATGTAGAGTTTTAGGGATTACACCTGCTGACTCTCAGAAGAAGGTAACTCAGTTGGATAGAATTGAAGTAAATATAGTGGGAGAATTAAACATGATTCACATGCAAGTAGCTTCTGACCCAAGAATCCAATAGGTTATTAATATTCAAGTAGCTGATATCCCTGATGCATATGGCCTAATTCTAGGAAGAGATTTTACGAATGCCCTAAATGGATATGTATCTACCGATCACTCCCACATGTGGCTTCCCTGGAAAGGGGTGCCAAATTAGATCAGAATTGAGAGAGAACCAAGAATGAAATACATGATTACGGAATATCAAAATACTTCGAATGAAGTTTTGATATCAGAAGTAGGCATGGGAAATTATATGCTATCAACTCCTTATGAGGAGTCAGATTTAGAGGAGGAATTGATTCTACATGCGATATCTATTGATACAGAAACAAAATCCAACAATGCTACTGTTCTGACAAGATCAATAAAGGAAGAGGATGAATCCGAGGACAATCAGATTAGCCTACTAAACAGTTTCCAGGAATTCATTAGGCAGTGTATTGAAAACCAGGTTCACCTCGGCGGGAGGACAAACTTCGAAGAGTTACTCTTATCTAACTGGTGTAGAGTTCACAATGCTTCCCATTCAGAACGGGAATGCTGTTTATGCCAAATAGTGGTAGAACGAGTACAAAGATGTATAAATCCAACCCTAGCAGTCAAGACGGACATGCAAAGCCCTCTAGAAGATTATAAAGCAAATAAAGTAATGTCGTCCGAGGAACCCTCCAGCAGTAATAACTCGAAGGATATGAAGAAGAAGAATACAACCGCTGAATGCTGGACCCTCAGATTTGATGGATCTAAATCCAAGCATGGAGCTGGAGCAGGATTCAAATTGATTAGCCCAAAAGGTAAAAACTTCTTTGCAGCCCATATACTTCAATTTCACTGTACTAATAACGTAGTAGAATATGAGGCATTGATTCATGGACTTCTTATGGCACTCAAGAAAAAGGTTAAGGTTCTACAAGTTTTCGGTGATTCTGAGCTGGTAATTAAGCAAGTAAGGAAACAATATTCATGCCATGATAGGAGAATGAATAATTATAGGCATAGAGTATGGGACCTCATTGAGGGATTTGATGCCTTCAATATTCAACTGATACCACGACAGAAGAATCAAACTGCAGACTCTCTGGCCCAGGCAACAAGCACTCTGCAGCCCCTATCTTTGTCAAGGTTAAAAAAGTTTACTATAGAACGAAATCCTCTGCCATTAGTTCCGAACAATGTTACTAACTTTCAGGTATTCGAGGATGAGAAGCATATCCTAGACTTTATTACAAACATAGATGTTTTCGCTTCCCAAATCATTGATGAAATAGAACTCCAAGAAGCAGAACTAGATTTGGAGGGAGTGATAAATTTGAAGTCTAATACCATTCCAAGGGGAATGGTACAGTTGGAGCGAATTTTTGATCTGGACAAGATTAGAGATCAGGAGCAAGATTCTAAAAAGAAATCTATCAGTGGACAATGTGATACTTACAATATGGGAATTGAAGATGTTAAGAACATTTTTATTGGCCAGGTATGCACTCCAAAAGAAAGACAAGGAATAATTGAAGCATTGCATAGCTTTCTGGATATAGTAGCTTGGAGTTATGATGACCTGAAAAATTATGATACATTAGTCATAACTCATACTATACCTCTGAAGCCAGGGGCTAGGCCTTTCAGGCAGAGACAAAGACCAATTGACGCATTACTGGAGCCGGTTATATAGAAAGAAGTTCAGAAATTACTGTCTTCCAGAATTATATTTCCTGTCAGGCATTCAACATGGGTGGCGAACCTAGTCCCAGTAAGGAAAAAGAACGGGGAAATTAGACTTTGTGTTGATTTCAAAAATCTAAACAGATCGTTAGAAAAGGACAATTATCTAGTTCCTTCATTGGATGAAGTACTTCAAGTGGTTAATGGTTCTCAGATGATGTCCTTTCTGGATGACTATTCAGGGTACAACCAAGTAATGGTTCAATACGAGGACAGACACAAGAGTGCTTTCACAACTAAATGGGGTACCTTTGCTTATAGGAGGATGCCTTTTGGTCTCATTAATGCTGGGGCTACATTTCAAAGGGCCATGGATATTGCCTTTAAAGATATCATAGGCAAGTGCATTATTATTTATATGGATAATCTAACTATCTTTTCCAAAAATAGAGGGGACCACATCTCTGACTTACGCAAAGTGTTTCAAAGGTGCAGGGAATTCGGCATATCCCTGAATCCTAAAAAGTGTACTTTTGGAGTGACAGAAGGGAAATTGCTGGGACATGTCATATCTGAAAAGAGAATTGCTATTGATCCAGAAAGAGTGGAGGCCATACTGAAGATTTAGCCACCTGCTAGCAAAAAAGAGATGAAGTTTTTCTTTGGCAAGATCAACTTCGTCAGGAAATTCATTACTGGATTTGCTGAAATTGTTAAACCGCTGAATGCAATGTTGAAGCAGGATGCTAAAGTTGAATGGAATGCAGAAGCAAAGGAGGCTTTTGCAGAAATCAAACGAGCCATTGCTGATGCTCTGGTATTGGTAAGTCCTGATTACAGTAAGCCCTTTTACATCTATTCATTTGCTTCAGACCATTCATGTGTGGGAATGTTGACTCAGAAGTCAAATGAGGGAAATGAGCATCCTATTGCTTTTATGAGTGCACCATTAAAGGATGTTGAGTTGAAATATCCGAGTGTAGAAAATTAGGCATATGCCCTGGTTAGAGTAGTGAAGAAATTCAAACATTATATCCTCAGGAATAAGGTTTATGCAATTGTCCCAGATCCAACAGTTAAGTTACTATTGATACAAAATGAGTTAGGTGAGCATAGAGCTAAGTGGGTGACAATGCTACAAGAATACGACATTGAGATCCAACCCATGAAGTTGGTAAGAGGGCAAGGACTCACTCAGACTATGGCTGAAATGGGGTCTGAACTGACTGTTCAAAATTATAATCTTGAGGAGGTTTCCCCAGGTGGCTGGTATGATGATATAGTTTATTACTTGCTGAACCAACGATCCCCAAGCCATCTTAATGCTATTCAGAGGAGAGCTCTACGACGGAAGAGCGATAGTTTCATGCTAAAGGGAGCTGTTCTGTACAAGAGAAATCATGAAGGCATTTATTTGAGGTGTCTTGGGAAACAAGAAGCTGAAAGGGTGATGAATGAATTTCATGAAAAGTATGGCACTGGCCATGGTTCTACTATTGCCACAACAAATCAGATCTTGAGGGCTGGGTATTATTGACCCACATTGTTCAAGGACGTTCACCATCATGTCAGGACCTGTCACACTTGCCAGATTGCAACAACGAAAGAAAGGTATGCAGCATTCCCACTTCAACCGGTTACTGAGGTAAGGCCTTTTGCTCAGTGGGGTATGGACTTTATAGGTCCTATAAACCCACCATCTTCTGCGGGACACAGGTACATTCTAACTATTACTGATTATTTCACAAGGTGGACTGAGGCTTTCACTTGTAGGCAATGTACATCTGAGGTAGTGATTGATTTTCTAGAATTTTCTATTATTAACTGATTTGGATGTCCTATTTCTGTTGTCTGTGATAATGGTCCTACTTTCGCATATTTAAATTTTTCAAACTGGGCTTTTGATCATGGCATTATTATAAAGTTTGCATCTAATTACTACCCCTAGGGTAACGGTCTGGCAAAATCTTCCAATAAGAACTTACTGACTGTTATCCGTAAGTTGTTGGAGAGGAACCCAAAAGACTGGCACACCCAACTTCAGTTTTCCCTTTGGGCAGATCGTACAAGGCTTAAGTCATCCATCGAAACATCTCCCTATCACTTAGTATATGGTCTGGAGCCAATATTCCCTATTCAACTCAAGATCCCAACCTTGCAATTTATTAATGAGTTTTACAATGAGGGGGATAGAAGGGAGGCTAGGTTGACAGAGCTACTTAACCTTGAGGAGAAAAGAGACAATGCCCTTGAGAACTTTGCCAAACATCAAGGGGTAGTTAAAAGGTGGTTTGACAGAAGGGCTAGGGTCAAAGCTTTTAGGATTTTTGACCTTTTATTATACTGGGGTAAACCTCATGATCGAAAAGGGGACCATGGGAAATTTGATAAACTGTGGCTCGGTCCATACCAGATTGCTGAAATACTTGGAGATAATGCCTTCTGTCTGAAGACTCTCATGGGGGAAGATATTCCACTACCTGTTAATGGGTAGTATTTGAAACATTATTTCCAATCCTGAGCTATTTTCAGCTCCCTATTTTGTATATAGTTAGTTTAGGTTGCTTTCTATTGTCTGCTTTGTTAGAATAGATTTCCTTTCGTTTCCTATTTCTACTTTGGTTAGAGTAGGTCTCTTTTCAAATTTTTCTCGCTTTGTTTTGGTTAGAGTAGGTCTCTTTTCAGTTTTTTCTCACTTTGTTTTGGTTAGAGTAGGTTTGCTTTGGCTTGTTTTGCTTTGGTTTGTGTTGCTCTTGCTCTTGGTTCTTACTCTTTCTGGGATCTCCTGTTGCATTTGTGTTACAGTGGTGACAAAGTAGGTGTGATGCTCTCAGTATTTCCTTCTCAAACTTTAATCATTTTTTTAGAACATCATGGTATGAATTCTCTACCCAATGTCACATACCCTTGTGTCTAAGACAAAGAGTCCTTTAGTCAGATGGAACATGAACACATTAGGGTCTCACATTTTGAATATTAAAGATGCTTGAGGTTATAGAAGAGCCTTATGAAGTTTGCATAGGTAAAAAATCTTTTTTCTACTTTAGTGCCACTGTGGTTCTCATCCCTGAGTGTGAACTTCACTGTTCACAAGTTGAAGTAAAAAAGAAGAAGAGAGAAATAAGTGAAAAGACAAGTAATATCAGGAAAATAAAGAGACAATATCAAAAATTAAAAGACTTAATTCAACTCATTAGGGGAATCTGAATATCTCTATCAGGGCTATAGACGCCTGGTTGGAAGTAGAGCTATGTTCGGGAGAATCACAACGATAACCTCATCGGGGATATGGATTCCCGACCGGCAGCGAGGCTCTATCCAGGGTGCTTTTAGAGTATGAATCTTTATGTAGCCTGTTCAGACCAAGTTTGGTTTCTTTTGCAGCTAAGGGAGGGCAATGAATGCATATGCACACACTTCGACCCTAGTGTAGGAAAAGTTTGGATGACTTGTGGGTTCTTTGGTTTAACCTTAGGTGGTGACTGGATGGATGAGTTGAAATCATAAGTTCTGGGTTCTTGATTCCAGTTTGTCATCGAAATGCTTTGGAGCATTTCCCCAACGGAGTCACCATTTGTTGTGCAATTTTGCACACACGCCCCACTTGGAGTAGGGACCCTCTGTTTTCTGTTTTCGGATGTCTCTTGGACCTTTGGTTTTTTATTAGATTTGTCCTTTTGAGGTCTCGAGATGTTGGTCTTGCTTACCTTGGTCTTACCTTGAAGGTTGAATCGATCAAACTTGTTTTTTTTAACGGGGTCTGGGTTTTGACCTGGGTCTGGGATTTTTCGGCTCACCCGGATTCTGCCAGGTCCTGGTTCATTATCTGTCAATGTCGGATTTTCTGGAGTCTGGGTTTCTGGTTGAATCGGGGATTTTCTGGATCACATGGATTTTCCCAGACATTGTCCGAGTCCCAGAGGGGTGCGTCGTCCACGAAATTCATGCTCACCAGGATAGTCCGTTTGACCCGGATTTTCCTAGAATTCTGTTTTGAACTCGGGTTTATGGATTTCCTCGATATGTCTTGTCAGCCATTAATGCTTGGGGTACGTCTTCTCTGGCGTGAGTGTGGGAGAATTTAAGGTCTTTTGATTCTCTTCCTGATTTCATTTTTCATTTTCTATTTGCTCTAGCACTTGAGTTTGTTCATTCTTGAGCTTTGATCAGTTGATTTGGTCTGTTCGCGTGTGGATTCCTTGGGCGTTTGTGTTGATATTATCGCCGCTAGGGTACCGTGATTCACAGTGATTTCCTTGGGCTCTAGGTTCATTTGGATTTAATCCATGGTAAGTCATTGTTGACTTCTCCTATTGTTTTGTGCTTTGTAATTGAATCTTTCATGTCGTTGTTGATGATTATTTGGGTCAACCCTTATTTGTTTTCATGGTTACATATTTATCGAATTTGGGTTTGATTCACCTTTCCACAGGTTTTAACGCCTGCACTACGCATCCCTTCTTTTTTCGATTGAATTTCGGGTGTACGCCTATGACTAGGAATTCCTGTTAGGGCCTTGCCTTGCTGGCACGTAATCTGGTTTGATTTGTGAAGTTAGGGTTTTGATATGTCTGCCTAGGGTTGTTAAGTTTGGTGGATTTGTCATGACCCTCATGTCTTGTGTCTAGCTCAACCTTGTTCGCAACACCTGGGACCCTGGTGTGCCCTAGTTTGATCATTTTGAGGGATAGTGTCTAAATTTTGAGCTTGCCCAAACTCTCATGGCGGAGGATTTAGTTTTCAAGTTTAGGGCATCATTGTTTCGACGCAAGGATCAACCATTTGAGAGTCTTGGGAGTTTAAATTCAAGTATAATTGAAATTTAGCTTATTAGGGTTGAGTTTATGGTCGTTGGATTCAGATGGGGGGTTTGTATGATCACTCAATTAATGGTCTGCACGTTGAACGATCTTCGGGTTTCTGAGGCATCCGCGGAGTTCCCATGCACCCGAATTTTCCCAGATTACTTCATTTTCCTGAATTTTTCCATTTCCCTGAAGTATGACGAGTCCTCAAAATTTTGAGCTGCTCACGGAAATCCAAACTACCCAGATTTTTTCGGTTTTCTGCCTGGTTCCACTTGATTTTGATTTTTGAAATTGAAGTAATGAATCAAAATTTGGATGATGATTTCTTGTTGATAAATGGATGAATCTCATGATAATTATGCATCTCTTTTGTCTGTATTGATTATTTATTTGATGAAATGATTTCTTGGCAGCGGGAGTCCGTCTGGGTCAGATTTCTCCGAAATTCTGCCCCGATCGGATTTTCCCGGATTACTTCATTTTTTGGATTGTTTAAGATTGATGATTAATGATTTATCTTAATGATTTCATGTGGTTTCGAGGCTAACCTTTTTATTGAAATGTAAATGATAATTGGATTTTCATGAGGCTCTTTTATGAATACAGGCTTAATCGAGCAAGGCAGCGACAAGAAAGTCCAAGGGGGATACAAAAGGATCTTCAGTTACGGATGCGGAAAAGATAAGGCTGGATGTGAAGAATCAGTTGCCGGATAGTAAGTTGGCTTCAGTTTGGTCAGAGGTCTTGGACATCAATGTGGGAGCTTGGAGATACGAGGAATTCAAAGAAAGGACAGCTCGGAGAGATTTATCAGTCTTGACTAAGGGAGTGGTGAAATCTAGACTGGCTCATGTGGTAGGATTTGCTCCTACAGTTCAATGTTATGAATTAATATTAGAGTGTGCCTGACACTATGACTTTGATACACAAAGGATTGTCAACACTGATGGGAGAGTATTGGAAAACTTTAATCCAGTTTCCATTGCCTAGGCATTTGATATGCTAGACTTACCATGTGTTTGTGCCTTGGACATGGACTTGGCTAGGACTTATTATGAGGATGAACCTACCAAAGCCCAGTAGATGATCAATTCTTGGCTGGAAAAGCCAAAATATCATTTCTCCAAGCTGCCTAAATAGTTACACAGGGTCAAGTTCCGACAAGATATATATGATGCAATCACACTGTTGAGCAGGGTGGCAGGCTTGAAGAGTGCTGGGGCATTGGAGAATTGGATGGTGCATGTCATTAACAAGATTGAGCAAGGAATCAATTACCATTGGGCATGGATTATCAGTGCAATGATTGACAGGCAGATGAGAGATGTGCTGGAGACAAAGAAATTCACCATGACATCTTATGTGGTATATGTACTTGCCAGATTTTATCCATACAGGGGATTGAATCTAAAAGGAAAATTTGGGCAAGATGTCATCTATGAGGTGTACCTTGAGCTGCACCTAGGGAATCTGAATTATAGAAGAGCAAATGATGCATTCACTATGTAGATTACTAGGTTGCTTCAGAATGTAGAGCATGTGAGAATTTCTGATGGAGCCAAGGAACTGATTAAAAGATATGGAGCCTGGTTTATACAATTCCCCACCTTCTCCTATATCAGAATTGATGGATGTCCCACTACTCCATATAGATTGCCAAGATATCCCACTGACCACATCGTACTCTTGGAGGTTACCTGACAGATATGTGATTTCAATGTTATTGTTAAAAATGAGAAGCAAAAGACAGGGTTTGGTGGGGATTTTCCCTTGAAAATTGGTATAAGTGAGGTTTGTCCTTCAATCCAATCGGCTCATGCATCAGGGGAGGAGTTGAGTACTTTTGGTTTCTCTTTCCATTCTAAGAGGGTAGGCTTTGACATCACTGGCGAAGCACATAAGAAGGCTACTAAAGAATATAATCACAAAGATGATCTAGAGGATTACTGGGCGAACAACAAGGATGACTTTGAGGTGAGACAGAAAAGGTATTCTAGGCTTCCAGTTGATGTAATCAGGATGTACAATGTCAAGTTGATTACTGATCAGTTGGAAGATGACAAAAATTTAGTCCAGGATCATGCATTTGAATCAGTCAAGGATAGACCCATTGGAAAGATAAACTGGTCAAAAGGGAAGTAACTGAACTAGAGGAATTGATGGCTCCTATTGTGAAATCCACCAGGTCATGGCTGAAACATAAAGTATGGGAATTGGAGAGTGAAAAGGTACCTTGTACTTTTAATTTCATGGGAAATTTGAATGCTCATTCTACCTTAGAGGAGTTAGGTGAGGATGATTCTATAGGCAAAACTAAGGTAGGCTCCCCTTTTAAGATTAAAATTAGAGGCCCTAAGGAGGGTGAACCTGAAAAGAAAAGAAAACCTAGGGGAAAGAAGATGAGTCATACTGTGAAAAAAGGTAAGTCTACCGAAGGGGAGGAACTTGAGAAAGCAGAGAAAGAAGACATTCCTCCAGAGCCAAAAAGGACAAGGATAACCAGGGCCTCTAAGAAGAAAGATCAAGAAACTTCTAAGGATAAGGTGGACCCTCATGTGGTTAATGTGGAGAGTTCAGGAGAGAAAACTCAGGTTTATTCAAGAAGGTCAAGAACTC
Source organism: Sequoia sempervirens (assembly GCA_007258455.2). Lineage (NCBI taxonomy): Eukaryota > Viridiplantae > Streptophyta > Pinopsida > Cupressales > Cupressaceae > Sequoia > Sequoia sempervirens. The sequence continues at coordinate 324,413,612 of VDFB02047230.1, read as the reverse complement.
TATCTCCCAAAGAGATTATGCAAAAAGCAGATCCCCTTCTAATGGCATCCACTGTAGAGCAGCAGAAAGATACCTCTCCTTCATTAGGTATACCTGAATAGATGACTCATGAAGAGAATGAGACCAGTGAGGAAGCATAACCATTTAAGGATGGGGAACTTTATGGCACAGCTGTTGAGTTTGAGGTAGGAGATGTGGAGATGCATCATTTTCCACTGGTACAATATGAGGATTCTCCTACAAATAGTAAAGATAATAGATCCCATGAGAAGGAGGATGTTCTTGTTAAGACTCCATCACCCTTGCAAGAAGAGGAGCCAGAACTGGGAAACAAATTTGGTCAATCTCCTGAAAAGGAAAAGGATAAAATTCTAGATCAGCATGAAGAGGTCAAGAAGGATGAAATCCAAGTGGATCCTGTTGTTCCGGATTGGCTAGACAAAGAGATCAGAAGGAAACAGGTCATTGTTGAGGACACTCCTCTCAACTGGGATGAAATGTTGGCCAAGATTGGAAAGGGTAAGAGGAAGAAGGTAGCCAAGGTGGTTTCCAAGATCGAGAGGGATGAAGATAGTAATAGGGTTATTCATATTGCTACCCCTGCTGCTGGTAAAAGTAAAGATGAGGTCACTAGGAAGGATTATGATGTACATACCATTAATCTTGGCCCACTTCTATGGAGCAAGATATTAAAGAATATGAGGGGTCCACTGTAGTGATCATTGGGAGATTGAGGAAGGAAACACAGTCTAAGCATGAACTAAAGAAAGAGAATGAAAGGCTTAGGAAATGTCTGGAGGATTTAATGAAGCCCTTACAATCTTTTCACCCATCCTCTTCTGCTACTGCTGGTTTCTTGCCAAAGGAGACCATCTCTGAAATAGAAAAGATGAAAGCTTCTAATCTGGCTACAATAAATTGGTTGTAGGAGGTACAGGCTAAGGGAGATGATGCAATAAAGGAGATCCTTTCAACTGGAAAGGATGCAATAAGGGCTAAGGATTCGTTAGATTATTTTTTATCCAAGATAAGGAGGACATTGATCTCTTATTGCGGAAAACCAAAATAATCATGGAGTATAGCAAGGATCAGCTGGTTGTTGATATAATTCTTTCTTCATCCAGGGTTAATGAGCCTTGGGAATGGATTGAAGCCCTGCAGATCCGACAGAAAACCATCAAGAAGATCTACAAACAAAGGAAGCAGATAGATGGTAATTTAACTAGTGTTTATGATGGATGCATCTCCTTTTTTGAGATAATGACCGGCAGGAGGAAGATCGCTCCTAGGTACTTGAGTTTGGAACAATTGAGGGAATGGTGGCATGATGTTTATTCCCCTGATATCAAAAACTCTGTGACAGGGCACCAATTGGATGATGCGGCTACTTATCTGGTTGTGATGGATAACTACTTGGCATATAAGGGTGACTGGGATACAATGGTTAAGCAGTCAAGGGAAGAGATTGAATCAATTGAATGTCGGCTCAAAATCCTACCCTTACCATCTGTTGCTGAGTTAGATAAGGTGTTTTTGAAAGCTCATGAATTGCTGGATCAGAACAAGGATAAGGGAGGCGGTAGTTAATATCATGCCAGCTTCATGATTTGTGCTTCCCTATTATTATAGGGAATATGTTGATCCGGGTTGCATTGAGGAATGTGTTTTGGCCGACCTTGATGATGTATCAACATTTAGTGTGTGCCTTATTTTGAATTTCTTGAGGCCGACTTGTTTTGGCTATTTTATTTTGTAAATGTCTAGTTGGGTTGACATGTTTTGAGGGTTCTCTTTAAATTGGCATTCCTACCTCATTTGTAAAAGGTTGAATAGATAATAGAGAATTAGACAAGCTAGAAGGAGAAAAGAGCTAAAGCATTCTGTAGTAGAGATAGTAGTTAGTTCTTTCGAGCAAGTGCTGTAACACAGAACAGTGGAGTTGTTGCTATATTTTGGTGATCTAATACAATTGAAGGTATTGTGGTTTCTCTGGTGAATTCTTTTGTGTTAGTTAACCTTGCATGGTTCCTGTTGTTCCATCTTTTGAAATTGCTTGAAGATAGAAGATTTGATGTTAAATTTAGAATTAGATTAGTTTGGTGAATAATGTTCATGGTTTCATGCTTGGAATGTTTGTAGCAGTCTTTGGTCTATACTCCTAGTAACTATCTGATTGTAGTAGGCTAGTGAAGTCAACCTGGACCATACATCTATTTGTGCTTAGTTCGATTGTGGATGAATGTCTATGATTTGAAAATCTATATGCCTTAGAAGATTGCACCTTTCTTGTGATATTGCATTGTGGGTTAAGCAGGAATTGGTTATTTGAGATTGGTCCATTCCAAGTATTTATCATTTGCATTGTTCATCTTAGAAATAATTTGGATTTCGTTATATCTCTTACACCCTCATCTTTTGCTGTTTCTTATCATTTGGCTAGATTTAGGACTTAAGATCATAACGTTGCAAAATTTGATGAATTGAAAAGATACAGTTTGCTTGTAGTAAGGTCCGATTGTGATTACCAGCATTTTCACATATTATCTGAGTTGTTTGTGCATTGTCAAGACCTGACACTCGAGAGACCTTGGGGTGATTTTCAACAATTTATTGTTGAAGATTATCTTTCAAGAGAGATAGAATATCATTTTTTGTTTGAGTTGCTGTGCAGAAAACACCATCAACAATACTCCCCCTTTAGTCCTGTACACCTCGTTCTTCTTCCACTCATTGGCCTCACTTCCTCTCGAGATCCTTCTAGGAATTTTTGTTCTATTCAATCTATGGCTTCTTAGTTACTGGCATTATTTTGATAGGAATCACTTGCCAGTTTCTTTCTATCCACTCATAGCCCCACTATATTTTCCATGTCTTTTCATCATGTGCGATTGTCTTCCACATCAATAATCTTTCTGATTGTCATCCTTTGTTGGATCAGGTGGCTACAACATCATTCTGATTTCATTGTGCTACTTCAAATCCTCATCAAGTATCCTGCATAGCCACCTTCTCCTCTATACTCCTCATTGATTGGTGACATATTCGGTATTGGTAATGGTGTTTTTGAAAGTTTTATTTCCTTGTGTTTATTAAATATCTTTATTTCTTGTGCTTAGTCATCATATGCCCCATGGACAGTTCATGCTTAACTCGGGGGGGATTGTACTTATTTTATTATTTTATTAAAAAGCCTTTTCATGTCTATTGTGTCTGCCACTCCTTTTCATTATAACCATTTACTCATAAATCTTCAACATACCCATCTGTATCTTTTGCCATAATTTTATCTCTCATCACCATCATTACTAAAATTGCATGAATAGTTTCATTGTTTCAGTAAGTGGTTTTGTTTTTGAATTGATATTCTTGCCTTGTTACTTGTTACTGTTAATTTCCCATCTGCCACTGTTACAACTTCCTAGTATACCCATCAACATGGTTAAGGATAAATGACCCCATTATGAGCCTACCTCAATGGGTGAGTTCAAAGTTTGCAAGAACAAAGAAGTATATACAGTCTTCAAAGAAGCTCAATGGGACGAGTATTTTAAGAAATTAAGGGGGTTTGACAACTGAGTTGCACATGAATTTGCTTCAAGTTTCAATAGTAAGGAAGTTTTTGTCCAAGGCTTGCAATTCTTTGTTACCGTTGAGCTCATCTCTGATATTATAGGCTTACCATGCACGGGAAAAAATTATTTTCCCGATAATGCAAAGAAATTTGTTGATTTGAAGTCCATCCAAAAGGCATTCTTGTGGAGAGGGGAGTCTATAGAAATGGTGCATGGATAGGGGATGAAATTAACTTCACTACCTGGCATCTGGAAGGGTGTAGCCAGATTTATAATTCAATATATTACCTACGAGGGAAGGTATGTATACATCTATGCTCAACATTTTTGATTAATGTTGCATTTGTAGAGGAAGCATTTCATAAATGTTCATTATTTTCTTTACTTTTCTTTGCATCGCATGAGTCAAGCTCTACAAAAAGGGCATAACAACTCACTGGATCACCATGGGTTAATTAGATTATTAGTTATTCATGCCCTCCATAAAATTTCTCCCCCAGGCGATGGGGATTCCTTTGCCAATTGAATAATGATGCTAGTTTTGGGGATTCTAAAATTTCTTTGGATGAACTTTCAAAGGAGTCCGACACATAAAAAGATTTTGGCACACCCACATTAAACGATGACCCTAGTATAGGCACCCCCAAGCATAAAACTATTGATAGGTCATCTACCAAGTCCTCTGGGAAGAAGAAAACTAAAGCCTTAGAAGCCTCAAGGTCGTCCACTAAAACAATCAAGTAGAAAAGAGCAAGGTCCACAGATTGTCAAAATGAACCAAAATATGACCCACTTGGTGATGGGTGTTGGTGTGAATAATTGTCTTGTACCTAGTTAATTCATTCACTAGGTAATTAGGGGACATATTCACATGCTAAGTTTACTTAGGATAGAATATTCTTTCTAGAAGTCTTATTTGGATTTTCTAGAACTTATCTTATCTAGCTATATGGCATGATTCATAGGTAGTTAGTTGTCTCATGTCATAGGATTAAGACACTTTTCATGATCTTGTCTAATCCTATCTCTCATCCTTTCCTTTATAAGCAAGGCATCTCATGTACATTTGCATTCAATGTTCAACCGTTATTCAATCTTGCATTGTCAAGCAAGCTTTCTTGCCATTCTCTCTCTTGTGGAAGTGGTTTTGGTCTAGCAACTGTTCCTGGGGGTGTTGGGGATTCACCATTTACTCCCACAATGGGAAGGGTAAAGAGAATTATAATAGCCCTTTAAATCCATTGGATGACTTGGCCAATGTGGCTAGTCACATGTAAATCTTGAAGGGAAATGACTCGGATTTAGACGTTATGGTTTTGTATGAAGCCTTAAGAAACCAGCACAAGGCAAGTAGGGAGCACAAAAGATTAAAAAGAAAAATTGCATCAAAACCTAAGAGACAAAAAATAGACACAAGCACTGCAAGAAGACAAATTAGCTGATGTTAAAGATGAACAAGAACCCTCAATTTCACTTGCTAAGTGACTGCCTAGAGATGAACCTTTAGTTGAGCAACAAGATATTGTTCCAGATGAGTCACAATATCCTTCTCCACCACATCCAGATAATGAGGAACCATTTGCTGAGCATGGTACAAGAGAAATAAACGAAGAAGAATTAGTGTAGTAGGATAATGTAGAATCATTAGATGGGGATGCTAAAGAAATAGGGGAAGTGAATGAGAATCCTCTGTCCATTGTTGTAGAATATTTGCAAGTTGAAGGTGAAGAACCCTAACAAACTAATGATGAGGAATCTCTTAATCAGGAAAAGAAAGAGGCTAGAGTGGGCACTAGGATTGAAATAGAGACAAACCAAGAGAAGGATGAAGAGGAATTTGAAGCTAATGAAGTTCTCCTCAAACAAGTGGCAAGCTTACAGGGGTCAATTAAAAGTTTGCAAGAGGAAAATTGGTGCAAGGGCACCAAAACAACTCATTATAAATATGGTATAGTTTGGTTTTGTGATAGGATTTAGGTATGTTTTGAGTCTTTATCATGAAATAAGGTCATAATAGACCATACTTAATGTAACTTGAGTTATTTGAGTCGGCTCTAGTACAAGTTGTCAAGTATTGCAAAATCTTGTAAAAAGTTGTCATTACAAAATTGCAAAATTGCAAGAATTTGGAAGTTGAAGGGTCAATTAGTTAGGGAGTCAGTTGTATCCATTTGTTTGGGTTGGATTTTTTTTAAAAAATGATGGAAAACCTCGAGGAAGAGGTTGACGATTTGGTTTTTGAAGATTAAGCAATAAAGCTCCTTGTTTTTCCTTGAAATTCTCTATCTTTCAACAAATAGTGCTGCTATAGGGTTTTGTACGGACCTGTACTGAGTGAAGTTGATAAAAAATGATTTTAATTAGATAGGGACATGTTTTAAGAGTATTTTTTGTCTTTGATTGATTTTATTTCATAAATAAATAAAGGTTTTACCACCATTTTTCTGTAGGTGGCCTAAAACTAAGAAGTTGAAGTTTTGAGAGTGAAAAATGGGATTATAAGCCATTCCACCTAGTGAAATTGCTCCTAACTTGGTGGAATGGCTTCCTTAGATGTAGATTTTGTGTTATTTTAGTTTTTAGGATAAGAGAAGGTGGATTGAAGAGATTGGAGTGCTGCCCTAGTTGAAATTCTTCATGATTTTGGTGAAAAAATGGTGCTTTGAATGTAGGGTTTGTATAAAAACCTTAGTATTGGTCATAAGAAGGTGAAATAAGCATGTGCATATGATATTTAAAGTGTTTGAAGGTTTTTTTTAGCAATTTAGAGGCATGGAGTGTGGATTTTCAATAAACCCTCATGTTTTCAAGTAAGAAATTGGCCTAAAGTAAGGGTTTGGTCTTTTGATGAATTTGTGATTGTTTTCCCTGTTGAAAGTGGTTGATTCTGAGTTTTTGTAACTGGTTGAGAGTGTGGGAATAGAGTTTGGTGGTTTTTGAGAAGGATTTCTTAGAGTCACTTTGGAAAATAGGCCTAATTAGGGCTTGTTGTTGCGGGATAGTTAGGTTTAGGAAGGTACTTTTCAAAACAAGTATATTGGGTTTCTAGATATGCTAAAGAAGGCCTTAATGGGTTCTTGAAACTACCTTCATTTTTTGGAGATTCAAATTGGTTGAAAAATTATGCCTACTTTTGTCCTTTGGAATACTACTATCCAATGAGCCTATTGTGAGTGAATGTATAGGAAATAAAAGAACAGAGTTATTGAGGACCTTTCTTGGCTTGGGTCAGTCATTTTTACAATGTTCAAGGTGTTTTGAAGGTTTAGTAAGAGTTTTTGTACCTTGATTGTAGTTTTGGGTGTTTAGTAGTTTGGAGAGTCAAGTGTTTTGTAAAGGGAAATGGTGAGTCAAAAATGGATGAATGAGAAGAATTGTTTGGGTTTGATTAAATTGTGATGTTTTGAAGGTTTTACCCCTGTTTTGCATCAAAAATCAAGAATTACAAACCCAACTTCATCGGGTCAATCTTTCCTTCTAGTCACAAGAACAGGAAATTCAGAGATTGAAGAGTGAATTGAATTAGGCAACAGTTGCTAAAGAAGAATACATGCTCATCCAAGATCATGAAATACAAATGGAGGAATTGAGGCAGTAGTGGTCCCAAGAAATTTCTAGCACTATTCAAAAATTGACTAGGTTATCTTGGTTTGGTTCTTTCCTTTTTGCACGAGGACATGCAAAATCTCAAGTTGGGGGGAAATGATGAGGGTTAAAGAGTCATAATAGTTTTATCTTTTGTTTACCCCTTTTTCTCACCTTTTCTACCTTTCTATCACTATTTGGGATAGGAAGTTTTGATATTTAATAAAATATAGTAGGAAATGAGATAATTAGAAAATGCCACTACCTATAGAAATGTCAACTGATTTGTGATGAAATGGCAAGAAATGAGTAGGGAAAGTTGTTCGAGCGGCTGGATGAAAGATGGGATGGAAAGATGTTACGTTGTGTTAGCCAACCTGTGGTTATTTTTGAACAATGACTGTTAAATTTTGCCATATACTTGTAGCTAACAACCATTGCTATTTTATCGAACTTTTGTGTTTTGTTTTATTATCAAATTTAATATTTTATTGGTCGTAGACCACAAACAAACTATAACCACTTATCGGTGTGTGGGTTAGATAAATATGTGTATGTTTGAGACCGCAGATATATGTTAATATAATATAGAATTACTCTGCTACTGTTCAAGTCTATTTTTCCTTGCATGTATGTGATCGAGCTGAGTTGAGAACATATTAATCTCTACATCATCGAACGGTTAGGGAGTAGGGCCCACTCTTTCTATTGATCTGGTGATTTACTTTCAGTTTAGCATGTGGTAATCTTTTGTATGCAAGTTTTTTTGAAAGTGTTTTCTTTCAACATAAAGTAATTAATCATGTGTTTCTGATGTTTGAAACATTTCCCTTTCGCATATAATTACTCGTGTACAATGTGATTTTGAAAATTCATTTCACTAATGGTTATTTGTTAATTGTAAAGTTTGTGATTTCATTTAAAGCTTAGTTTCTTATCTATGTGTAATTTGATCATTTATAGCTATGTGTAATTAGAGTTTGATTTCATTATCTAGTTACAGTAATCATTGAGACTCAAGGATTGAAATCTTATTTGTGTAGACTATGATTTAATTATTGGTAGTTTATTAGAAAAACTCTATTTTTTGTTAGTACATTTTTTGTTATAAACTATCATTGTATTCCTTTCACAGTTCCTGGCGCACTTCTTGTCACAAATTATGCCAGGAAATAGAAACAATGAGTTGAACCAAATCTTAGGATAAGTGTTCATTGTGTTAGATAATTGCATCCATTCCCACCTAGTTCACTAGTTTCAACCGTTAGGTAGATTGTTGTGACACCGTTCATAAGCCTACACTCCCAGATTGACATTGAGGAGTAAACTGAGGAAATTGTGAAAGTCCCTAAGATTGATCCAAATTTATTCACCAACTTATGATAGAACTACAAGATAGTTTCACCCACAGTATCAACCACAGTTTAATCCAATCACATTTTTCCTCATGTCAATATATTCTCTCCCACAAATATTGATATATGTTTTGTTCCCCATTAGTATGTGTGCTAAAGTACAAGGCTTAAATAAAGAGAACATACCTTATGATGAAGCCATATGATGTGAGTCTCCTAAATCAAAAATCCTATTGGATGTTGTGGTTGTGTTGCTGATATGTGGTTGTCATTGATGTCAACACTATTAGCATAAATGTATTTGAAGTTGTATTTTTTGATGATATTGAGAAAATTGTAATAAATGAGTTGTAGGTTGTTAGTGGTGAAGTGAAGTTCAATATTTTGGTTATTTCTATATGTTGTTGATCAAAGGTTGTGGACTAAAGGGTTTGTTGCTGAGTGTATCTAGTTTATCCAAGTCAAGTTTCAGAGATCCATATGAAGATTTGATCGAGTTATGAAGATTTTCATTATGAACATTTTTTTTGTTTCTTCAGTTGGTGTTCTTGATTGAAGATGATGCTATTTCAGTTAGTGAAGTTGTTGCAAATGCTTCTCTTGTGATTCATGATGCTTGTGGATATTTTTATATCATGATCTATCTTTGTTGCATGTCCACATTGATCGTTGTGCTCATGATCCAAGATTTTCTCTTGCATGTTCATGTTTTTCTTGTTCTTGGCCAACATAGTGTTTGTAGCGTGTTGTGGATTTTTGAAGAGAATTTAATTGAAGCGTCTTCATGTTGGAAATGTTGATTTGGGTCCTCACTAAGTTGTGGCTAAACTTGGTTGATTCGCATTTATAATATTTAATGTTTTGGGCTGACAGTTTATATTCATTTTGTTATTTTTGTTGAGGCTGACATAAAGGGATGAAATTTCTTGTTGCGGATATATATAAGCGATTGTTTATTCGAATTGAGGTATGCCAGTGGATGTCAAATGTGTGTGCGCATGAATAATTTTTTAAATAATTCAAAAGTAGAGTAGATTGTGAAGAAGAGTGAAGAAGAGTGGAGAAGTGTTCATGTGCTTAATTGGAACTATAATCAGGCATTAGCATATGTTATTTTATTAGTTCAAAATCCAGATGGCTGTAATCCAAATCTCTTTTTAAGACAATGTGTCTTCCTTTGTAATTGAGCAGTGAGCTCTAGGAAGTGTGCCTGAATGCATGTACATTCCCCATATTTCATTTTCATTATACTTTTAACAGGGTATAATCTTTTGGACTGACCTCCACCGTGGTTTTTCCCCTAACATGGTTTCCATGTAAAAAAAAGCTTGGTGTTATGAGTGTTTTTGATGTGTTGATGATTTATGTTTTCATGGTTAATAATCAGATCTGAGAATAAGCTTAATAATTTTGATAAGTTTTGAATTTCTGTGACAATTGATTCACCCCCTTCTCAATTTTCTACCCTTGTATTGCCAACAATTGGTATTAGAGCAGGTTCCTTGGAAAAAGTTTAACAACTTAAGGTGATCCGAGATGGCAAGTTACACGAAGGGTAGTTTGAGATTTGATAGAACAAATTATTCTTTGTGGAAGACTCAAATGGAGTGCCATCTGAGATGCATTGGTGAACCCTACTAGAGCATTACAAGTAATATACAGATTATTCCACAAAATGGCCCTACTACTTCTGCTGAGATCAAAGATGTTGAGTATATTATCCAGGCTAAGGAAGCTTTGTTGAGTGCTTTGACTGATTCTGAGATGACAAATGTTATGGATTTGAAGACTGCTCATGAGATCTGGAAAATGTTGGAAACCTTGTATGAAGGTGATGCTAATGTGAAGATTGCTAAATTGCAGAGTTTGAAAGGAAAATATGAAAGGTTGAGAATGGGCGATGATGAGAACATTAATAATTTCATGCAAAGAGTGAATGAACTTGTTTGTGGTATTAGATGTGCTGGTGGAAAGATAGATGAATTTGAGATTGTTGCTAAAGGGCTTAGATCCCTGCCTGATTCTTACAAAGTCAAAGCTAGTGCTATTGAAGAGCTCCAGACTGTAACAAACATAACTAGAGATACGTTGGTTAGTAAGCTGGCTGGTTTTGAGTTGAGAAAATTTGGTGATGCCCTTCCTAAGGTTGAATCTACATTTAAGGCTACTACTTCTGGAAGAGACAGACAGTGATATGATCTGGGTGAAAGTTCATCTAAAAAGACATTCAAGTATGAGGATGGAATCAAACAGATTGAAGAAGAATAAAGAGAGCTAGAAGAGCTGGAAGCACTTATTGTCAAAAGAGTACCAAGAAGAAAAGGTAAGTATGAAGGGAAATTTCCTCTTATTTTTTTTTCTTGCAATAAGATAGGTCATTTTGCATCAAGGTGTTCAAAAAGAGCTCCTAAACCAAGATATAACAAGCCTAGACTTCAAAAAAAAGTGTTACTATGCTGCTGATGAAGGCATGACAAATGATGAATCTGATAAAGGGAATAGAAGTGATGATGAATGGGTATTTATTTCTATCAAGGAAAATAATCTTGTATCTACTGAATCTATTGGCTGTACAAATGTGGAGAAAGCCCTAGCTGCTCGAGTTGAAGAGAAAGATGAATGGGTAATTGACAGTGGATGTTCACATCATATGATAGGAGACAAAAGTAAGTTTGTAAGCTTGGAAAAGTATGATGGTGGTGTTGTGAGATTTGGTGATAATACAACTGGTGTGATCCGTGGAAGAGGTTGCATTTCTCTTGATGGTAAGCATAGTACTGATGATGTTCTGTATGTGGAAGGCTTGAAGCATAATATTTTGAGTGTTGGCCAAATGGTTGATAAGGGATACAATCTTCAGTTCAAGGATGGAAAGTGCAGAATATTGAGTTCCGGAAATGAAATTGCATTAGGTACAAAAAAAAAGCTAATATCTTTGACTTGAGTGTTGCTAGTAAAAGTTGTTTGATTGCTCAAGTTGATGAAAGTTGGTTATGGCATAGGAAGTTGTGTCATGTTAACTTTGATAATATTGTCAAGATAAGTTCCACTAAGGCTGTGAGAGATCTACCTAAGTTGGTGAAACCTACTAATGCAAAATGCAAGGAATGTCAATTGGGAAAGCAAACCAGGATTTCATTTCAGAGTTAAAAGCATTGTTCAAATGAATTGTTAGAGCTTGTGCATATTGATTTGTGTGGTCCCTCTAAGGTAAGAAGTTTACAAGGTTACAAGTATTTCATGTTACTTATTGATGATTATTCTAGAATGGTATGGGTTACTTTCTTAAGGGAGAAATCTGAAGCATTGGAAAAGTTGAAGATCTTTAAAGCTATGGTTGAGATAGAGATAGGTTTGAAGATTAAATGTCTGAGATTAGATAGAGGTGGTGAATTCACTTTCAATGAATTTAATTCTTTTTGTGAAGAACATGGAATAAAGAGACAATTTTTTGTGCCATAGACCCCTCAACAAAATGGAGTTATGGAAAGGAAGAACAAAGCAATTGAAGATGTTGCTAGAACTATGATGCTGGAAGGAAATTTTCCTCATATATATTGGAGAGAAGCTGTGAGTACTACTGTGTATACACTCAACTGGGTACAAATGAAAGGTGATACTGGTAAGACCCCTTTTGAGCTATGGACTGGTCAAAATCCTACTGTTAGATTAAGAGAGATGGAGACATAGGAAGGTTTGATGCTAGGAGTGATGAATGTATCTTTCTGGGTTATTCTACTAAAAGTAAGGCCTACCGATGTTACAATAAAAGATTGAAGAAACTAGTTGAAAGTGAAAATGTTAAGGTAGATGAAGACTTAGGTACATTATCCCAAACTTGTGGATATGAATTTGATGATCAGGATGATAGTAAAAACCAAGGAAAGCAAGTTCAAACTACAAATCAAGTGCAAATCAATCCGGTAAATCAAGAACATGAAGAAGAAGAAACTAGTGAAAGAGAAGAAGAGAGACCGGAAGAGCATGATGTTGAAGAGCATCCTAAGAAGACTCCAAGGTATGTAATATTGAATCATATAGAAGATCAAATTATAGGTGATAAGAACAAAGGTGTCCAGACTAGGAGAAAGATTGCAGAAGAGTATTACTTGATTTCAAAGACTGAGCCTACTAGTGTGAATGAAGCATGTAAAGATGAGCATTGGGTTGAAGCAATGATAGAAGAGTTAAAACAAATTGAAAATAATGATACATGGATTCTTGCTCCCAGACCTAAGGACAAGAATGTAATTGGAACCAAATGGGTCTTTACAAACAAACTAAATGAGCAAGGTGAAGTGGTTAGAAACAAAGCAAGACTGGTATGTAAAGGATATTCACAGATGGAAGGAATTTATTTTGAAGAGACTTTTTCCTTGTTGCTATAATTGAAGCTATAAGATTATTTATTGCCTATGCTGCTCACAAGAACTACAAAGTTTATTAGATGGATGTAAAATAAGCTTTTCTAAATGGTGAATTGGAAGAAGTGTATGTTGAGCAACCTGATGGATTCCAGTTGAATGATAAAGAAGATATGATGTGTCAATTGAAGAAAGCATTTTATGGACTCAGGAAAGCCCCTAGAGCATGGTATGCAAGATTGGACAAGTATTTGCTGAATCTTGGATTTAACAAAGGTATTGTTTATTGTAATCTGTATTTTAAGATTGATCAAAATAAAGATTTGATTGCTTGAAGTCTTTGTTGATGATATCATTTTTGGAGGATATGATGGTTTGTACAAGAAGTTTTCTAATGAGATGCATAATTAATTTGAGATGTCCATGATTGGTGAGATGAAATTCTTTTTGGGATTGCAAATTACTTAGTTAGATAAAGGGATTTTTATATCTCAGTCCAAGTATGTGAAGGAATTACTGAAGAAGTTTGGTATGGAAGATTCAAAGCCAGTTGGTACACCCCTGGTGACCAGATGCAAGTTGACAACAAAAGATGATTCACTGAAAGCAAATCAAACAAGATACAAATCAATGATTGGTGCATTGCTATACTTAACTAAAAGTAGGCCTTATATCATGAATGCTGTATGTATTATTGCTAGATTTCAAGCTAATCCGAAGGAATCTCATGTGATTGTTGTGAAGAGAATTTTTAGATACTTGAAGGGAATTATTGATCTTGGCCTATGGTATCCTAAAGATGATGATCTTAACTTGAGTGCCTTTACTGATGCTGACTGGGCAGGAGATGTGAATGATAAAAAAGGTACTAGTGGTGGTGCATTTTTATTGGGTAAGAAGCTAATTTCATGGTTAAGCAAGAAGTAGAATTCTATTTCCTTGTCTATTGTAGAGGCTGAATACGTTGCTGCTACTAATAATTGTACTCAAGTCCTATGGATGAAACAAATGCTAAAGGATATCATAATTATATATGATGAGCCTATTGCTATATTTTGTGATAACTCAAGTGCTATTAAAATTTCCAAGAATCCGGTGTTGCATTGAAAAACAAAGCATATATCTATCAAGTTTCACTTTTTGAGGGAGAAGGTAAGTGAAAAGGAAGTCAGACTCGAGTATGTGCCTACTAAGGTGCAGATTGCAAACATCTTTACCAAGACATTGCCTAAGGATAATTTTGAGTATCTCAGAGGGAAGTTAGGGGTGATTACCCCTCCTAATCAAAACTAAGATGCAAAGCAATGCATTGCATCAATCCATGCATTTCACAATCATATCTTGCTTCAGATTGATGTTGTGGTGGCTGCTACTCAGGGGGAGTAGTTAGATGGTTTAGATATGTGGTTCATAGCTTAGAGATCTTTTTCATTGATGTCAAATTAGGAGAAGAGTCATGTGAAAAACTGGTGATTATCTAAGGAGAAGAGCCTTGTGGGGAGAAAGATTATGTGAAAGTGTTGAGGAGAAGATGAGTCAAATCCTAAGCAGGAGTTAGTTGCGTTGATGGTGTTTTTCACATCATGTGTTGCCATCAATGCCAAAGGGAGAGACTGTTGGATGTTGTGGTTGTGTTTCTGATATGTGGTTTTCATTGATGTCAACACTATTAGCATAAATGTATTTGAAGTTGTATATGTCGAGGATATTGAGAAAATTGTAATAAATGAGTTGTAGGTTGTCAGTGGTGAAGTGAAGTTCAGTATGTTGGTTAGTTCTGTACATTGTTGATCAAAGGTTGTGGAATAAAGGGCTTGTTTCTGAGTGTATCTAGTTTATCCATGTCGAGTTTTAGAGATCCACATGAAGATTTGATCGAGTTATGAAGATTTTCATTCTGACAATTTTTCTATTTCTTCAGTTGGTGTTCCTGATTGAAGATGATGCTATTTCAGTTAGTGTAGTTGTTGCAGATGATTCTCTTGTGATTCGTGATGCTTTTGGAAGTTTCTAGATTGTGCTCTATCTTTGTTGCACGTCCACATTGATCGCTGTGCTTGTGATCTAAGATTTTCTCTTGCGTGTTCATGTTTTTCTTGTTCTTGGCCAACATAGTGTTTGTTGCGTGTTGTGGATCTTCGAGAAGTTAATTGAAGTTTACTTTGTGCTAGAGATATTGATTTGGGTCCTCACTAAGTTGTGTCTAACCTTGGTTGATTCGCATTGATAATATTTAATGTTTTGGGCCGACTATTTATATTCATTTTGTTATTTTTGTTGAGGTCGACATAAAGGGATGAAATTTATTGTTGCAGATATATATAAGTGATTGTTTATTCGAATTGAGGTATGCTAGTGGATTTCAAATGTGTGTGTGCATGAATAATGTTCTAAATTATTTGAAGGCAGAGTAGAGTGTGAAGAAGAGTGAAGAAGAGTGGAGAAGTGTTCATATACTTAATTGGAATTGTAATCAGGAATTAGTAGATGCTATTTTCTCAGTTAAAAATATGGATGGCTGTAATTTGAATCTCTTTGTAAGACAATGTGTCTTCCTTTGTAATTGAGCAGTGATCTCTAGGAAGTGTGCCTGAATGCATGTGCATCCCCCATATTTCATTTTCATTATACTTTTAACAAGGTATAATCTTGTGGATTGACCTCCATCGAGGTTTTTCCCCTAATAGGGTTTCCACGTAAAAAAAGTCTTAGTGTTATGAGTGTTTATGATGTGTTGATGATTTATGTTTTCATGGTTAATAATCAGATCTGAGAGTAAGGTTAATAAGTTGGATAAGTTTTGAATTTTTGTGACAACTGATTCACCCCTCCTCTCAATTGTCTGCCCTTGTATTGCCAAAAAATCCATCCCCTTGACTCAAGCCTTGTAGAAGTAAAAATTTCCTTACCTTTCATCTTGTTGAGGTGTAAAATTGCACCCTAGTTCAATTTCCCACAATATACCCTTACTTTAGCCATATAACATTGATAATGCAAAAATCCGCCACCTTAAACCTTTTGTCTTAACTGTACTTTGGCTTTTTCTACTGTTGGAGGGAATTTTTTCTAGGATGCTTCCGTGTTGCGTGAATGTCTATGTGCCACACGGGTGTCCTTGACATATTATCAAGTAAGTGGATATTAAGGTGTTATGTTTCATGGCATCTACAATTTGTAATGTCTCCTATGAACATAGACCTACCCAAAAACATCCATTTTTCCTCCACATTCTCATTTTGAGTTTATTCTTCCATTCCATTCTCTGCCTCTATCTCTCTCAATCTATCACATTCTAAATTTCATTCTATACTTCATTCTTGTAACTCCATCTCCACTTTTTCCATTCTTTCTACATCACTTTCTTCCAGGTTTCAAGCTATTGGAATTATGTTCTTGCACATTCATCTTGAACCTTCAAAGTTACCATCCTTCCTTCCAGATTCTCAAGCTTCTCAAAGGGAGGGTAATGCTTTATTGTTATCAATTTCATTGCATATCAATATTATAGATAACATATAGATTTTATTTTCTTTTTATACATTGTGTCTATTTCCTTTATCATTTTCTCTCTATTGTGGTCTATTTATTGTCCATGGAGGTGGAAACACCAAAGTGTGGGTTTGATTAAGGCAAACTCCAAAACATAGCCACAAAATTTTTTCATTGTCGTCTGTGTAGGTACTTCGTTCGTGTGGAGCTTGCAGGAGGCTGGACCAACTGTAAGTTGGATTTCTAATACCCTTGCTCATCATTTTGTTATAATCAATTTATCTTTCAAGTTATAGTATTCTTCTTGTTGTAGTTAGTTTATTTCACACATTCTTAACATTTTGTCATTTTCATTAAAACTCTCAAATTAAGGTTTTTGGGTCGTTAGCACACCTTGTGAGTTTTAGATTGTAGACTCTATTCTCAATCTGTACGAGACACCAACACATCCTTGAGACAATAGCACGTCCCAAAGATGACAGTGCATCCTTGAGATGGAAGCACACCACACTGTCACCCAAGTCCCGCACTGAAATCCTTTGATTGAGATCCAGTCACTCTATAGTCTGAGACCCTTGTGGTTTGTTCACTTGACTCTCAAAATCCTCTATTCCTAAAAACTTCCAAAACATAGATTAGATTGTTCTTTGTTTGTCAGCATATCCTTTGCCTTTGTCATTGAGGTGATTGAGGTTATTCGCTTGCTTTAGACCCTTTTTGTCTTGGGACTTGGGAGTAGTGAATTCCCTCCTTCACATTTTGGTGAACCTGATGTGAACCTTCTATCTCCTCTTTTGTTTGAAAATATTTCCTCTCATGTTTAGGGCCTGTTGCAAATAATCCGTTGTGAGGCTTTTATGATATTTATGACCCAATTTACAACATCTGGACATGTTGTAAGAAGAAGTATTCAAAACATTAGAATGAGACCTAGAAGGTTTAGTACCCCTTGAACCGGTCCTACTTTTGAGGAAATTGTTTTAGGAATTTCTAACAGTTTCTCTTCTCTTTTTGGTGAGGTGGTGACTCACATCCCTACCCCACCCACCTCACCCTTTGTCTCTTCTATGGAGGATGATGTTTCTCTTAGGGTTCCTATAGAGAAAATCTATTCCCTGGACATGAGACTCAAGCATCTTGAGAGATTCATGGCTCACAATGATAATTTTTCCCAAGCGGCTCCTACCATTGAGAAATTAAGAAAAATGTTGGGTAAGGATCAAAGAGGCATATAACTTCTTCAAGGGATAATAAACATTGTAGATACCCATGTCCCTGCCTACACCTCTAACTTGGTTGTCACTCAAGATCATGGCTCATAGATCACTGGAAAATAACTAGATGTCTTAATTCCTAGGGTGTCAGTGTGTATGGCTGACATGAGTCCTTGTACTAATATTAACTTTATACCTAAGTAGAGCAATACAATTAAAGTAAATAAGGTTCCTTTTGGTTTTAACTTCTCTAGACCTAAGACTCAGAGTGTCCCTATTTCTGGCTATGGTGTTGATGCCTCTATGGGTACTGATGTTAGGGGATCTACTGGTGCAGGTGTTGGTGGTCCTTCTAGAGGTCACTTTGGTCATACTTAATCTACTAATCCAGTGCTCAATGATTTGCTATAGAACATGGGGCACATGCAAAATTAGTTGGAAAGTTTGACCAATTCTTCTTCCCAACCTATGTTTCAACCCTTCCATCATCATAGTCCCCTTTCCATTTCCATCCCGAATACTCATATCCCTTAGGGGGTGGAGATCCCTAAGTTCAAAAAGTATAATGGCCATGGGGACCCATGGATGCATGTCTCGTCCTTTAACGCACTATGTATTGATTTCTTTTATAATGATGCTTTATTGGCCAAGCTATTTTCGTGTTCTCTTAAGGACACTCCTTTGGAATGGTATTGTGCTCTACCTGATAATTCTATTTTCTATTTTGACTAACTAGTCAACCAATTTCTCCAATAGTTCTAGGCTAACATTGGGCTAAATATTTCCTTCAATGATATCATTCGGTGTAAGCAGGGAACCCATGAGAATTTGACTGACTTTATAGCTCAGTATTAGGCTATTTTTGCTCAAAGTTCCTATCCTTTGATTGAATACAATGTTCAAAAGGTGCTTATCGGGAACTTGCAGCCTGTGCTGCAAGAGAAGTTTATTTTAATGAAGTATCCTTCTTTCACGCATCTGTGTGCCACTTTGAGAGAATTCCACCAAGTGATCATTCAGTATGGGGATTCATCCTCGCACTCCTGCTAGGATGGTCGATCAATTGTGTTAGTCTCAGGTAACATGGTATTTGTTCCTTCAAATAAAAATAGTACAAGACGTAACAAAAAAATTACTAAATTATCATAATAATACACTAATGTCCTATAAAATTATTAAAAGATAAAGTAATAACATTACCTAAGATTTTGTCGTTGTTTGAGTTGTATCTTGAATGGTATGACTCTTAGGAGTTCTGCCAATTCCATCAAGTTATTGGGAATGATATTGAAATATGTATTTACCTGTATCACATGATCCAAGACCACATCAATGATAGAACCATCCACCTTGATGGAAGAAAGGAAAATGAGAATAAATCTATCACCAAGCGTAACAACCAACTACAAATATACAAAGATCTGTTCCCGTTGCACTCTGTGAACTTGGTCACTCCTTTGTCTAATTTTGATCTTGCACCATCCAAATATGTGAATGTGGTATCATTCACTCATATTCCTCCTATAGAATGTGTGAATAATGTGCCTGATATTACATTCACCTCACATGATCTACCCTTGAACAAGGAGCCCTCTCCATTGTATGTTCCCACCTGAATCAATGGTAACATCATAACTAGTGTTATAGTTGACTCGTTGAGCCAAGTAATGTTATCATGGAGGAGGCTTTGTTTATTAAAAATTTGCATAAGGAGAAATATGATGAATCACAGGTCACCTTTCATACACATGATAGGTTTTCTATTGTCCCTATGGGCTCTATTTCTTTATCAGTTTCAGTTGGTGCTAATTTTATGGATGTTTCATTTGTTGTGATCCTGTAGTTAGAATTATTCAAAGAGAGGCTAGGATTTCCTTGGCTGGCCTCTATGAATGCAGTCACTTCTATGATCCGCAAATGCTTGAAGTATCCCCATGAAGGTAGTGTGCATATTTTCCAGGACACTAGATATAAGCCACTAATAGAATGTGGGGGCTTCTCTCTCAACCATTTTTGGCCCACCCTAGTCAAACCCATCCCTCCCAAGGGAGATCTCTTGTATTAGGATTATTGTAGGTATAAGACTAGGGGCTTGACGTTGAAAGATGGTTTTCCTCCACTGCCCTATGTTGTTTCTTTGAAGGCTTTCTTGCATGCATAGAAACAAGCTTCGTCCATTGCCCCTTCAAAGGGGAAGGACAAGATTCCTCTTGCCCTCAAGCCTTCTCCTTCTAGTTCCTCTATTTTGTCTTTTGCACGTCTTGCTTCTTCTTCCTAGCCCTTGGAGGTGTCTTTTGTTCTTTCTCTTGTGCATAACATAGGAAAAGGAACGATGCCTATGTTGTAAAATCGAAGCCCTAGGTTTTCTAGCTTCTTGCTCTACCCACGGTAACTCAACCCACCCAATATGGAGGGTGAGTTTTTCCATGGGGTTTTTCTTGCATCTCAAACTTTGCTTGTTCTTCTACCTCTCTTTAGGGTGGGGCATGGGAAGAGGCCTGGTACCAATATTCCTCTTTATGTTTCTACTTCTTAGTCTCTTGCTCCTCCTAAAGAGTCTCCCCTTCCATTGGCAATGGTTGCAAAGGTTACTCCTGTGGTAGAGAAAGAGCCTCCAGCCTCTTACCAGACCATGCCTTCTAGTGACCATAGCCGACGTAACCGTATTGTGCGTGAGTGCAAGTGCCAACAAAAGGCTTTGGCCAAGGAGCACATGGATTTGCAGAAGATTGAGGAGGAATCAACTATCTTTGTTCTTGCTCCTGCTTCTTCTATGGTTTCTTTTTCTTGCTCTCTTTCTTCTGCTTTAGTTCCCATCACCTCTATGCTTCTTCTAACTTCATTGGTGGATCCTGATGAACCTCACCCCATAAGGTTGTAGGTGTTCATTGTTGGAAATATATGCCCCAATCCCATAGGCTAAAACCTCTAAAAGGGCCAAGTCGGTGTGACATATTTTGTGTCTGGCTGACTAGTAGTTGAATCTTGTTGAATAGTTCAGGTCGCTATGACCTTGCTTCAGTCTCACTGAATGATCCTATTGCTATGACATGTGTTTGGTATGAACTCCTACCAAGTGGAGATCTCTAGCCGACAAGCCATTCATATCATATATCAGGGAGACCCTTGGTTGAAAGGCTTACTTCAGTGTGAGGTCTGAGTGATAGCTATTGTCTCGCCAACAATGGTTTGCATTGAATTCATTGGGATAACTAGAGGGGTCTTGGTGTAAAGTCTCAACGATGAACGATATTCTTGCCGATTACTAATCACTTTGGAGAAAGTCTTAGAGCTCGGTGTGATGTCTTGGTGAAATACGTTTGTCTTGCCGATGTGAACACCCATGCTTGTGTGACTTTGAAGCTTCGGTATGATGTCTCACCAAAAGTGATAAGTCTTGTCGACTATTGAATGTCTCGGTATAACATAAAGGCTCGCTATGAGGTCTTGGCAACATGGAAAAGTCTTAGCGATATCTCTCTGGACTCAATGTAACATCTTGGAAATATCAATGGTGAAGCCTTTGGGCATCGAGGAGACACTTCTTGTGTCTCACTGACATGCCAACACAAGTTGATCACTTTGAACGAGAGAAGACCATCCTACGTGGTGTATCAATGGCCAATCAGAGAAGCCGAATGGGAACCGCTAGCAGTTGAACTATTGTGGCCATTACTGAGAGGAAGTTCGATGGATAGGAATGACATAGATATAGTTTGGAATTGCAAATGATGTCTGGTTCAGATCGACGGATTGCTGTGTGATTATATGGTCAGTGGATGAATCCTATGTTGTGAAGACTGTAACGTGAATGTTCTGTAACAAGGTTGTTCATGGTGAATGCTACTGTAAACTGACATTAGAAAGATAAGTTAGAACTCTGTTTTTAATCTTTATTACTGTAATACAAAGTGACTTTTCTTGGTGTGGTGGGTTTTTCTCCCGTAAGTGTTTTCCCACATAAATCTGGTGTTCATATGTGTTTGTCAAATACCTTGTTTCTGTTATCTCTTTCATGTGCATCTTAATTGGACTGTAATTGTAAAATTTAAAAGATATCTCTGCATTCTTCCCCGAGGTTTTGACATTAGGAGAGTTTCTTCCACATCTAGCTTTCCTTACAAGTGGTATCAGAGCCTGGCTAGTTGTGTTATCCTTGTGGGTATATTGGGTTTTTTGTGTCATTTTTGTTTAGTGGGAGTCTTGTAGAAGTTTGTTAATTTGAATTGCAGATTGAGATGGCTAGCACGTCAGGAAAGATTGAAATAGAGAAGTTCAATGGCATCAATTTTGAGTTGTGGAAACTCAAAATGGAGGATCTCTTAGTGGATCATGATCTATGGCTTGCTGTGTCTGGAACTAAACCTATAGGCATGAAGTAAGAAGATTGGGACCTTGTAGATAGAAAGTCTAAGGGGCTGATAAGGCTTTATTTGGCAGACTCCGTTCTTCTGAATGTGCATGAAGAGAAGACTGCATCTTCCTTGTGGAAAAGACTGGCATCTATTTATCAGGGGAAGTCCTTGGTGAATAAATTGTTACTGAGGAAGAAGCTGTACACTTTGAGAACGCAGGAAGGAGGGTTTGTAGCTGATCATTTGAACACATTCAACATGCTGATTGCACAGTTAACTTCTGTTGGTGTAAAGACTGATGAAGAGGATTGTTGTATGCTTTTATTGTGTTCTTTTCTAGACTCGTGGGATCACCTGGTGATGGCTATTGGGAGTACAACATCGAATTTCAAGATGGAAGATGTTGTTGCTTCTTTGTTATCAGAAGAGATGAGAAGGAAATCTTCTGAGATGGCAAAGGAGGCTCTTTCTGTTAGAGGAAGATCGAAAGAGAAGGGAAAGAAGGACAAGAAGTCCAAATCAAAATCAGAGGGGAGATCAAAGTCTCCTAGAAAGAAGTCCAAGGTGAAGTGCTAGAACTGTGGGCAACCTGGTCATGTTTGAAAGGATTGTAAAGAGGAGAAAAAGAAGAAGAAGAATTCTTCCAACAATGAGTCTTCTTAGAGTGATGCAGATGCCTTCATTGCAACCTTGGCTACACAGGAATTAGATGATGTCTGACTGATTGATTCTGGGGCATATTTCCACATGACATCTCATAGAAATTGGTTTATGAAGTATGAAAAATACAATGGTGGAAAGGTGTACTTGGCAAGTGATTCAACTTTAGAGATTGTTGGTCGTGGAAGAGTCAGAATCCAATTCCCCGATGGCAGAGTGAAGGGAATCAAGGATGTTATGCATATACCAGGTCTGGCTTGAAATCTGCTATCTGTCAGTAAGCTGAATGATATTGGAGTGCAAGTCATGTTCTCTGGAAATGGCTGCAAGATGACTAGAGGCTCAATGGTGCTAGCAAGGGGTGCATGTATTGGTACTTTGTACAAGCTGGATGCACATGCTATTCAATGTAACAATGTCTCTGTAAAGTCACAAAAAACTACTCATGGAGGTAAAGAGGGAAATGTTCCTAATTGTGTAAAATCTATCTAAGTTAAACTTACAGTAGAAAAGACTATGCTTTGGCATCATAGGCTAGGCCACATTGGAGAGAAAGGTTTAAAAACCTTGAAGTATAAAAACTTGGTTGAGGGGCTTGATGATTGTAACCTTGAATTTGAATTATGTGAGAATTGTATATATGGAAAGCAACACCGTGTTTCTTTTTATTCCAGTCCTCATAAATCTTCTAGTTTGCTAGATTATATTCATTCTGATGTATTTGGTCTAGTGAATGTTCCTTCTTTGTCTAAATCAAGATACTATGTGTCATTTATTGATGATTATTCAAGAAGAGAATTTGTATATTTTCTAAAAAGTATATCAGAAGTGTTCAATCGGTTTAAGGAATTTAAAAACCTTGTTGAAAATCAAACTACTAGGAAAATTAAATGTTTAAGGACTGATAATGGTGGTGAATTTTTTTCTGATGATTTTGAGAGGTATTGTAAAGACCATGGGATTAAAATAAATAAGACTACACCCTATACTCCACAAAAAAATGGAGTTGTAGAAAGGTTCAATAGGACAGTGATGGGGAGAGCACAAAGTATGATGAGTAGTGCTGGCTTGGAGGAGAAGTTCTAGGCTGAGGCTGTTGCTACTGCTTGTTATTTGATTAATCTTTCTCCAAATTCTACTCTTGTTGAGAAAACACCTTTGGAAGCATGGTCTAGTAAGAAGCCCTCTCTGAGACACATTCGTGTTTTTGGCTGTGAGGCATATGCATATGTTCCAAATGAGAAAAGATCTAAGTTCGAGAACAAAGCTGTCAAATGTATTTTTATTGGCTATAATGCTGGCATAAAAGGATACAAGCTTTGGAATCCTAATACGGAGAAGGTTGTATACAGTAGAAGTTAATCTTTCATGAGCTAAATCCTTCTACCTTGGATCTGTAGCCAGAGACAAAGTCAGAAAACAATAAGGATGTAGTTGTAATTCCTCCTACACCAGAGAAAGAGGAATTGAAAATTCAAAATGTACCTAAAACTGAGGAGAGCTCAAGCAGTTCTGAAAGTTCAGAAGAAGAAGAACAACCTTAGCCTCAGCCACTGAGGATGTTAACCCATGAAAGAAAACAACCTGATAGGTATGGGTTCTTTTTGATAGATTCTACTTGTTCCTATGCTTTGATTTCTAGCACTGATGAGCCTAGGACTGTAAAAGAGGCATTTAAAATGTCTGATTCAGACTCTTGGTTGGAAGCCATGAATGAATAAATGACATCTTTAGAAAAGAATGATACCTGGAGTTTGGTGCCCTTGCCTGAAGGAAGAAAAGCTACGGGCTGCAAATGGGTATTTAAGTAGAAAATTGGTCTAGATGGTAGTGTAGAAAAGTACAAGGCAAGATTGGTTGCAAAGGGTTATTCCCAGGTAGAGGGAATTGATTATGGGGAAAAAAATTTTCCTGTAGCTAAGCTGACATCTATCAGATTTCTTTTGTCACTTGCAGCAGTGTATGACTTAGAGGTCGAACAGATGGATGTGAAGACAACATTTCTTCATGGTGATCTTGAAGAAGAGATTTATATGTCCCAGCCTAAGCACTTTGTGGAGAAAGGTAAAGAGAAACTAGTTTACAAGTTAAAAAAGTATCTGTATGGGTTAAAACAGTCACCTATAATGTGGTACCAGAAATTTGATACTTTTGTATTATCTTTGGGATTTGTAAGATCAAAATCTGATCATTGTGTCTATTATAAAGCTGAAAGTGATCGAGTGCTTATTATTGCTCTCTATGTTGATGATATGCTGTTCATAGGAAATAGTAAGCTAATGATTTCTGATCTTAAGTCTCAGTTGTTTGCTAAGTTTGAAATGAAAGATCTTAGTGCAGCAAAGTATATTCCAGGGATGGAGATAACTAGGGACAAGAAGAATATAAAACTTTGGCTCAGTCAGAGTAAGTATATCAAGACTGTTCTAGAGATATTTTGCATGAATGATTGCAAGCAGCTAGTTGTTCCAGTCTTGCAGGGAACAAAGCTATCTGTTGAAGATTGTCCAAAATCTCCTACTGAGATGGAGGACATGACCAATGTACCCTATGCTAGTGCGGTTGGAAGTCTCATGTATGCAATGGTTTGTACAAGGCCAGACATTGCCCAAGTAGTGGGAGTTCTTAGTTTGTTTATGGCTAATCCTGGAAGAACACATTGGGATGCTGTGAAGAGAGTGTTTAGATATTTGAAGGGGACTTTAGAATATGCTTTGTGTTACCATGGGAACTTGGTTGAATCACATAGGACTCTCAACATTCGAGGTTATGTGGATTCTGATTGGGCAGGGGACATTGACAGCAGAAGATCCACCAGTGGATACATTTTCATTATGAATGGTGGTGCAGTGAGTTGGATGAGTAAGCGGCAGGTTGTAGTCGCTTTGTCCATTATAGGGGCTGAATACATGGCAGCTACACATGCTTGTAAAGAAGCAGTTTGGTTAAAAAATTTGTGTTCTAACATTGGTTTTGATGTAGGGAAAATAACTATTTTCTTTGACAGTCAGAGTGCAATTTTTCTAGCAAAGAATCCTACTTTCCATGCTAGGATGAAACATATAGATGTACAGTACCATTTTGTACGGGATATGGTGGAGGATGGAAAGGTCAATTTGGAAAAAGTTGATACTCTGGAGAATGTTTTAGATTCATTAACGAAGCCAATGAGCATAGACAAGTTCAGGTGGTGTGCCGATTCCATGGGCCTCAGTGCCCATGATTTTCAATAGTTTTGTTGTGCTCTGGAGGTGCCTGTGTGATCTTCGTCAAGTGGGAGATTGTTGGAAATATGTGCCTTAGTCCCACAGGCTGAAACCTCTAAAAGGGCCAAGTTGATGTGACATCTTTTGTGTCTGGCCGACTAGCAATTGAATCTTGTTGAACAGTTCAGGTTGCTATGACCTTGCTTCAGTCTCACCAAATGATCCTATCGCTATGACATGTGTTCGGTATGAACTCCTACCAAGTGGAGATCTCTAGTCGATAGGCCATTCATATTGTATATCGGGGAGACCCTTGGCCAAAAGGCTTACTTTGGTGTGAGGTCCCAGTGATAGCTATTGTCTCGCCGACAACGGTTTTGCATTGAAGTCATTGGGATAACTAAAGGGGTCTCGGTGTGAAGTCTCAGCCACGAACGATAGTCTTGCTGATTGCTGATCACTTTGGAGAAAGTCTTAGAGCTCGGCATGATGTCTTGGTGAAAGACATTTGTCTTGCCGATGTGAACACCCATGCCTGTGTGACTTCGAAGCTTTGGTATGATGTCTCACTAAAAGTGATAAGTCTTATCGACTGTTGAACGTCTTGGTATAACATAAAGGCTCGCTATGAGGTCTTGGCGACATGGAGAAGTATTAGCAATAGCTCTCTGGACTCGATATAACATCTTGGCGATATCGATGGTGAAACCTTTGGGCATCGGGGAGACACTTCTTGTGTCTCACCGACATGCCAACACAGGTTGATCACTTTGACTAAGAGAATACCATCCTACGTGGTGTATCAATGGCTAATCAGAGAAGCCGAATGGGAACCACTAGCAGTTGAACTATTACGGCCATTACTGAGAGGAAGTTTGATGGATAGCAACGACATGGATATAGTATGGAATTGTAGATGATGTTTGGTTCAGATCGACAGATTGCTATGTGATTGTATGGTTAGTGGATGAATCCTATGTTGTGAAGATTGTAACGTGAATGTTCTGTAACAAGGTTGTTCATGGTGAATGCTACTGTAAACTGACATTAGAAAGATAAGTTAGAAATATGTTTGTAATCTTTATTACTATAACACAAAGTGACTTTTCTTGGTGTGGTGGGTTTTTCTCCCATAAGGGTTTTCCCACATAAATCTGGTGTTCATATGTGTTTGTCAAATACCCTATTTCTGTTATCTCTTTCATGTGCATCTTAATTGGACTGTAATTGTAGAATTTAAAAGATATCTCTGCATTCTTCCTTGAGGTTTTGATGTTAGGAGAGTTTCTTTCGCATCTAGCTTTCCTTACATTCATCGCTCCTGTAGTGGAGCCTCCCCTTCTTACCTCCCTTCCTAATATTCCTCCTTTCTTACAACCCATCAACATGCCTCATACAAAGTTGGTATCCTTTGTGGCTTTGTCTCTTTCTTCCTCTAGTTTTGCTTCTTCTATGGTGATTTTTCATTCCCCATTGAAGAAAAATCTTGAGGATGACCTTGCTTTGGGTGAGGGTCATAAGAAATCCTTATCTCCTATTGAGTCAAGTTTTGTTTTGTCTTACATCATCCTCGTGATGGAGGAAACCCTACTACTGTCCCTTTTGTCAAGGTTGGAAGTGACTCTTGGGTTTCTTTTCCTCCTCCCACTTAGTTGACACATAGAAATCCTATTAAGTGCATGTTCAACTTGGTGGAGGATATCCCAACTTTGTCATCAATCTTTGATAGATCAGTGACCCTAGTCTCACAAGAGCTTAGTGAAGAGGACCTTGATGGGCCTTCTTCCTTGGTCCTTATCCCAAGAGAGTCGAATGGTACAACCCTTTCTATCCCTCCCCTTTCGGTTCATTCTCCCTCCCCCTATAATGATCTAGAATAGGAACAAGATGACCTATTGGTGGACTCAAATTAGGGTGATGCCTCTTTTACATCTATAGATTAAATTTGTGTGTGTGTTTGTGTTCCATCATACTTGTCTATATGTGTTTTTTCTCTTGACTAAAGGACCTTCACTACCCTTGTAGGTGCTTGGATAGAGGTGTGAGAATCTATCATAACCTTCTTCTATTTGTTTCATCATTCTTCTATATGTTATACTCTTGCATTTTCACATTAGGGACAATGCAAAGTGTTGGGGGCATTTAGGTCTTCTTCCATGTTGACCCAATTTTTATTTTCCATTTATCTTCATGTGCCCTTCTTCATGTTTGGATACATTTGGGGGTTGATGACAACTCACATATATATATATATATTATACTCTATCTATTTATATCTATGAATAGTTCTAACCCTAAATTAGTAGATCCCCCTATCTCTTGATTTCTTCATCTTTGCCTGTCTGCTTCATGATGTTGTGGATTCAATGTGTTGTCCCTTGTGTGTGTGACAACATACCATGAATACATTTCACCATATATCTCAGGCCATGACATCTCTCATCTCTCTTTTCTCTCCTTAGAATGACATGTGCATCTCTATGCGGCACACATCATTCTAAGGGTGGCTCTCATCTCTACTTACTCTTCAACAAGGAGTATTCTTTCAAAAGGATTCCTTAGTGAAAATTTCTTTCAAAAATATCTCTTGGTGAAAGAATTTGAAAAATTCCTTTAAAAAAGGAGCATTATTTCCAACGGATTCCTTGACGAAAGGTCTTTCAAAAGGATTCCTTGATGAAAAAATCACTTGGGGTCTTTCAAAAGGGTTCCTTGGTGTCTTGATGTCTTATGAAAAGGATTATCTAAGGAAATAACCCCTTTTTGAAAGTCTATTTCAAAAAAAATTCTTTGGTGTCTTATAATTTATGTCTTATATATGATATTTGACATCTTGTGTCTTGGTGTTTGGATGTCTTATATGTTGGTGTATAGCTTGGGGGAAGCCTGAATAGACCTGTCTTTTTTGTGACTTTCTTGTAATGTAGCTTGCAGTAGCCACATTCCTACATGCTTGTTGTATTGACTCTATCTATGCTAGCCATACCTATTAGCATCGTCTTATATATGATCAAATTTTGTTTTATTGTCTTATGATTGTGTCTATTATTTTTTTGCTTTTTCGTCTAACATGTTTGTCTGTAGCTAACATGTTTGTGGTGAGATTGTAGCTAGGTTTGTAGGATAGAAGACCTATGTCCTCTTTGCATTCTAGTGAATCCCCTTTCACACCAGGTATATTGGATTGAAGGACTGCTTTCTCTCCTTTTCGGTATATTCTCTTCAAACTCTTTCTACTTTAGCTCACATATGCACTGACATATATGCTCTCTAAAATGGGGGAAAAATGTTGAGCCATAAAATTGCACCCTAGTGCAATTTCCCACAATATACCCTTAATTTAGCCTTATAACATTGATAATGCAAATTTTTTCTACCTTAAACCTTTTTTCTTATTTGTGCTTTGGTATTTTCCATCGGTGGAGGGAATTTTGTCTAGGACGCTTCCACACTATATAGACGTGTGTGCACCATGCGGGTGTACCTAATAGATTCCTAGGTTAATGGATGTTGAGGCATTATGTTTCATGGCATCCGTGAGTTGTAACGTCTCCTACGAAAAATACCTACTTGAAAACATCCCTTTTGCCTCCATATTCTCATGTTGAGTTCATTCATCTATTCCATTATTTCTCTCTCTCAATCTATCACATCCTAAATTTAATTCTACACTTCATTCTTGTAAATCCATCTTCACTTTCTCCTTTCTCCATTCTTTTTACATCACTAGCATTAACGCCATTAGCATTGCCCTTTGTCCCAGTAGTAGCCCTTGCAGCATCCAAGGAAGCTCTTGATGCTGGTGGCATGAGACCTAGTGCACCTCCTCCCTTGACCCATTATGGCAACTAGGGGATCTAGGTATGACAGTTGATCATGCTATTTTGTTTCAATACTTTCCATTCTTTTATCTCATGTACACATATATTATGTTTTGGTTTTTTATATCTATACATCTCATGATACTGATATACATTTTATTTTTGTGTTTATAGTCGATATGCAGGGATGGACTAGGTTTTTCATCCAATGCATATCAAAGGTGGCCCCTGTGGTGCCCATCCAAAGGGAAGTATTAGATGCTTATCAACTAGATTTAGTGGGATATCACATCCATCTTGTAGCCCATCTAAGGACTGCCTACAAGGAGGGGTAGGTGGAGATTGTGAAGAGGATCGCATATGATACCACACTTTGAGAGAATCAAGATTAGCTGTCAAGGGAGATGTGGACGACCCTTGCAGAGTGAGATGCAGCCGTGATGAGGGCTGATGCTACCGAGTAGGCATGTGATTCCCTATAGAGCTGTCTCAATGAACTTGTGGGATAGCCAACAGTGGTGATCCTGATAGGTGACCAATAGCTATAACAAGAGCTCATCTAGGCCCGTATACAAATTTTTTCCCTTCAAGGAGAGATTGGGGGGATGTGCATAGTGATGTCCATCTCACACTCACACTGCTCCTAATCGGTCTCCATTATGCAACTTTGACCCTAGCCACAGTTGCAACTAGAGGGCTTCAAGAGTCATTTTCTCGGGGCATAAACAACCTTTTTTTGTATATAATTTTTGTAGTCATGACATATTTTGTAGATCAGTTTTTATATGTACAAACATTGATACATATATACAACAACCACTCATTTTCTGATGATAGTGGCATGATACATGTACATGACATTTGATATTTATATATATACATGAGATACTGATTATGACATATATTTTGTGATGTTTATGTTCCTTGCTTTCATGTATGTTGATTCTATGGATTTTATATGAATATGGATGTATATTTAAATTAGATGCTATCATGATTTAATGAGCACATATAGTTGTATGTTAATTAAATGCAATGATGTTATAATTTCCTAAAAAGATGTAATGTAATGCATGGATACATAACATCGGAAAACACACACATGCATGTCTCTTACACACACATGGTTTCATCATAACACAAAAAATTTCACAGTGTATTAATGAAGGAATGCCAACATACACAACACTACAACCCTTAAAGAGTGAACATTGCACACATGACACATTATAAACTATGCATAGTTTTTGTGAAGATGCATTACATTAACATGTTCTTTTAGAGGCATCCCATCCATAGATGATATCCCATAAGCACCTGAGCCATACACGAAGATGACAATGTAAGGGCCCAACCAATTGGGACTAAATTTTCCCCTTTGATCAGGTGACACATTTACATTTCTCTAATTCTCATAGAGAACTAGGTCACCTACCTTGAAAGTTTTAGGGAGTACACTTTGATTATATTGTCCAGATAATGATTATTGATAAGCTTTAAGATGGTCAAGGGCCTGTAATCTGTGCTCATCGAGCATCTATAGCTAATGCAAATGATTAGCCTGGTAAGTCTTGTCATAAATTAACCCTTTAAGGGAAACCTACAAGGACAAAATTTCCAACTCTAAAGGCATGATAGCTTCAACACCAAACATGAGGTTGTAGGGCATTGTTCCTATCATTGTATGAACGCTTGTGCGATAGGACCATAAAGCATATGTTAATTGAACATGCCAATCCTTACCATGTTTGTTTATTGTTTTGTGAATAATGATATCAAGAGTCTTATTAGATGCTTTTGCTTGGCCATTAGACTGAGGATAATATGGTGTAGAAAATCTATGTTGAATGTGAAACTTCTCTAGGAATTGCTTTAATTCCTTTTTCTTGAATGGCATACCATTGTTAGAGACAAGTGTAGAAGGCAACCCGAAACGAGCAATGATGTTGTTTAGAAGAAAACTAAAAATAGCTTCAACGTTCATAGATCGAAGTAGGATGGATTCAACCCACTTCGTGAAGTAATCTGTAGCAGTAATGATAAAGGTGTGTACTTTAGAAGAAGGGGATGATATCTTCCCTATGATATCCAACCCCCATTCCACGAAAGGCCAAGGAGAGGTCTGGTTTTGTAACTCTTGTGCAGGAGCATGAATAAGATGACTATGATATTGACATTGCAAACAATTTTTAACAAAATCGAAGGAATCTTGTTCCATCATTTTCCAAAATTACCCCATGTGGATCAATTTTCACACTAGGAATTTATCACTAAAGTGTCCACCCTCGAAACTCGAAAGGGCCTCCTTAAGGGAAAGGCTTATTTCCACTTTAGTGAGACATTGACGAAGCAAGCTATTGTAAGATTTTTGATAGAGAAAATTTTACAAGACAACATAATGGACTAAAATATTTCATATAGGAGTGTGATAATTTTTTTTCACATCATCAAGAAAGTTTCCAGTCTTTAGATAGTTGTAGATGTTAGAAAACCATTCTCCCAATTCTATGTGAGAACACACAAGAGCATCAGATTCAGGTTGGTGAAAAATAGCAGGAGACTAAAAGACCTGAACCATGAAGTGGTATTCTTTCGTATCCTCATTCAAAGGTACTAGGGAGGCAACACTTCCCATGGCACCCATGTGTCGATTTTATCTCCTAGGAACACTGTCTATTGTGAAGGATGAGAATTGATTAAACAAAGAAAAAGCAAGGTATCAATATCAAGACAACTTACTTTGCTTAGCCTGATAGGTTCCTGTAATTTGATTCACAATAAGTTAAGAGTCACCATCTATACGGATATTTTTTTATCTTTAGCATGATCATGACACACAAGCCAACAATGAGGGCTTCATACTTGGTGATGTTGTTGGTGCAAGAGAAGTCCACCCAAAAGGAGAGAGGGACTGACATACCTTCAGGCGAGATTAGAACTATGCCTACTCTACAGCTAGTTTGACACCTCGACCCATCAAAATACTTCCACACAAGGTCATAATTGATCACAAAAATGTTATCATCAGTGAATAAGTCCAAACCCGGGAAGGAGTGAGATGAAGGAGTTTCTACCAATTGATTGGAAACCGCTTGACCCTTTATCGATTTATGAGTGAAAAACTTTATGTCAAACACATAAAGAAACATTACCCACTTCACTAACCTCCTAGCAAGGTCAAAACTAGAGAACAAATGCTTTAAAAGGTCACTCTTTAGAATAACATGTGTTTCAGCTTTTGTGTTGCAAAGACCAGAGCAAGACATTGCTTCTCAATGGAAAAATAATGAGTTTCATAATCAACTAGGATGCGAATAATGTAGTAGACCACCCTCTCTTTCCTGAAATCATCATACTGAGTGATCAAGGCCACCAAAGCATATGGTGATGCATCAAGGTAAAGGAAAAAGGGTCTATCTTGCATAGTTGGCATTATTATGGGAGGATTGGCCAGATAAATTTTTATTGACTCAAAAGCTTTCTAGAACTCGTCATCCCATATAAAGAGAATGCCCTTTTTTAAAAAAATGAGTGAAAGTAAGGGTGAGATCGACAAATTAAGATATGAATTTACAAATTTCCTGAATTTTCCCTTGTAAACTTTGCAACTCAGTAATGTTCCTAGTTGGAGGCATGTTAACAATTGCATCAATCTTATTTGTGTCGACCTTAGTTCCACGATGAGAAACTATGAATCCAAAAAAATTTCTCACATCCATGTCAAAGGCACACTTAAGAGGATTAAGCTTCATCTTATAGAGTTGAAGTATCTCAAAAATAAGATGAAGGTTCCCTATGTGATCCTAACGGGTTATCAATTTTGCCAAGATATCAACATAGTCTTCTAGAATTTTATGATTGAAATCATGAAATATTAAGGTCATTTCCCGTTGGTAAGTCGCTCTTGCATTCTTTAACCCAAAAGGCATGACCACATAATAGAAGGTACCCCAAGGAGTAGTAAAGGCCATATTATACTAATATTCAGGGTTAATACAAATTTGATTATAACTCGAGAAGCCATCCATGAAAGATAGCAAGGCATGGCTTGTAGTTAAATCCATAATCATATCTATATTAGGTAATGAAAAATAATCTTTAAGAGAGGCCTTATTAAGATCACAAAAGTCAATGCATATACGAATATGACCATTAGCTTTACTAATGACAATGATATTTTAGATCCAAGGTGAGTAGTTGATTGGACGAATAAAGCCTACTTTCAACAACTTCTCCATCTTGGTCTTAACCAACAAAGAAACCTTAGGGTTAATCTTTCATATTTTTAGCTTATCCAGCTTGGAACTAGGACATAGAACAATATTGTGGACCACTATAGACTCATCAATACCACGCATGTGCTCATACAACCAAGAAAAAATATCAGGATGAGAAGGTAGAAGGTCAGAGTGCTCCTTAGCCTCCTTGAAAGAAAGGCACTTCTCGATCTTAATCACCTTTTCAAAAGACTTATGATCCATAAATAATTTAGTAGTATCCCCTTTAAGGAGGGGACTATGGTCTTTAGGATGCGGTATTGGAACACCATTGTCAACATTTGCTAGAGAGTCCTCCTCATCCACTTTCAAGAAATATTCTGTAAAATATGCCTATTTTCTCAAGCGATATAGGAATCGTCTCTTATGGTGAAAAGGAGGAAAAGAGGAGTAGGAACCTAAAAATTCTTTGAGTGCTTCATCTGAAGAGAAAACATCTAAGGGGAATTCTTTGGCTTGCGCCCCATCCTCTATCAATTCAAGATGGACCAAATTGAGAGGTTCAACTGAAATCATGTTAACACGCCATCAAGGTTTCTGCTTAAATTGCTCAATAGAGCATCCCAAACCCAGATAGAACTTACAAGGCTTAAAATGGATAGGGACCTAGATTAATTTCTCAATACATCCAAGGAATTTTCTCCCATAGCCATATTGAGAAGCAAGTCTATATCGAAAACCATAGCATTTTTGTAAAACTTTGGAAGGTTGTGGTTCCATGTAGAGAGCATTGTTCCACCAATGGACATAAAATGCATAGAAAAGAGCACAACCATCTCCTTTACTTGATTTTAAAAAATTAACCTCCTTAGCAAGAGTAGGATTGTCCTCCTTGATAGGGGAATGATTGGTCTCTTGAATAAGATCACAACTTTCCTTCTCAATGAGAGTGTTATCTACTTCTTCATCAAAGGCATTCGAGGTTATTGAAAGTTTTAGATGAGCAAGATTCACATTGTATTCCCCAATAAAGGAACTCAAAGAACTCCAAGGATCCCCAATCATCACCAAGAAACACATTAGATTTAGAAGTACATGGAGAGGACTTAGGACTTTCTGCTTTAGGTGGTTCTTCTTTAGTAGTGTTCACTTAAGGGAAAACCTCCATAGAGGGTATTGCCAAGGAAAACTCCATTGAATTATAATTTAGGGATGGAATACAATTATTAAGAGTGGAGACAATCAAAGCTTGGCCAACAACCACTAGTTCACAAAGGTGAACAATTTCTAGGTTAGCTTTTACTGTGACTACTCAATTATTTGCAACAAACTTTAGAGAAAAATGTAGATTAGAAGTTACGACACCCATAGCATGAATCTAGGCTCTCCCCAAAAGAAGATTATATGGTAAGGGGCTAGGCATCACATAGACCAAGGTTGGTAAGGTAACGAGCCCCAATCGCAAAGGAAAGATTATCGTGCCTAGAGCCTATCAGTCAACATTATCAAACCCACGAATATACAAAGAAGTAGCTAAAGAAGAAGAATCAAATTTAATCTTGGGGTAGTAGATCTATACCACAAACATTCAGAGCCAAACCAATGTCAATGAGGGTATGTCTAATGGCGATAGTATTAACATTAACTATAATCATCAAAGGATCTGCTTGTTTTTGCACATCCGAAGGTAGAAGTTCTTGTGGATAAAATGTGATATTCGACGAATCCACACGAATATGAGCTATTAACGCACTAACATATGTTGGCCTAGTGGAGGTAGGTAAGGAGATCTTCTACAAGGCTTCTTGAAGCATACCTTGATAAATCAGAGTGATCTAAAGCAAATCCAAAAGTGAGATCTTGGCTGGAGTAACACAAAGTTGCTCGTCAAGATCATAATCACTAGGTGCTTTAGTTGTAGGTTTAGTTGCTGAAGGAAGACTCAGTTGAGAAGGTGGTAAAGAAGTAGGGATTTAGGTAGGTTGATGAGTAAGAATAGAAGGCTATTTATCTAAATTATGTTTGTTTCTTCTTGCATTATATGTGTGCACAACAACATTATAAGAAGCAAAGTTCGTAGCTTTTATGAACCTCAAATATCAATTCAGTGAATCATCATGATACAAAATTCCAAAATAAGAATGAATCCTTTTAGGAGAGGGACTAGTGAGAGTCAAGTAAATAATAGGATTCTTAGCACTTTGAGAAGCCGCAAAGACCACCACAACATTCACCGACTCCTCATCTTGTGAAGAAGTAGATTGCTCAAAAGATCTATGGATAGAGGAAGATTCTTCTAAGAAATCATCTAGAGCATCATTGAGCATGTCAAAATCTTCCTTAGAAAAAGCATTATCATAAACATTAAAACATTGTAGAAATAGATTCGACATGTTTCACAATAGGTTCACCAAAATGTGAGATAAGGGGGATTCACTGCTCATGAGTGTCTTTGTTCTCATGAGAATCCTAGGGAGTGAACTGCCACTAACCACCTTAATACAAGTTGAATGAAGAAATTTCAAAGAAAGTAAATCTAGAATAAATATCATAAAAGACTGTGTCAGAACCTAAGAGATAAAAGTTTCTAGATTCCTACCTCCATAAGGAGAGATCTTGGCCAAAAGACTACAATGTAAAATCAAGACACCAACACGGCGTGCTGGAGTCTAAAAGACATGTTGGCGTCCTAAGCAATAGAGAGCTCAAAAACTCAAATAGGAAGACTAGAGCTTCACTATCTAACATAGATCTGAGGTTTGTTGAACATAACGAAAAGATAAAGAACATAAACTAAAAGAGAGCACAAGGAGAGCTAAGAGGGAGCTTACAAACAACTGATCATTCAGACCCCTCCTCTGAGCTCCACTTTAGCAACCTGTACACAAAACGAATGAGGAAAAATGTTGGGACTGTTTCAGGGATTTCCATGGTCAAACCCCCACTTTGGTGTTCCCACCTCCATAGATAGCCAGATAGATAAACTAAAATGGACAAAAGGAAGTGGTGAAATAAATCCCTACTTCAGGAGGAGAACTCACACCACCAAATAGTAAATGAATAAAGAGATCTAATCTATTCAAAAATAGAAAAAAGTGCGATAGAATTACCAACCGGAATTGGCCCCCTCTTGAACACATGGACACACCATTAAATTCTTACTAGAGAGCTTTGGATGTTGGAAGGGCCTCAGTCTAATAGATGTTTGCTTGTAGAAGTGTTGTTACCAAGAGTAGAAGAAGTTGAAAAGTGAAGCGTAGTTGAGAAGAGAGCCTTGAATGAATGAGAGAACCCCAAAAATGAGAGAAAAAGAGGGGTTTTATTGCATGCAAGGGTGGACAGAGTCGTTACACCTGAGAGCCTAACTACAAAGAAACGTGTCAAGAGCAAGGATTTAAGATTCCCCATTTCAAAGTCAGAAAACCACCACGATGCTAACATGCCACATAGATGTCCGCATGCTATTTAGGTGTCCAAAACATAAGTTTTTAGGAAATGAGTTGATGAGCTACTATTGCTTCACCATTGGACCACATAGAGTTGGAATCATGAAATTTTGACCCATGGGGTTTTTTCATAAGTGCATTTTAGGTATCATAAATGTGAGGCAAAAAGCTAAAATGTGAAATTTCCCCTAGGTGCAATTTTGTGACATTATAGTATCCTAGTAGTTTTGTGGAGGTTACCCCAAAGACACACTTTTTCAGATTTAGTCTAACCTTGTATTCTTCCAACCTTTTTAAAATCATGTCTAGCACATCTAGATGACTGTCTCTTGAAGGGGATTTTTCCAACAAGTCATTGGCATAAGATTCCATGAGTGTAAGCATATAATCATGAAAGATTGTAGTCACAACCCTTTGATATGTTGCTCTAGTATTTTTAAGGCCGAAGCGCATGGCATTCCAACAATAGGTACCTAAAGGACAAGTGAAAGTTGTTTTGTGTTGATCTTTAGGAGAAATTCTGATTTGATTATAGCTTGAAAAACTATCTATGAGTGATAGAATTTCATATCCTATTGTTATATCTACTATGATGTCAGTATTTGGCAATGGGAAGTCATCTTTGGGACAAGCTTTATTTAAATATCTGGTCTGTAAAATTTTTGACTCCTCCAGTTGGTTTGGTTGTAGGTACAAGATTCAAAATCCATTTTGCATAATCTATAGGTCAAATGAAACCAATGTACAGTAACTTCTTCAACTTAGCCTTCACTTAGAGCGCAATCTATGAATACATTTTTCTCAACTTCTATTTGATCAGATTTAAGTTTGGGAACAGTGGCAAATGATGCAAAACTAACTTAGGATCCAACCTGCTACTTGTAGGTATATTTTATATCATATCCCTTCAAATTTTGTCTTCCTTGGTATTCAATCTTTTATTTTTTGCTTAATTCTAAAGTTTTTGCCTTCATTCTAGTCTCGGTCGTGGGTTCCCCTAAAGTTCCTAACCTCTTCTTGCGCATTTTAAGATTTTTGAAACCTAAGTCATTGGCGATATGTGTTTTGAAATTTGTCATCGGGTTTCTGTTATTCCTAACTTCCTGATAGCCCAACTTGTCTTTTAGTGGCATTAAGTGAGTCAATTTATTGTGAAGTTGGGGAGTCAAAGGTTCTCATAACTTCGTAACTCCTGACTTTAGGTTGTAAAGTTCCAGTTTTTTGCGACAAGATAATATGTTGTGCGCCCACATGTTTTGAGGCCCCACCAATGCATTTAATGAGGCATACAATACAACCTAGAGATGTCATATCAAGGATTTTGTAAGGCACACAAATATTAGGGTTTTCTTTACCAAGGATTTAAACAAAGCACCATATTAATTCACCACCAAATGCACGCCCTATCATTTGCACAACTTAAGGTGGAAAAAATTTATTTGGTTGAGCTTGCCATAAAAAATCTATCATCTACAACTATTTCTTCAGGTGTACAGGTGTTTTCTTGTGTACTATGAGC
This sequence comes from Sequoia sempervirens, assembly GCA_007258455.2. NCBI lineage: Eukaryota > Viridiplantae > Streptophyta > Pinopsida > Cupressales > Cupressaceae > Sequoia > Sequoia sempervirens. Next base: position 324,374,809 of record VDFB02047230.1, on the reverse strand, counting down.
TCATGCAGTCTGGAATCAGAAACTGCTGGCTTGATGTGAGACACTGAGCTGGGATTTTTTTAGTTGGAAGAATTTTGGGTGCGCTTGGAAAGTGATAAGAGGACTACTATTGACATAAAGTTATTGGAAAGTGGATTAGCTCATGCCAAGGTTTTTCCATAAACAATTCTTATTTTGGACTTAATTAGTGCATGTGCAAGGAGATACATTCTATAGAAATAAGAAATCAAAGTTGTGGATGAGACCGTTGTTGCTAGAATTTCCCTTGGAACTGTTTCTTACGCACTAAAGATTCCTAAAAAATTTCACATGAAGGATATGTCTATTACAACAACTGGTGAATTCCTCAAGGTCAATGAAAGTTGGTGCAAGAATTCTATGGCCAAAGGGTGGTTGAAATCAAAGAAAAGAGGTAATTCACAACTACCCGTTAAACTCAAAAGATTGCTCTGTTGCATCATATTGTTGGGAATGAAAAAATTGAATCCTTTGAGGACTAGATGTGTCAATTTATTTGGATGTCTGTGATGAAAATGTATACATTAATTGGACCAAGATAATTTTCTTCCATTTAAATGAACAATTAGTCAATTTTTAGAAAACAACTACTTTTCATCTATGTTCTTGTTTAACATACGTTATAGCTAGTCAGGGGTCATTTTGGATGAGATTAAAACCATATATACCCCCAACTTCTAGCATGCTTGTATATAAGTGTTACCGAGAATTTACTAAGCAGGCCAAAATAGGAGATTTTTCCTTTGTTAATGATGCATTTTTAATGGAAGATGTAAAGAAGTTAGATGGGAATCCTGAAGTGTGTTTTTCTACTGAATCAATGTCTCTGGTGTTAGAATTTGGAAGTTTTTATATTCAGTTTGATAAATTTTCCTATTTGAGAATAGGTGGTTTGAAAAAGCCCCATTGAAATTACACAAATATCTTAAAGATTTGCTAGTGTTCTTGGAAGTTTTTAGAAAAATGGCTATTGTGAATGTGAAATAATTGAATATGGGGAAACAGGGGTATCCTTTCCCATTGAAATCTCCATCTTTCACATGTAAAAGTAATCAAATGGCTAAATGTGCCGAAGGCCTTCTAGCAGAATATAATCTTCCACATTTGTTCATAAGGGCTAATTTTGACAAGGGTTTTGTCAAGCGAAATTTATATGGAGGAAATTCATATCAACATCAACCCATTATTAAGGACTTTCAGGAGGATTGCACTGATGAAAATGGAGTCCTAAAAAGAGATCATATGAGATTAACCCTTGAATAGATCAATATTTTGGTCTACCTTTCAAGATTCCAGAGGGCATAGTTGATGATTCGGTGGTTATTGACCCCGAATATGAGAATTTTTTTGATAAATCGCATCCAAAGGTTGACTAGAATAAGGATGAAGTCTTGGATATGAACATATGAGTTGCCCCAGTCATTAAAATAACTCAATATTGGTTGGAAAGAAAATGACGACAAGTGGTAGGTTCTACTCAAGAATCGAAGTCTTCTCAGAAAAATGAACAAGGTTCTTGTTAGATAATTATAGTTGGTATACCCTCAAGGAGAATAAATACAAGATCTTCCAGTGAAAATTCACAGTCTGGAGGTGATGGGGAGAAATCAGAAGAGGTGGTTAAACTAAAATTTGTATGTGAGCAAGGCAGTCCATCCACTCCTACTCTCAAGAAGAAGGTTAATCAAACAAAACTTGTGTCTGAGGATCTAGATGTTATTTTTGAGCATATTGTTGAGGATAATACTTTCCCTCCATTTTTTGAGGCACTCTCTTTCCTAGTGGAAAACATACCTATTATCCCTGGTGAGACTAGAGAAGTCACTCTAGAGAATAAGAATTCTGCTTTGATTGAAACTTCTCTAGTATGGTTGAGAAAAGTAGTGGAAAAGAAGAGGAAATACACTCCTACAATAACAGTTGGAGTAGATATAGTTACAAACCTCTTGAAAATTCTTCAAGACCAACTAGAGATCAGAAGATGTCAAGAATATTGACTGATCCTAATTCTGGTAATCAGGTATTGGAAATTGCTGATCCCATAAAAGATCTAAATGAAAATGAAATAACAGTAACTGATTATAAGATCACACATGTTGATATGGGACCCCAAACACTTGAAGGAGATATATATCATGCATAATATTCATTCCATGCTTTGATCAAGTGAGTAAAAGAAGAAGGGAAGGAAAAAGTGGCATTGCAGTCCCAGGTTTTTGATGTGAAGAATTTTATTTCATCTATAGTAGCTTCTTCTATATTTGGTGAAGCCTCAAGTTCTCAAGTAGGAATCATTGGTGAGTCCACAATGCAATTAATTAGGAAGAATATGAGTTATTCTAAAAATGTTAGTGAATATATTGATGATATGCTTGAAGATAATTTCCTCTTTATCAGTAAGTCTGTACTCTTATATACTCATATGGTTGACAAAAGGAAGGAGTTGATGGTAGAATTACAAAAATTCAGAAAGATCATACTAGTCTCTATGTGAGATCTCACAGGAGATTAAAGAATTGATTTCCATGGGTCGTATGAAACTGGTCAATGAAAAAATTGTAGGTGATCCAAAGGAATTAGATTCTTAATGTCCCAATGCATTACAATAAAAATTGAACATCTATGATACTTTGGTAAAAGAAAATTTTGTAGTACTTGAGAAATACTTGGACATGCTAGTGGAGATAAAGGGAAACTGTCATGACTTGAAGGTAGAGATAACTGATGAATTTGATGAAAGAATTTTGGACTCAAAGGAAGTTTGTCTGAAATTTAGAGAAATATTCAATAAGGAGATGGTTAACCCTGCCACCATGACTAAAGAATCTTTCTTAAAGCTTAGTAGACTATAGGTTTATCTCACTTCCTTTTAAATAGAGGCAAGTAGGAGGTATGACACATTGAATGAGTCTGAAGTAGCTCTAGCCCAAGTAAGAAACAAACTCAAAATTATAGCTACTCCAGGGAGCAAATAATTGCTTCTAAGTAAAGGGATTACAAAACCAGGATGAAGGTGTAGGAGAAGAAGTTGCAACAAGAAGCTGTTGAAAATTTGGAAGATGATGAAGCTGACGCGGCAGGAGATGATGCACAATTAATTGTAGTATTTCATGATACTTTCTTTATTTTTGGCTATTTAATTTTAAAACTCTTTTAATTATTCAGTGCGGTTACTTTCAAGAAACCGTTACCAAGACAATCTATTTATGCTTTAAATATGGATTCGATTGGTATGCTTAGGATCTTTTGGAAAAAAAAATATTTTATCATTAGAACAAACTCTATTATATGAATATTTGCTATCTACTATTTTGATATAGAGGTCAATGGTGGAATTTGTGCATGCATAATCTTTGAATTATGGTGTATGAATTTGTTCTTCTGACATTGAATGTTCTGCCAGTGTTTAATCTGTGATTGGGATAATAGATATTTCAATTTGTTGCATCACTATAGTATCATTTATTTGTGAATAAGGGTTCTATGGTGATATTGGATTTCATTCAAATTTGTGAAGTATTTTTAGTTTTATTTTATGAAATTTTTGAATACCTTTAAATATTTCTAGTTAAAAGCCCCTACCTTTATTTGGTTTTTGGTTAAAATCAACAAAAATTAAAATTATTCCTTGAATATCAAATGAAGGTAGCTTCCACCTTCTAATATAACTAGAGAATTGGTGTATGAATTATATGATTTCTGATTCAATTGTGGTTACATTTGTCACCTTTCTTTTTTGGGCATGAGAATATAGTGTTAGGTGATAAATTTGTCAACCAACACAAACCAAGCATATCAACATATGACCAAGAAAAAATGATTTGTCTTGTAGAAAAGAAGCTAATGAATACTAGTTTTTCAATGATTTTCAAAGATGTTGGAAAGTGAATAATTCTAAGAATGCCATTGGTATCAATATTTATTTCCTTTGACTTCTATACAAGAGATGGTGATCTCTCTTGACTTGCAGGAATTACATGCAACCCTCCATCCTTGGGTGCCTCAAAGAGGTTTTCACCCTTGGATACACCCTTTATTTTTAATTTTTCATTGTCTAAAGGTGCCTTTCGGTTTTCACCTATAGACCTATTCTTTTTATTTTTGTCACTTTTATGACTAGAGGGTGGAGTTGACTCCCAAAAGTAAGTTGTGTTATCAAGTTCTATGATGAATCCAACTTTGTAATCCCCACTAGGTATTCCTTCTTGAAGTTCCATAAACTTAGCTATTGCTTCATCATTCTTGAATATGTCTAAGCTTGGAGGTCCTTATTGGTCCCAATCTATCAATTTTCGGTAGACTACAAGTAAATAATCATCGATATTAGAGATTTTTATATTTAGTTTGATAGATTTTCCTATTTGAGGATAGGTGGTTTTGAAAAATCCCCATTGAAATTACCCAAATATTTTGAAGATTTGCTAGTGTTCCTGGAAGTTTGTAGACAAATGGCTGTTGTGAATGTGAAATACTTGAATATGGGGAAACGGGGGTATCCTTTCCCATTGACATCTTCATCTTTCACATGTATAAGTAATCAAATGGCTAAATGTGTTGAAGGCCTT